>BLKR01014756.1:0-397498 GCA_011170035.1 Teleogryllus occipitalis
CGAGTACATATTAAATATTTTAGAAATGAAGCTAAGGATGTGAAATATTATACTGCAGATTGTTTATTTCTGCAAATTAATAAAGAAATAAGATTCATTAATATTTCAAATTATGTATTTTCTATAGAGATGAAAGTATCAAAGTTTCCTATGCATTTTTTACATGTTAGGTGATCATGTTTCACTTTAATCAGGAGTTTATTTTTATTTAATGATATTTCATTTATATATGATTCGCAAATACTCATAGTTTTAAAAATTATGATACTTTGGAAACACCAGAAAACAATACATCCATAGCAGTTGACGGTACGGCACCGAAATAACCTAACTTTGTTCACGAGCAATATGTGCACAGCGTACACACTTTTATTCCGTCATTTAGAATTCTTTGTAGCCGGTGCCCTGTCCGCAGGCGGCGCGGGGAGGGGCGCGTGGGCGGCGGTGGGCTCAGCGGCGCGCGCGGCCGGGGGCGCGGGCCCGCAGCCGCAGCCGCCGCCCCCGCCGCCGCCGCCGCCGCCGCCGCGCGGCGCCGCGCCCGGCGCCGACCCGGGGCTGCCCTCCGACTGGAAGTGGGACGGCTGCGGGGACAACATCAACTACGGCCTGCGCGTCTCCAAGATCTTCATGGACGCGCCGCACCGGCGCCGACGCAAGCGCTCCGACATCAAGACGCTCGTCAAGCTGCACAACAACGACGCCGGCCGCCTGGTGAGCGAGCGAACCAGATTTTGTACAAGTTTAGCAACTGCATTTATACACTTTTTTGTTACCAGGCTCCTGAAACAAAAGTTTTTCTTCGGACAATTCGCTGCTAACAAATATTCAGTCCACCCTGCACTAATCGCAAAAATGAGTTGTAACTTATTCAGTTCAATTTGGTTGTGCCTTCCTACGCGTGGCTAGTTTCTTAAGGCCCTCAGATGTGCTCGTCTCCTGCCGCCCCGTTCGCCAAGTTGCAGCGACACAATGTATCACTCGGCCGACGAAGCAGAAAGGCGATTTCAGTTTTGCTCAGAGGCTTCTTTTAGGTTTGAGGATATTTTACATGCAGTAAATATACAACATGGGACAGCCGGATTTACTTCCTCTTCGAAGGAAGACGTGCGAAGGATTTTTTCGCCCTTGAGAATTCATGGCTTCGATCGGATTTGAATCCGCTGCGTCCAATACGCTGACCGCTACACCCCAAAGCTGCAACCAAAGTTAATGAGTGACGAGTGCTCCTGCTGTAAGAAAAGGTTCTTCTTATTCGAATGTTTCTATTTTCTTGTAAGAAGGTGAAAAGTACTCAACGACTCGCGACCGATGACACAAATAAGAGAATTCGCTGACTGCAACCCTTGGCCCTGCGTCATTTATTTGTTTTGTATCGGTCTAATAGCATTAAGTACTATAAGCAGTGAGTACATGCAATGTAACTATGATATCTACGTTTTAGACCTTTTTAAATAATTGAAGACGCCATCTTGTGAGAAGATTTCTTGCATTCTCTTAGTGTTCATTTTCTGGTGATCCTGTTTCATTCATTTCGCCAATAGTTTTCAATGAAAGCTCTGAACAAGCTTAAACAAGGCCACCTCGCTGATCAATGACAAAAATGTGAGAAAAGTGGGTAAATGATATTTAACACTTTTGCATGAGTTCATGATTAGACGTTCTTTATACTGTTTTTCTATTATTCTTTAAAAGTATCCAAAAATGGCGTATGTCTTCGGTCAACATGCATTCGCAGTCATCTTCTTTCATTTTTAAAACCCTACTACTTGTAAATGAAGCGTATTTTGCATGTATACGTAAGCTGTACGTTGAAGGAAGCTTCAACATGCTGCTCATTTGAATGCCACTTTCTCTTTCAGTAGTATTTTAAACGTGCTGGGTTCAATCCGCATTCCTTGAGGTCCCCGTCCCTCGAGTATACCCCGTTTGCTTCCTTGGTCACTTTCTTGCGGAACGGGAACCGCGCCGCGCCTCCCCGCCTCGCCCCCCGCCCCGCCCTCGCCCCACCTCGCGCAATCCCGCCCCCCTCGCTCCGCGCCTGCCTCTCGTCCTCGTGCCTACCTCCGCCCCCACACACGCACATCGCATGCCACCACAACAACTACAACCACACTACCTTTGCCGCTCCCTCTACTCCAGTGCCCTCCTCCCTCTTGGACATGTCATGTCATCGTCAGCGTCGCCACAGCCGCTGTCACCACCGTTCCCGCGACAACCTCCTTCTCCTCCCCACCTTCACCTCGCCGCGTACGCAAGGCCTTCCGTTGACCTCGCTGGTCCCGTTTCGCTAACAAGCCAGGCTGCGAGCGGGAACATCCCCGAGTCACCGGGTCAAACCGCTCACCGCGGTGGGCTGGCGCTGGGGCTCGTAAAGGCGCGGCCTTCTTCGATCGTTAGGACGATCATTAAAGGCGTTAGCGACGCGATCACGCCATGGAGTAAGAACGCGCGACCTCCGTCCTTGGGCAAAAGACACGAAAGGCGACAGAGAAGCTGCACTAAAAGCGCGTTTACGTATGCGATGCGAGTATGCGCCGCTGGGGAACGGAAAGGTCGACTGGATGCGAGGCCGGTGTCGCGTTGTCGTTGAAGTAAATCGATGTGCGTTGAATTCTTAGCTCGGGAAATTGCAATAGGCTGCTGAGGCATTACTAATTTGCGATCCCTTGTGGGAAAAGCAATTATTTATGTATTTTATTTTTACTGAAGGTGTGTTCACGAGGAATTCAGATGATCGGTTTCACGGTCACTGACATTGGGCCTAATTCACCTATGACTCGAGGGTTTTTTCATACACCCTGAAGTAAAATAGACTGGTGTAACATTTTCGATATTCTTAAGTGCAAGTATTAGAAGTTTTTATTTTTAATTTATGTCCATTCTCAACATTTCTTTACATAATAGGAAGATGAAACTTTATGGATCACAAAAAAGTAAAAAAGTTTCCGTAAATACTCGCTGTAATATCTTATGTAATAAATACTCCCTGTTTTACTTTCCCCAACACATTGCTTTCTGGTAAACGTTGTTATAAATCATTTCGAGTTAGTGTAAAATGAAGATTTTGCTGATAAATTTGCATTTGTAAATCTCTTACATTTTATCAAGGTTGTAATCCATGGCCAGAACATAGTTACATAAGTCTAAATAAAGGAAATGTAGACTGTACACGAAAAAATTAGGGGATTTGCACTACTACATAATTCTGAGCCGGTACATAGTGGTTTGGACGGCAGATTACGGGAAGATGGACGTTGTGGTAAAGCAGAATTGTTCGCCTTTATCATGTACCTGATTCTTATGACCTTTATGACCAGTCTAGCCAGAGAGTATTGCAGTGCACTAGCCTATCAACCGGTGAAGAATCGCTTCAGAGATTCCGGGGAAAGTCAACGCATATGCAACCTTTACTGTCTCATCCATCGGCAACAGTGACTCCGATAACGGACGATAAGAGCTTAAACTTGACGTCAAACTAGCTTTTCTCCTTAAAACGAACATTGTAAGATCTCACTTTCGACTAATATTGAGAGCATTTTTCATATCAAATTCCAACTCCCTCACTGTAAAATTACCAATTCAAAAGTGGGAGTTCAGACTCGGCTACCAAGAAATTTGTATTGATGGTTTATTCTTGTGGTCTTTATTGCTTTCACTCATGTTTAATGTAATAGGAAGCATGAAAGTAGATGCAGTGCCCAGTAGTCAGACGGTTGATGGGGAAATCAACTTCCAACGTGAAATTCCCATATTAAGCAATACTTCTTTTCTCATCCTTCTCCCATCCGAAATCATCTCCACTCGCAAAACATTTTTAAAATATCAGGGAAACATTTGGCGAACTTTTGTGGTGGTATTGCTATAGGAAACAAGTCGGCATGATCCATTAGTCTGGCCCGAATGCACCAGTGTTCGCTCGCGGGGATCTTAAACGCCACTTATTCACGATATCTACAAAGTAAAAATCGTAATTGCCCAAGAAAAGTTATACGTGTCAAAAAGTGTTTTGGGTTAAGTGAAGAAATATATTTATAAAATAGAGAACAGGCAATAGTGTAATGAGAAACATTTCTCAAAGATAGTTCATTAGACCCTGGTGTACAAGAAACCGACGAAATAAATGGCTCCGTTAAGGGAAAAAAAACATTGTCCTAAATGGTAATTTTTGAGATGTGTCACCTTTCTTGTTCACCGTCGGAAACTGCACCTATAAATGTATAATATCCATTGTAGTAACGTAGCATATGCAAATGATGCACTCGGAGGGTGGTGGGTTTGTGGTGGAATGGGCAGAGCCCACGTCTTCCACTGCTGGGGTCGGGGTTCGATTTGCAGTCAGCACACGTGTTGTTTTTGACGCATAAAGTGAACTTTCGCCCGATTTTGTCAGGGTTCTCTGCCTCTCCCTTCTCTCTCAATTTTCTTCTCGTTCTTCATTTCACCAACACCATTCGCCTCATTATTGCTAACTATTCATTAGATCATTCCCCATGAATGACCTTAGTTACTGAAGGGCCTATAAACAGAACTAGATTTATAAACAACAAACATAATTAATACTAATAAAGAATTTGAATACATAATACTTAATTACGTAACAAGAGATTTATATCGCTATCCACGAAGGAGCATTGTTTTGTCGCGAATGAATAAAGTTCACTTAAACCCCATTTCATACACAAAATTATATTTTTGTACGAAATATTTTGTTGTTGTTTCCTATCAAGTTTGCTTACACACCTATATCATATATGGGACTGTCATCTTAAGTTCTACATAACGTGATCATCTGGCGGTCACTTTTATTCCCCAAGATGCACACGGTTAATGTTGATTTGTACTGTGCATTGACGAATGAAGACATGTTCAAATATAGTGTATCAGTATACAATAAGTATTAAATATCTTAGCATTTATTAATATATTATTCCTTTTTTTCACCGTTTGACATTTGTTGTTTATTTTCTTTTACTGTTACTTTGATCCCTCCGAGATTAAAGTGCCACTTTATTCCCGGCAAACATAAAGATATACTTTATCACAAGAAAGTGTGTGATTAATCACAGAGCACTTTAATCACGTTTAATAAATAAATGAAGCGAAATAATTTAGCGAAGGCGCACTCCTTCGCATATTTTAAATTGATTGCTGAATGAATTGCAAATGCGGGAGTGAGGGTTGGCGCGGGCGCAGGCCATCAAGAACTTCATGCGCGTGGACTGCAAGTGCCACGGGCTGTCGGGGTCGTGCACGCTGCGCACGTGCTGGCGCCGCATGCCGCCCTTCCGCGAGGTGGGCGACCGCCTCAAGGAGCGCTTCGACGGCGCCGCCAAGGTCATCCCCAACAACGACGGCTCCTCCTTCCTCCCCGACGGCGGCAGCACCATCAAGCCGCCCGGCCGAGGCGACCTCGTCTACTCCGAGGACTCGCCCGACTTCTGCGCGCCCAACCGCAAGACGGGCTCGCTCGGCACGCAGGTGAGCAGGTTCACGCACGTGCACAGGGCGTGGGTGGAGCAGGGATTCACGCACGTTCACAGGGCGTGGATGGAGGAAGGATTCATGCACGTTCAGGGGAGTGGATGCAGGAGAGATTCATGCACGTTCACCGGGCGTGGATGGAGGAGGGATTCATGCACGTTCACCGGGCGTGGATGGAGGAGGGATTCAGGCACGTTCACCAGGCGTGGATGGAGGAGGGATTCATGTACATTCACAGGGCGTGAATGGAGGAGGGATTCATGCACGTTCCCCGGGCGTGGATGGAGGAAGGATTCATGCACGTTCAGGGGAGTGGATGCAGGAGGGATTCATGCACGTTCACCGGGCGTGGATGGAGGAGGGCATCGTGCACGTTCACAGGGCGTGGATGGAGGAGGGATTCAGGCACGTTCACCGGGCGTGGATGGAGGTGGGCATCGTGCACGTTCACAGGGCGTGGATGGAGGAGGGATTCAGGCACGTTCAAAGGCCGTGGATGGAGGAGGGGTTCATGCACGTTCACTGGGCGTGGATGGAGGAGGGATTCACGCACGTTCTCAGGGCGTGGATGGAGGAGGGATTCATGCACGTTCACAGGGTGGGATGGAGGAGGGATTCACGCACGTTCTCAGGGTGTGGATGTAGGAGGGATTTGAGTGAAAGGCATGCTAACGCGTGGCCGCGCTGCGCTGTCGCAGGGCCGCGTGTGCAACGCCACCTCCCCGGACGTGGAGGGGTGCGCGCTGCTGTGCTGCCACCGCGGCTACGACACGCGCAAGGTGAGCGTCAAAGTGAACTGCGAGTGCCGCTTCAAGTGGTGCTGCGAGGTGACCTGCCGCACGTGCACGGAGCGCCGCTCCATCAGCACGTGCCGCTGACGCCCATCACAGGCACCCACTCGAAATTCAACCCCCTTCCTGTTTCGTTTCATGATGGCTTTTAAAAATAGTCAAGATCCACAACGTATTTTAGATTTTTCAGAATTGCCCTTCGTTTCAGTTCGTGTGAAGCGTTAAACTGTTTAAGGGGTTCAGTGATTATGCTGAAATATAATTTTGCAATTTTAGGAAAGCACGTACAGGCCTAGTTTTCAAAGCAAAAAACATCGAATTCGTTAATATCCACCTTTCGCTGATTTGTACTTGAAATGTAACTTTTAGATATTTCCAACATTGAAAACAAAACAATAGAATATTGACAGAAAAAGACTGTGATATCTTCCTTTTCTTACAAAATTCAAATAAATAATAGCGTTTTTGAGGAATTAGGAGTATTTATAAATGAGTCCTGAGAGTATATTCATTTCCTACCTTGGTCCAGAGCCGTCCGTATGCTAAGAAGGGTGTGCTTGAAGAAGATCCGGCCCAGGAGCAATCAGAGAGACAGGGAGAGAGAGGAGGATGTGAAGAGAGCAAGAGGGGTGGCGCGCGGCGGCGGCCGCAGTGTAGTGCAGTGCAGAGCGAGTGCAGTGCGAGTGCAGTGCCAGTGCGAGTGGAGCGAGGGGCGGGTGAAGCGGGTGAAGCGGACGCTCAGGACGCCCAGCGCGCGCCGCCACCCGGCCGCCGCCGCCGCCGCCGCCTTCTCTTCCCTCCCCTCCCGTCCCCTCCCCCCCAGAGGCCCCCTGCGCCGGGCCCGCCTGCGCCTGCGCCTGCGCTCCACGCATAGGGAAGGACCCAATGGGCCCAGCCCACCATGTAAAAATATTTGTACTCAACTTCGTCCTAGGATAAGGTTAGCCGCCCCTTTTTCTTTCGTTTCTATTTCCCTCCTACTTCTCTCTCTTCTTTCAAGTTCAATGTTTCTCAATTCTTTTTCTTGAATGGGCAGGGAACAAACGTGACTTCAGTTAAATTACACAAGTGCCTTGAAAAATAGTGCCCATTCCACAAAAAAACCTTGTTTTATCACTTTGTTCTGCATGTTAACTTTGTGTAAATGTTTTTCGTAGAACGTTCTGTCGCAAATTGCTTATGTTGTTGTTAGGAAATAATTGTATAAGTAGATTGAATAAAATGTATATAAATTGATTTATTTACATTTAAATGTCAGATAACAGAATGATCTCGATGTGCAAGTAGCCACGAATTTTCTGAGATATTACTTTCTTTTCATGTATTACATTAGACACCGTGAGAAAACAAATCGATGTAAAAGGTAATTGAAATACTTTTGCTTGTTTCAAGACGACTCTTTCCTTCAATCTTTTCTTTTAGTATAAATAAAGCGTATGCTTCCTCCAGTAATTGTACAGAGAGCCAAGAGACAGGAAAGGCTGCCTGAGGGCGCAGGCGGCGCCCGGCGCGGGGTGGGCGTGGGTCCGTCGCCGCCGCCCCCGCCCCGCCCTCGCGCTTCGCCCTTTCCGCTGCCGCCGCCGCCGCCGCCTCCCTCCGCTTCTGGAGAGCTCCGCGCGCAGAATGCCTCTGCTAGGTTATGGATGTCACAACAGCCGCTTTCGTTTTAATTTGTTTTGTTTTGTCTTTGGTAACCACGCATCGGGCCCCTTCGCTCGCCCAGACGCTGACGACGGCTGTGGGTGCGCAGCGTGGCCGAAACAATGGGGAAATATTGCACGGTGGGGGCGGCCATCGTCGATGCCAGGCCGTTGCTCCGATGGGAAGGCAATAAATTGTTTTTCCGAGATCGATTTGCTCCCACGAACATTAAACGGAAGCGTTACAATTGGACACCCTTCGAGATTTATTGCCCGAGAAGGAATGGCGGTTTTTGTCCTTACCGGTTCTGGAGTGCCAGTTTGTGCTGTACAATGCACTCGATTGGACTGATGGAAATCTCTGACAATAAAAGATTGTGAAAAGAACGATCCGTTTCATATGACCCTGAAAGATCGATTTGATATGATTGGTTTCTTTTGAGCGTTAGAATTCAATATGTTTTTTAACAGAAACCTGGAGAGTAAATTTGTTAATTGTCAAGGCAGTTGTTACTTTTTGTGAATGAACATATGCTTGTGAGAACACTTCCGCGTTTCTCAACGTAGTATTTCTAGACACGATCCTATAAACGGAAAGGATTTTTTTGTAATTGTGCACGACGTTGCCTTCTTTGTCAATTTAAAGTAAATATTGACCCTCTGAAATAATCTGCGATCAAAACTAATACGTTTTCATGTCAAAATAATTCAGAACTCTCGTCTTCGAGGCACGTAAAGTGCGGTCTTGTGCGAAGCCCCTCTTTCCACCCGACTTGCATTTTGCAGCCTTCGATATCGTCTGGGCGCCTGGGGACCCGACTGCTGGTGTATCACTGCTTGCAGCCTATCCAACTGCCCAACGCAACATGTCCACTTTTTGTATTTGCCATGACTGTTCAATATCAGTGTTGTATGTCTTGTAATTTCTTACAGTGTACATTTTTATTAAAACATAGAGAAGTATTTCTTCAGTGCGTTTTCTTTCACATTCATAAAAATAATCCCCTCTTGTCATATGTGAGTTGAAATAAAAAAAATATTTTGTACACATTTTCTTACGAAAAGTCAAGCACTCAGTGAATTTATACTTTTTGTTACGTAAATAAAAACACAGAACGTTCTGAAAATCACTTTGTTTTCAATAATACTATAAGATGGATTTGAGGAAATTAATTGTTGCTTCTGACAATGTGACAATATAAGTGCCTAATAATTCGTATGTCTATTTTCCTATGCATGGTGTTTCATCTATTTATCTAGATCCTATCCAAAGTGCACTTATCCATCATAGTGGTGAGCAGAAACTTGTTAAAGCGCGTGGGAATGCAGGTTGTGCCTTGACGCCATGAGAGTGGAAGCGATAGAGTGAGCGATGCTGCATGTCTGAAAGTCGATTACTTCGCAGCGCTTCGTGCAGAAACCCCAGCGCATATCTAAGGAAACTCACACTTTAAGTGTAATACTGATAGGCAATCTCATGTTTGCATATTCATATAAACATTTTCAAAGAAAGGTGTCATTTAAAACGTCTCATTAACAAATAAAACTCATGCATTAATGAACTCGAATGGAATAACAAAAATCCGACACTACTATTTTCATTGTCCATTGTAATTACACACGTTTACATCAATTATTTTGAGATGAGGGCTAAGTATAAATTCATGAAAGGAAAAATAATGCGTCACCCAGATTACAGTGGTAAAAACAAACAATTGTTTGACGATATACATTATTTATTAGGCGAAGATGAAGTAACTCTTACTCTCGATTGGAAAACTGAGAGAACGCGAGCGCCAGATCTCGCCGATCAACGGGAGAAAGCATCGCCACCTCCCGCAATACACATATGGGATTACAGGACTAATGGGTTGGCACTCCCGGAATTACTAATCAATGTCCGATTTTCGTTTCCGTGTAAGTGCAAGTGCATTCGTGATATCACTTGAATAGAACTCTTCACGGTGCGGTTGCAGCGTGTGGCCCCGATTGGCGCCCGTAGAAGAGCGCTCCGCAGTGGGCGTGCGTGCGTGCGTGCGTGAGCGTGCCGCACGGCGAGCGTGCTCGCGCTCGGACCTCCGCGGCGCCGCCAGCTACCTACCGCGGCGCCCCCCCCCCCCCCCCAGCGCCGCGCCAAAATTGATGGACGAGCGCCACGACGTCATTAAGAGGCCAAATATAAAAATGTACCGTATAATTCCACGTTAAGAGTCATGTTTACTAAGGTAAACGAGTTAATGTATTAATCGTCCGATGTTGATCTCCGTTAGCGCTGTCACATCTGATGTTAAACAAACGGCTTCATTTGCATTTTAAATTAATGCGTTTAAACAGCTTTAAGTGGGGTAGGAGCGGGGCCGGCGCAGCCGTTTGTCACTGGCCGGACGAGCCGGCGGCGGCGGCGGCGGTGGCGGAGGAGACGGCGGGCCGCCCGCCCTGGGCGCAGGCGTCGCGACGCCGCGCAGTCTGCCTCCGCCATTCAACGCGCTCAGTGCATTCTCATTAGCACTCCGTGTTCAACAACTCTGATTTCGTGCTTTTTGAAAGGAAATACAGTCGATTTTTTTGTCATTGTACGTATCGCTTCTGGGGCCACCGCCAAATGACGAAAATGAAAATTTTTTTTCTTCTTCTCCTATTCATAATTTAAAGTTGGCTCGACATGTTGTTTGCATTGGTATAGATTCGGAACCTTGTATTACTGGAGCCAAAATAATACACCAAATTGTATCTAACGACTTCGTGTATTTGCGGTACAATTCAAATCTATTTAATTTACTGTTATTTTTACATTACGTTCCTGAGTACAAATTCATTTGTTTTTTTTTTCTCAAAGAGGTAATAAAAACATGATTTTTTATGTGATCCAATTTTTTAATCAAATTGTTTTTAAACTGTTACACAATAACTAATACTATCTCTGAAAGTTGTATGTTTTTTTAGAATAAATAAGCAATACATTTTGCTGTAAAAAGGAAAGGGAGAGTTATTTTGTTTAAAATAAATGAAAAACAAAATATATGTAACAATTATTTGCTAGAACCATTCCAAAATTAGATTATTTCCATTAAAACAATTGTTTGTCAAATTCCTTGCTCAGAAAAGTTGAACTTCATCTGATATTTAGTATTTCTAAAATTTGTGTCTTATTGAAAAACACGTGCGATTGTCGGTTGATTCCTGAGTCTAATTTGGATGATTAGTATTTGATATAATAATTAACTATGTATTTAAAAAGATTATTTCACGATTAATCGTTTTAGTTTTGGGAATTTTATGATATGTTTCATTAATTTTCTAAAATAATCCCAATAAAATTCAATATTTGAATGAGCAAGTAATAATATATAGATGTAAACCGGTTTATTTAATTTTCTTTCACCCCTGTGTATTTTATTTACTTAAATGATGGGGCAATTTCACGACATTTACGTATCCAACGGTTTATGCATTGATATATTCATGCGCCATGAATTTTATTTCCATAAATTATAACGCTATGAAAAGAACATTTTATGTTAGTACATTAATGTGAATTTAATCAGGAAATATTATTTTAGTTAAATTGTATAAACTTTCAAATGATCGGGTATAACTTACCTTTTGAAAATTAACGAGACAAATTATTTTGGAATATTTCCTGGAAGTTTCGTATTCTTTTGATGTATTGTTTTACCTAACATACTGTATAAAATAGTAGTTTTTTGTGATTGAAAATGTGTGGACAGAAAGCATTGAATCATTTTCCACCCAAGTATGAATCTCCCAGTGCCTTGATACGAAGGCAATATTAATAAGCGGCAAGTTTTTCCAGCTCTGTGGATACAGAGCAGAGATGAAATTGCAAGAGAACGCGGATGGATTGTTTACGAATGCATCAACGGCTATGGCCTCTTGTCGAGTAGTCTCATTTTGTCGTGGGGAGACGGAGTTCTCTGCTGAATGATGAGGTTCGGCCCCGACTTACACGCCACCTTGCGGGTTTTCTCCTCTCCAGGAGTCTCCCACCAGTGCAGCACGGCGTCGCCCCAGCCGGGACACGCTCTAAGCTCCGACACGTGTGGTGGTGTAGTGCGTGTACGTGTGGGTAAGAGGCGAGGGGAAGGGAAGATCGCTCGCAGTCCATGGCCGTTTCTTAGGGTGCTGCTCCGGCATTTGCCTGGTGTCGATCGACGAATGCTACCAATTATAAGCAGCCGGTCGCTAGAATTCCTTTGCAGACAGCGGCTGAATTTGACCCAGCAAGGACATCCCTCTCAATGGCAGTTCAATGTCATAAATGTATGTTCTGAGCCACCTCAGCCGGCAAGAAAAACTGGAGCATACAGAAAAAATTGTTTCTGTTCATTGCAAACCAGATGGATTAGCATTGGATCTTGGAAGAAAGACAATCTCTGCGAATTGAATGGTGCATTGCTGGGTCCAATTATGAATTGCGACAAATATCCTGTTCAGTCGCGTACGGGGAAATATTGAATTTCATCTTCTTAGACAACGAGCCCAATCTCGATCAGGCTTTTCGTCCAGTTTTCCTAGATTAGTTGGGAAGAGGAAGTTACTATAAAATCAAATATGAAATTCGTTTTCCCATACAAATACGTTTTCTATTGCTTGGGAGTAAAAATTTATATTTTTTTTCAAATGTGACCAATCCTACGTACGTTACTACATTTATTCGTAATTCAGCTATGTAGAGTAAACGCGAGAGACAAGGATTCTGGAGCTCCAGAAAACGTGCATAGATTCTATTTTTCGCCACATAGCATACACATTTTTAATGTTTCTTGACGATTAATAATTTAAATTTAAATGAAATATGAAGTTTAATTGTACGGTGTTAGAGATGCCTGAGCGTAGAGAACCCTCTGATGCGTTGCTCTTGCTGGCAAAGCCACCGTCTCCAGCGTCACCACAGCCTTTTCAACTGGTCCGCGGGCGACTCCATTGAGCCGGTGATTTGTATTGGCAGTTGTGACGTTACTGCTACTACCTCTTTTTCGTGGTTGCCCAGCCGGAGGCGAGTCTTTCACTGTCGTTGGCCACCTAGTCAAACGTATCGATTTGTTGAATGGTGTGTTCTCTTTGACGATCTGGTTCTACTGGATCGATGGTGAGCAGGTTCAGTAATGTAGAGGTGAGTATCTCCTTATTCCAAAGACGTCAATTTAATGCATAGGAAGAAAGTTTCAAATTCTGAGAGATATTTAACTTTTAATGAAACACCCGCAAATGTTTACCTTTTTCACATTATGTGTGTGTCTCCGTGTTCTTTTAATTTTGGCACTAACACTGATTTAGTAGAGAAGGTTTAAATAGTAATTTTTCCCTGTCATCGAGTAATTAGTAGATATTAGCCTCAACTTGATAATGTACTTACAAAGTGTTGTATCTGTGTGTATCTTTGAAAAGTATATCAAAAATATTTGCCAAAACGTATTTCACTGTTTCATTTGTAGTGTTTAATTCTTTTGATTAAATTTCGATTCAGTACTTTGATATCGTTAAATAACCTTTGATTTTTTAATTAAATCTAACATACATCAATTCTGCGTATTCAAAAACAAAAATTTATCAGCTCTAAGAAATTAGATGTAAAGAATGGTAACATTGAATCATGAAAGAAGAGGCGTAAATGCTGAATTTCTCGATCTAAAAATTAAATTCAGTTATCATGTATGCTGTGGAATCAAAGAATACGGCTACCACACTTCCTGCTAATCAGTCTTCATCAAATACGCCTCACATTTACCAGTGACTAATATCAAGCGAAAAAATGCTTGAACTGTTAGATGAAAAACGAATTCATTTCGGAAAAGGAGAAGTCATGAAATCCCAACGTAGAGATCGATCAGCATGTAATATTTTATTTCGGTCCTCACTTCCTAGTCTTTTTGCGCCATTCCTGCGATGAACGGATGTTATGGATGGGCAAATATGATAACGAAGTTGATATGATTCTACGATAGATGAAAAGAAACAATGGGAGAACCTCGAGGAAACACGACTCCAACACCACAAATTCCATACGAATCGTCCAAACTCTGAACCAAAACACACGTAGCTAGAAGCTGAGTGAACTGACCACTGCATCACCCATCGCCCACATTGATCAATATATCGATCGCATCAAACTAGTAAGAATTAATTCACGAAGTATTTTATGATGTTTGCGACCTTCATGGCGCATTCAGCTGCGGAGTCTTGCGCGCTGATCGCGACAAGTAGTTCGAATGCCGCTTTAATTTTTCCACCTGAGATAAAGCCGGAGATGTTGTTCAGGGCATCACCTGATGGGAGGCCCTAGGTTCGAGTTCCGACTCTGGCAGGATTTTCGACACTAGCTAGATAACTAGAACTAATTCAGTCGCTGTCTGGAGAATTCTAACGGTGAGCGTGGTTTTCCAGAACCAGGTATATCTCACCAGCGGGGGCTAGCCGACGGTAGGCTGGATCTCACCATCCAGCGGGGGAAGATCAACGCCACCCACCGAAGAAGAAAAAAATCACTACACTTATGGGACTAATGGTCTTATCAGTTTACTTGCTCGAAGTTACTAATCAATCAATCAATCAACCTTGTGATAATGCTGTATGGTGAAGACAAACCATTTTGAATATCATATCAGCATTTAAAGATTATACGGCAATGAAATACGTGTAGAATGATATTGTTAAGTTTGGATGTTTGCATCTCGCGTAAGATATACAAGACGAATGTAATTGAAGTCTGCATTTACCCTTTCATTAGAACTCGATACAATCACGAGTTTCTTACTTGTATTTCTAATACTATTTACACTTCACTGCGCGCATATGATGAGACTCAATCGATTCCTGCTGCAAGATACGATTGTTCGTTCAAATCCTGCGGAAAGCGTGTGCAGCTGATTTTCTCCCCCATACGTCACATTCAGTTTTTTATTGTTTTTACTAAAGAAATAAATAAAAGTAGTGACAATTCTGTGATTGCGATTCCGAAGGTACAAATAATTCATGGCGTCTGGTAACATCTCATAAGGCCGGTTCCTTGATACAGACTCTAACGGGATGATAGGGCCCTTTATGATCGGGATACGTAGGCTTAGAGTTGAACCGTATCCCAAAGGCATTTTGCCCTATTTACTGCGACTCGTGATTCAAGGAACTGTTTTCAGCTTTGTAGGTTTTATGAAAGTAAACCAGGTACATGTTTGCACGCAAAGACGTTTGGGCGGGTTATGGGAAATCTTCATGTATCACAAACGAACGTGTATGGGCCCCTTAGCACGTAGAAGAAAACTTTTACGGCCGCTCGCCAGGGCGTGGCGCCGCGCGGCGAGGCGATGCCGGGGGCGTCGGAAGGGCGGAAAGGGACGCAGGGACACGGCTAACGACCGGCAGCGATGCCATCGCCCATTTGCATGCGGCGCGGGGGCGTGGCGCGGGCCGGCGCGCGCGACCGCCGCCGCCGCTTTATAGCTCTGTTAAGCGGGTAATGAAAGGATCGAGATAAGCGCGCACAGATAATTGTGAGGGAAGGGCGGCGCTGCGTCGTGTAGAACACGCCACTCGGGGCGGTCTGCCTGGTCGACTCCCGCTGCTCCGTCCCCCCTTCTGTGATTCGATTCTTTTACACGCTCCTCACTTATCATAGTTTTTCCTCCCAAGAAGGGCAAATTGTTAAATATTTATAATTACAATAATTTGTAATATACGGGAATAATGCAAAACACTTTTTGATGTGTTCTTCATTCCATTACAAATACATACAGCAATAAATGTCTATAAATAATACTTAAACGGGTATGGACAAATTAGCCATAAATCGCTTTATGTTTGTGCCATTTTTCTGACAAATAAATATACAGTTAATTCAATAAATTTTAATTTTATACCCTTTCTTATCTAAGATTTTAATTATTATAATTTAAATGTTGATAAAGTCGTAATATTTAAAATTATATTTTCAATAATTATTTTATCTTTGCCATTCTGTTTATTACGAAAAATAAAGATCGACCTCTGAATATCTTTCTGAGAAGATGTAGAAATTCACAGAGCCAACGAATGTATTAATTGTGTTTACAATAAAAAACTGTAATGAATCAGTGGATCAGCTGTTAACCCATTGAGATTTATATAAATAATATACATTTAAGAAACTATAAAATAATAAAACAGTAATAAGCAATGATACTTTGTATATGAAATTATTTTGCTAGGTCAGATATCCATTACGAAACTTTCTGTAGCTCAATAAAATTCAATTGCTTTGCGTACTTGAGCTACTGAACTATTTCATCTTCTTAACGACGCCTAAATGTATCTGCACGTATGAGAGCGTCTTTTGGAGCAAACGTGACATACTACGAACACAGAGTTATCTGAGCTGCATCAGCAGCAGTATTTTCATTTGACCCAGCTATCTAGCAAGAGATGAAAATGCACTGTCAGAATTGGAACCGTTGGATAGTTCTGCCAACTTTGCTGCAGGAGCAGCGACAGATGCCACTGAGCTATCACCTGCAGTGTCTTTAATGGAAGAGTTGGGGGTCGAATCCTGCCTTGGGCATGAAAATTGCTTGCATGTCGTGGGAAGGTAGGGCTCTCCCAATCACCATGCATAACCCTTTTAACCCTCTTCCTTCCATTTATGGCCATGTGGCACAGGGTCGTGGTAGCATCTGCACCCAACGATGCGTTGCCTTTTGGCAATGCGTTCGCTTCGCGCGTGAATTTTGTGGTACGATGTGCGTCCCTACAGCACTCCGAAAACAATCTTCCTCTCAATTCCTCTCCCTTCTTCTTTAAGATGTGTGAGCGCCAATAAGTCCAGGTGAGTGACTTACAGGTCTAGCTTCAAGGCCAGAAGTGATCTGGCTCCCGACCTCTAAAACAGGTCTAAGAGCAATGAACTCACGAGCTACACTTATCCCGCGAAGCATGTGCTTTGATAGAAATGAGCTCATGAGCTGCAGACACGATTTGTTCCGAGTCAGATACGTATCACGGAAACTCAGCGGGGGGAGGGGGGGGTTTATGCACCGAAAAGTATAAAGACGTAAAATAGGAATACATAAATTCTGGATTATCATAATCTTTCTTTTCATTTGTGTATATTAAGACGATTTCCTTCGAGTTTCTGAGTAATGGACGCTAGTGTATTTACAAAAATTACGAAAGCTCTAACAAGATAAGACTCGATTTCTGATTATTCGCTCTGTAACAATGATTTGAGATCATTAAAATGAAATAAGCAAAGTAATTGGTTCGGTCACGCAAGGAGACTAGTGGAAGCTATTATAGAATAAGGAAAATGTTGCTCTCCGGTAATATTTAGTTTTACGAGTTACCATCTTGTTCAAAGGCACATGAAGGGTGCTACGTACTAAGTTTATGTATCTCTGAAGATCCGATTCACCTGAAGGGAAAAGAAGTCTGCCCCCTGCCCTGGCAGGTGGCCCTTTGCCCTTCAGGGGTCACGTGGGCATTAGGACCGTATTAATGCAAGGCAATGGCACCCTCGCAAAATTCGTTGTCGAGAACTGCCCGAAAAGATGCAGTACTAAGGCGAGATGCACGTTCACGTTGCAAAGTGGAATGTAAACTGGTGAGATGCGTGACATATCGAATATTTTCCTTCCCTTAGTGTTCTTACTTAATAATTACTCAGATTGTGTAAAAGATCTACAGAATGAAGTTACGCAGAAAACATCCAAGCCACAAGCACCAAAGTGTTTAAAAAATAACGTGGAATGTTGGGGCACATCTTAAAATTTCGAGCAGCAAGGATGCAAGCCGAAAATTAGACAGCCGAAAGTGAATTGCTTGAATGTAATTTAAAGTTGCATCTTGCTGTGAAGTGATATTAGTAAGCGCCCCCGTCGTTCAGGCTCTCAGATGACAACGGGTACCGCCTTCGAACTGAACAAGAAACTACATCTACTTCTCAACACACATTTCGTCACTTTTTTATTTATGTAATTTTTTAGTGTAAATACTTCCAAAATAAAATTTTACGCAAATACACATGTGTGGATCATTATCCTTTAGGTTCAAATCTTCCACTCAAAGGAAAAATCAGGAAGATCTTAAGAAGTCTCAAAAGAACGTCTACAGAAGTCAAATATTTTAAAAATTTCTTATTCTGGCGAGGAATCAAATAAAACGCACAGTATACATAATTTATTTAAACAGTTCTTTCATTAGGAATTGCTTATAATTAATAAAATAATAAACAGAAAACAATAAAAAATGAGGTTGGTTTAAAATAAAATTCTGAGATTTGGAACTCGGTCTCCCAAATCTTTATGTACCGTGTGTGTAGTGTAGAGTATTCACTTGAATGCTTTCTGGCGGCGTGGGCGGCGGAGTCGAAGTTGGCGTCGCGATGCGCCTGGCCTCTGCCGGCCGCGTCGCTCACTGCGCCGCTCGCCGCTTCCCCATTCGCCCCGGCGCCAGAGTCAACAGTGCTGAGAGACAAGTCGAAATTGAGCACAACGAGCGCATTAAACGTGTATTGTATTTGGTGATAAGCAGAAAATAAATCTGTCTTTTTCGAGAGCTTTCTACGTTTAACTAGCAACGTCGAACTTCAATGGCACCTACCATTTCAAATTCTCGGATCTGCAGTGTGGCAACCCATTTCACATACTCGGTTCTTGGTGTTGTCAATTGCAGCGAGTCTATCGTCGTGGCTTCACCCAAAACCAACAGATTCATGGTTAAAATATATATTTTCATTTATTGGATGAATCACTTATTTCACCATAAATACGAATAATAATGTCAACTATTAACACGTGAATAAATGTTACATATACAGAATTACTCAAACTCTCTGTTTAGATGCAAAAGTGATGTCTTGTTACTGCAATGAAAAAAAATGATTAGCAATGAATCATAGAGCAAAAACACATCAGATTGTGAAGTAGTTATTATTATTATTATTATTATTATTATTATTATTATTATTATTAATCAACAGATTATTCACAATTTGATCTTGTGCATGATGATACAGAGAATGATTTTAAAACAAAGTGTAACATGAATGCATGTTGTCCTGTAATCACTTTACACTTACAAAAACAATTGTAATGTAGTTGATGGAGAGATTAGAAATATGACAATATTTCACTGTTAACATGATCTGTCAGTGTTAGCTTTGAGTTTCTAAAGTAAACATTTGATTTGCTGATACTATAATGACGCCAATAAATAAACAAATGTTCGATTGTTGTTACAGTGATATATTTTTAACTTAGGAAAATATGCTAAAAGTTAGTTTACTAACGCCATAATAACACAATAAGAACAATAGTGAACTATTGTTAAGGTATCAGAAATAAAATGATATATTAAAGGACCCAAAGTTTTAAAAACAAAGGGACAAGTGAATGATGCATGAAGGAGGAGGGGGATGATCTGATAATTGGACTATATAGAAGGAATAGCGTGTAGAGCAGCAGCCAAGTAAATATGTGTTTAGAGAATGATTTGAGCTGCCATTGATACCAAACGTGTTTTATTAATGTGTAGAATAATTTGAGATATTATTGGGAACAAGTGATTAATATACTTTTACTGGCGTCATGTATAGAATATTAATGTGAATATTAGAGGTCAGCGATATCATGAACATGTAGATGTATACGTGTGGGTGTCTGTATGAAGTAATCAGTTGAAATATTGTATATAACGAAGAGGGGAAATGACAAGTGATATTCATGTGGATTGTAAGTGTGGTAGCAAATACTTCAAGAAGTATAAAGATATTGAGAGAAATTTGGGCCTTGGCAAAGCATCCAAGGCTCATCGTGGTGTGGAGTGAGCTGAAGAAGCGTGGATGGGCTATCGCTACTTGTACGTGAGATAGTTGAGGTATCGTACCTTCCGGATCATCACTATAATTAACCACAACTGAACGATAATAGTAGGTAGCGTACATTTTTCTAACTTAAAGAATATTTACCATGAATTGTTCGATTTTTCGAGTTATCGGTTATAAAGCAAAATGTAGAAGGTAGGAATTTTTGTAGTGTTGTTCTGGGTTTGCCTCTTTCGTTTCTTTGTCGTTGTTTTTTGTAGTAAAAATTGCTCATAAAAGACAAGACATATAATTTCCATTTATCATATCAGTAAAATACCAGAGCAGCATAAAAGATGTATGTAAAAGTAAATCATCAACTCTTACAAATTTAGAGTATATAGTTACTTAACATATTAATTTGAAGCTTTGTATTGATTTCAAAAGTTAAGGGAATTGTTCTACTTTTCATTTATAAGGCATTTGTTTCACAAAACAAGCGCCAATTTTTTTTGCATTCGATTCTCTTGTTGATCAATTCAAACAAAATAGCTTAAAAGTTCACAAATGAAATGATATTTTTATATCACACTATTATATGCACTTAAGGTATGATCCCTCATTTTCTAATAAGGCAGTTCAACTTCGTGTGTGCACAAACTTGGTGAGTAGATGTCAAGAGTCGGTGTGAATTCCTGCGCGCTGAAATGTATCAAGGAAAGTATTATCCACCAGCCTGCAGAGTGTACTCCAAGTGCGGACGTCCATTGGTGAACGTAAAATGTGTGGGTAAACGTTCTCTCTAGAGAACAGCAGTGGGCAGTGAAAAGCACTTGGGCTAATTGCACATCCAGTAGACATTGCAGAGCAACTCATGCCTTTAACGCTTTAATACTTTCCTGGAATGACGACTCAGCAAGAATGCCCTACAGAGCCCTGCGTTTCAAAGATTTCGCTGAGTGGGGAAACAAAGTATAAATATTGCTTAGTCATAGGTTTCAACGTGTGGTTGTCGATTAAAAAATTACTGAAAATTGTAATTGAGTTTCCAGCATTGATTTTCATACATGCTACTGCTTTTAATTACATCCCATTGTAATATGCATGTTTATGGTTTCATTTTCTTTTTTGTTCTTACTTCAATTGATGTGACGTTAATAATGGTATATGAATTCAGACCTTGCTATATTCATAAAATTTTATTCATTTCTCTTATTTATTTATGTAAATACTTATTTCAAATTTATTTATTTTTAATTATTAATATTTCATTAACACTTAAATTGTAAATTTAACATTTCCTAACATACTTATTTTTTTACATTAATTTAATTTTCACTCTGGAATTTATATAATATTTAATAATAACTAAAAATTGCTTCATACAATTTAAGAAATATATAATAACTTTTTATTCAAGTACATTTTTAGACAAATCATTGACTCCAAAGTTGATCTTATAAGGGATTAATTCTTGAAACTATGCTTCCAGATATTTGATGGATTAACTTTTATCTACGGCTGTCCTTGACTCTATGAGTAAGGGGGGGTAGTAAATGAAAGGCAGAGAGCGTACGGGGTTTGCACAGATGTTGGTACGCAAGGAACAAGACTCCCATCCTATGTCATTAGAATATTTTAGTTATTCTTTTTCTCCTTTCAGCGAAGATTTACTAACGTCCAGCTTACCCTCATTATCTGACATTGCAAACGAGACACTTTGCAAATTTTAAACAGAAATAGGTTACGCTTCAGCAGTAGAATACATTAAACTCTCCCAAATAGGTTAGCAAAAACTAGGAGAAAAAACATCAGCATAGAATTCCGTAATTGTACTACTGCCAATCAGGATTCCCCAGTAATGTGTACTTCAGATTTAAGACGATGAAAATTGAAGTTTGTGTAATGTGACATAAACAAATTATTGCAACACACATTACAATCGCGCGAAGCTCGTAAATGCTGTGGCCTAGGTCCTCAAAACCAGGTTTTGGGAAAATGGAGAGACACAAGTTCTTTGGGGACAGTGTTTTACAAAATTAGATCTGTTTCAACTTTCTATTACATTTTTGGATATTTATTTCTTTTGGATGGTCCCAATCCATAGCACGGGTTAGAAAAACGCAGGAATCCGAAATCTATGAAGAGCACATGCGCTGCCAAAAACAAGAGGTGGACAACTTCGTTCCTTGGCTCCGCTGGGTTCCTTTTCTATTAAACTTTTTTATTTATATTTACCACATTTTGCTATTAAATAATAAAATATTGTACAAGGAGAGGTGATTAGTACTTTAATGAAACAATTAATAAATATAACTGATTTTACTCTGACCAGGAGATTCTAGGTTCGAGTCCCGATGACGGCAGGATTTTCGACACTTGCTTTTCAGCTAGGTCGAATTCAGTCGCTGTCTGGAGGAGAATTCTAGCAACCGGCTGCTCTGATCCGTAGTTCTCCGTGGTTTCTATCAACACCAGGCGAATGCCGGAGCAGTACCCCAACAAGCCACGGACCGCGCGCGATCTGTCCTTCCTCTTCCTTGTCCTATCCTCACCTCTTACACACACACACACACTTACACTAACATGCACTATACTACCATACATGGCGGGAGACCGGTCGGGGACTGAGAACTTATTCCGGCTGAAGTGGTGCCCCGCTGGTGGGAGATACGTGGTTGGGGAAAACCCCGTTAGCAGACGGTAGGTCGGCACCAGTTCTGGCCATGCAGCGGGGGAAGACCACTGCCATCTCCCGAGAAAAACGTGCACTACACTTACGCGACTAATGACCATAGTAGTTGGTGCGCCCGGAATCACTAACATTCAATCAATAACTGATTTTATGTTTAACAATTTGCAGGGTTTCCAGATGGGTCGGAGAGCCTCTTTCTCAAATGTCGTGCATCAATTTCCCAAATTATCAGCTTGAAAAAGGAGGAAGGAATTAGTATATATTTACAGGAGAAAACATTTGATTACGTCGGGCTGCGGGGCCCCTTTCGAAATTTTATGGCGCCTTTCTGCGCACACTGATAATGAAAAATGAAATCGAAGGTAAAAAAGACAGAAATAATCTTTCTCAAACAAATTAAAGGGACTGTTCGATTTTGTGCAATTTAATCTCAATGCTGAGCGGCATTAACAATGGTTACTGTCTCATAGTACCTGTACCATTAGTCTGTAACGCAGAGTTCACGGGTTGGCCTTGGGTTCTTCTATGAAGTAATATTCACTTTTAAAGCAATTATATACACTTTTTTGCACTGTTCCAGCTGGTATACTTTATCATAATTGGAATAAATGTGTAACACGAAGGAATATTCAATATTCAGTACTTGAAACTCACGTTTCGACTGACAGATTCAGTTAACGTAGAATGAGTCAAGCCTAAGGTAAATTCACCGATTTATACAGTAAGATATCGGCGGTGAAAATTTTATTAAAACTCTTCAAAACCCCACTATCGACAACTAACAAATTTTGACTCTTGAAAAGAAGACCTTTGCTGACTTCCTGACCTAAAGCGGCATCAGGCGCCTGGTCAGAGGTATGCCGAGCTTGAAGGAGCCTGCATGTGCCGGATATGAAATTGTTCCTGCTGCTTCATTGTTAGTACCAAGGTTCACAACTAACGAGCTAGAATATACTACATGGAGTGATTGATCCTATGGTTCCCGCGCTCTTGAGGGACGCTCGCAGAACTTGTGGCCGCCATGTTTTTTGCAGTCAAAACATGAGAGATGCCTGGTGGTGGCGTTTTTACTTTGCTGCGTCTGACATTTCATCAGCTGTTACGGTGCCATCCAAGCGGACCTTAAACGTCACTATTGCCATCACTATGTTGGCGTTGAACCTTCCGATTGGAGGACACGGAAACAGCTGATTTACTTCACAGGCAGCTTAATAAAAATCACAAATAGAACTGTTATAATTGTAGGAAGTGGTGCAGTGTTTACGACATTTTCCGCCACCCGGCCGGGCCTTTCCCTAATGGCCATTTCTCAGAAAAACCCTGCGCCCCCCCCCTCTCCATTGAAAGCTGTCTTTAAATAGCGGGCAATGCCCTGCACCCTCGCTGTCTTCTTGGACCGAGGCCCCCAGCCACCTCAGAATTGGTATGTCAGTTTGCTCTCCTTAATTTATGTAAATTTATTTACTTATTGTTTTACTTACCAATTCCCCACAATATTTTTATTTTATTTTATTTCATTCATTTTCTCCACTTCAAAATATTTCTTCTGTTACTAGTACTCTTCATCAAAATTATGTTTATATATTCATTTTCTACAATGCTATGTCTCTTAAATTCTAATTATATTCAATATATCTTATATTTGACTCTTAAATGTAATTTGGTATATTAATGTTATTATTATTATTATTATTATTATTTTATTATTTCATTGTAGCACTGAAGATGGCCGCAATGCGGCCGAAAAAGCTTTTTGCACAAATAAATATGTACGACAGAACAATGCCTCAATTCAATATCAATATAGAACTGTTATACTGAATCGACATGTTGTTTGTATCAGATCATATTTCTATATTGTTGTCTTTTAGCTTATTTGTATTTAAATTATATTGGTAGTTAGAGTAATGATATTCACAATGCCTTGAGTATGTTCGGTATAACTATAAAAATACAAGTCATCAGATCGCAAATACATCCTTTTTCAAGTTTGCCGCGTTATTTTGATGCGTGTTTGCTTCTTATTGCAGTAACACTCACTTTCAGGCATTACGATAACTACAATAACATTCTTATAACAATTAACCAATGCAAGATGGAACGTGTTTTTAAAGTTTCTAAATTCGTTCTCCTTATTAATGTGCCTTTGTTTTTAAATGATTGGCGTTTGGCCTGAGAACGCAGTTGGAGGATTTGCATTACGCGCGGCCCGCGCGCACCCGGACTCCACCAGCCCCTTAAGGAGGACTAGAATAGGGCGCTGCTTTGACTGCGGAAAACGGGGCTTCAATTCGCTGCGAAGGTGGAGGCGCTTGAGCCTGTCTCGTTGGTCGCAGGGTTGCCTGGTGAAGCCGGGCTTGCCCGTGAGTGGGCGTGGGCCGCTGGCGTCGTGGGGAGGCGAGGCGAGGCGAGGCACGGGCGTCGCGCCGGAGGGCGGCCCCTCGGGGCCTGCGCCCCTCCCCCCAATTGGCCAAATCGCGCGCCCGTGCGGTCTGGCGTGTGAGGGGGCGGGGCGCGCCGTGGGGGGCCCGCGCCCGCGCCCTGTCATCTGCGCCCGCCGCCGCCTCGCCCCCACCTCGCCCCTGCCACCGCCACCGCACACTGGCAGGAGATGCAAGCGCAAGGCAAGAAATGTTGTAAATAAAACAATAAATCGATTCATCAGTGATTCCGGGCGCGTCAAGTCTTGATGTCATTAGTTCCGTAAGTGTAGTACATGTTTTCATCGCGGGAGATAGTGGTGATCTCCCGCTGGATAACGTCAGCTAGCGGGGTTTTCCCCCGCCAGGTATCCCCCAACAGCGGGGCACCATTCCAGCCAGGACAAGCTCTAAGCTCACGACTGCTCTCCCGGCATGTGTGGTGGCGTAGAGGATGTAAGTTTGTGTGAGCGGGTAAGTAAGAGGAAGAAAACACGCGCGCGGTCCGTGGCCTGTTTCTTAGAGTACTGCACAACCATGCGCCTGCCGTTTTTTGCAGAATTCACGGAAAACTTCCGATAAGAGCAGCCGACCGCTGGAAGTTTCCTGCAGACAGAGCCTAAATTCTATCTAGCTGTCAAATATCCTGCCACCGCCGAGACTGAAAACCTACGACCTCCTGTCCCGACCGGAGACACTAATTAGATTAGATTTATTACTAATTCTGCAAATAAGTTCCAGAACTTGGTGGCAGAATACACTAACTAAACATTACAGAACTTAACAACTATACAAAATTTTACAAATTTTACACACTTTACAAATTAACATAAACATTTAACCGTGCAAGCTTCCATAGCACTCCACTTCACTTCACTTCACTTCACCTCGCCTCGTCTCACCTCACAATACTGCCAATCACTTTTGCCAATCACGTTTTAATGTGATTCTGACACACTCGTTTCCCTTCACATCACTGCACTACACGCCACTGCACATAATAATAATAATAATAATAATAATAATAATAATAATAATAATAATAATAATAATAATAATAATAATAATAATAACAGTAATAGTAATAGTAATAACAATAATATTAATAATAATAATGTTATAATCATAATAGTTATAATATAACATACTTTACATAGGAGATAATAAGACACATATAAACATCTAGGAATATATATATATATATATATATAATACGGAGTTGCTCTACAGCTGTCGCCGTGTCTCCGCTCTCAGTCTCCATGCCTCTCTATTTGACCATAGATCTTCCTTCATTTCTCTTGCCACCATAGCCTCTCGCACTCCCTGCTGCCATGCAAGTCTGGGTCTTCCTCTCTTCTTTCTGTCGGTACCCATTGCAGGACTCGTTTTGGCCACCTTTCGTCTGTCATTCGCATAACGTGACCATACCAAACGATTTGTTTTTTCTCTATTTCATCAAGGATAGATTTCTTAACATCCATTTTCTTTCTTATTTCTTCGTTCCTGATTTTGTCACGTCTACTGTAACAGCAACTTCGACGCCAGTAGTCCATTTCAAGGGCCAACAGCTTCTTTCTTGTTCTTTTATCAACTTCCCAAACTTCTGAACCATACGTTGTAACACTCTTGACTAGTGTGGAGAAAAGACGTCTTTTAGTAGTATTAGTGATGGTTTTGTTCCATAACACAGAGTTTATACTTCGTGTCACGTTTCTCCCCAAGCTTATTCGTCTCTCAATTTCTTCTTGACTATTACCCTTTTTGTTAAAGAGTACACCCAAATATTTGTATTTGTTTACTCCTTTCATTTTTTCCCCGTTTTCCAGAAGAAGATCTTCAATCTCATTGTTACCAACTGCCAGGTATTCAGATTTGTTCATGTTGATAGTAAGTCCTGCTTTTAAAAAATGTTCATTGAGTTTACGGATCATGAAACTCAAATCGTCCGCATCTTCTGCAATTACTACCTGGTCATCGGCAAAATATAATGTAAATAATTTATCCTCTCCGATTGTCATTCCCATTATTCTGCATTGTTTCTCCCACTGCTGTAAAATTTGATGCAGATAGACTTTAAACAGTGTTGGGGAAAGACAGCAGCCCTGACGAAGACCTTTACTGACCGGGAATGGATCCGAGAGCCTACTGTAGATCTTAATCTGAGAGGTGTTGTTCTTATATAGATTCTGTATGGCTCCAATTAAATTCTCATTGATTTTAAGTCCCTTCATTTCTTCCCATACTCTAGCGACTGGTACATTGTCATACGCCTTCTGAAGATCAATGAAACCCAGATGAACTTCCCTACCTCTCCTTGTTCTCTTTTCTATAAGCTGTTTCAATGTAAATATATTGTCTATGACCGACCTACCGGCAGTAAAACCACATTGTTCCTCTCCGATTTTACCTTTTATCTCTTCTTCTATTTTATTTCGGATTATTTTACTATACAGTCTACCTATAGATCCAATAACTGCTATTCCTCTGTAGTTCGTTTCGTTGTCTCTAGATCCTTTCTTATGGATCGGTGTTAGGTAAGATGTTCGCCACTCCTGAGGAGGATCTCCTCCATTCATGCACCTTGAAAACATGTGTTTGAGCATTTGGTGCAGTTTATAGGGACCGTATTTCAGTAGTTCTGCCGGAATATCTCCTGGTCCAGATGACTTATTAGATTTCATGGTCTTAAGCGCTTTTTCTAAATCTTCAATTGTCAGATCTACCCTTTGCTCAAATTTCACTTCCTTGTTTGACTGGAAGTTTCTGTTTTCTAGCAGCAGTCTTCCAAAGTACTCTTTCCATTTATTGATGCTGATGCTTGATAATGCAATATTGTTTTTGTCATTTGTTTTAATAGATTTAATTAATTTCCAGGCTAGGAATTTACATTATTTATTTATTATAACATATTTATTATATTATATATATTTATTATACATTATTATTATTTATATTTATTATATATATTTATTTATTATATATATTATTATTTATATTTATTATATTTATTATACATTATTATTATATATATTTATTATACATTATAACATCTAGGAATTTAATTTATTTATTTATTTATTTATTTATTTTTTTTAATGACATCAAGTGTCACTGCAGTGACACAGCCCTGAGCCATCTTAGCAAAAATATATCGAAATAACTGCCTTACTTGCTATGTGCAAAGGCGAGGGGAGAATTATGACTTTATGACCCCTCCTTCCCTGAGCAAGTGATCATCGTGGTGGTTTATCTTCGGACTTCTACTGAATGACTGATGGTGATTGCAAGGTGGTGCTTTTTGATGAATATATTACAAAGTGGATGATGGGACAAAGTGAATGTGTAGGCTGCACATGGACCTTCAGTCCGCCTACAGATCTGATGGCATCCCCACTCATCCACTCTCTTGTCTTCCGTCTATCAAAAATCGCGCCTTCTCTGAAAATATTTCGTTGATGTTGTGTGGAGGACAACAAGATAGATCTGCGCCTGCCTACGTTACAGAACAAAATCAAACCTCTTGTCATCCCGTTCGTTTCGCCGTTCATTTACCAAATCTATTCATCGTACGTTCTTAATCCTCTGACAACCTACTGGGATACAAATACACCCCGCCTGCAGTTTCTGAAACAAATTATACCCTTATCTCGCATTGAAATTGCTCATACTTCGTTAATATATCTTTTATTTCTCCTACGTGAATGTATGTGAATATACAATTTCTTATACGAGAGTTCTGCTTCTATTTAAATTTATTGGCGTGGGTTGTGCCCACACTCTTATTGGTTATGTACTACATTGTATTTACTTCTTACTAAGAATTTACACCTATACTGTAATCTAAATTTGTTACTTTTTTATATTTGTCATGTTGGTAAAAAAGTGTACAAAAATTAAATTATAAACGATAAAATCTTATTATTAATAAATGTTTGACTGAACGTATTTTCAAGCTTGGTTAAAAGCCTCTATAACTAGGATATTATGATAGTAAATAGGTACATAAACTTGTTTCTATTGTTAAACTCACAAACGTCGCATAATTGTGTGTCCTTTTACATTAAACTAAACTCCACTTCGACAGCTGCCTTGTCCTGTATGGGATTCGTTAAGCTTATTATTTAATATTATTCCACTTTGTGTCGTAGGGAATATTTTTCAACGCGTTGTTCCCGACCTTACACGCACTGTTTTCGGCTCGGATGATCTCTCGCGCCACGCCCCCTCCGGAGCCCCCTCGCGCGACTCAGTCGCTGCGCAGCCGTGAGGGGCGCGCGCTCCGGCCGCGGCTGCGGTCTCAGAGCTGGGCCGCCTCGCCACGCCCACCGGCCGCTTCCCTGAAGAAATCTCCCTAATAACTTCATTCATCCTTTTTCAAGGAGGACGCACTCTGCGGCAGAAGAAGGTAGGGCAAGGTCTACTCGGGAAGGTGCGTATTAGGGAGGGATGGAGTTACAATGTGCAATCAAAACGAATGAAGGCCGCAAATCACTCAAACGCGATTGTCAAAATTATAGAGTGATGAAAATTGTCTTTATTCCTAGAGCGTAGAGCAATGTTCGTCATATTTCATCCATAATACACTAATACTCTAAGAATGCTTCACATCAATATCATTTGCTGAGTTTTTCTTTCTTTGAAATAACCTCTCATCTTTTCTGAACACTTCTAGAAAGTTTACTAATTGTGATCCTAAGGAGTAAGCTTTACAAGATTAAATACTGAGTCATAAAAATTCCGATTCGTTTACGGAGAGAGAGAGAGGGAGAAAAAAGCATGTGATATGGATATATCACAATAATACAAACCGTGACCCTGATATCGCATTCCATCAGCAAGCTATCAGAATTTAATAGCTGTAAACTCGTATACACGTGCCGGAAGAAATATATAACACAATGTGCCTTTCACAACACATTTTTATTTTGCCACTATTTTCTTGGATACTCATTCTTGAGATTTAGAAGAGAGTTAGGCTTCAACCGGAATACGTTATTTCCATTTTGGACGAACCGCTGTTCAGAAACTAATAAAAATTATATTCATAACAGCTCTCTAAAAATTACTTTAGCAAATTTTAAACGTATATCGCCAAAGCTACGCTGTCAGATTATTTCGCCAAATCGTTGAGATATTTCTGAATTAGAAATTAATGTATTACATAAATAATATAACACGAGAGAATTTGATTCCAAGCAAAATTTCTTGATAAACAAGAACTCTCAATGTCATTATCGGACCACTAATTTTTACGGTGGTAAACGGATTGATCTTGTTTATGAAAAGTATTAAAAATATGTTTAGTTATTGCTTACATCGTTTAGTTCAAAATATTGGTTTCTCGATATTTCGTGAGCTATCGATAATTCGAAAAGTTCTTGAAAATCTGTTTATCTCGCCTCTATCGGAGGTCAAGCTGTGACTGAACTAATAATAATGACTATACATTTTCTAGAACAGATTTTAACTTTAGAAATGTTATTTTATTAAACATTGTCATATGAATATATAATTACAGATTTCAGCCGTACCGAGAGTGTTTTGTTTTGTCTACAGTCATCTTTCAGGAGAAAATCTTGAAACACAATTTGGGGTAGCAAAATAGAGTAAGCGCGCTTTGTATCAGCGATCACGTAGTGCCTTCTGTTGCTCATGTTTTTGGATAAAGTCGGAAAGCAACCCCCGTCGTCTCTCAAGAAACGCCCGTGAACAATGAAGCATCTGCCAATGGACGTGTAAAAAGTAACATAGAGGTTACATCTTTCCCTGAGAAATAGGTCTTCAGCAGTAAAGACAAAGACGCAAAAGAAAAGCAAAGATGAAAATTAGACGAAGACGAAACAAAGGCTGAGGCGAACGCGAAACGCGGGCAAAGACGTAAACGAAATGAAGGTAGGATGACAAGGAAAGGGTAAAGACGAAACGAAAGAAAAGGCGAAGAAGAAGCGCAGGCAAAGGTGAAGAGCGAAGAAACGAGCGCAAGTGCACCGACGCGAGTTGCTCGAGATCTTTGGAGCCTGTCGGCTGTGTGGGGCGGGGGCGGGGGCGCGGGTGCGAGTCCGGGCAGAGGGTGGGACGGCGTTGGCGCTGGATGCCCGCGGCTGGACCACCCAGGAGGCGTGCGCCGCCGCCGCCGCCGCCGCCGCCGCCGCCGCCGCCTCCGCCGCTCCCGTCGACGGATTTACTACCTCTATTAGCCGCATTTCATAATTTCTACATTTCACACGCCGCCCCGCGCCGGATGGGCGGCGTGGGCGCGGGTGCATGCGGGAGCGCGCGGCTGCGAGGGGAAAGGTAACAAAGACCGAACAACGGGAGAAGAGGTTGGACACCAGACGACCGTGACAATTTCATCACGGAGCGAGGACAAGTTGCTTGAGAAGCGGGTTAAGCCAGATCGATTTTCTCTTCAATTGTACCTTTTAGGAAGAAGGTTGTCAGTTTTTTGAAAATGGTTAAGAACCATGTCTAAATGTACGATGTTATTCAATAGGAGTAATTTATAAAATGAATCACGCCATGTATTTTGCTATCACTTTTTTTCTTTTCGAGGAAAAAAATAGTTACGTATCGTGTCAGGAAGTAGTGGTTTAGTACTTCTTAGAATGTTTGTTCATTGCCTTGTAGCGGGCGAGTCGAAAAAAAGTCTGCCAAGAATCATTTTCCTATTAAAGCTCATACAATGTGGCGTACTCTGCGAGGAAGGACCACAAGAGCGTGACAAGGGGATTGCAAATAAAGGCCGAGGCGTGTTCTTGATAGTGAGAGAAGCTGCTTCCCCTTCGGGACTCTCAAATCGAACACGGCACTTACGGAGAACAAGCCAGGAGTGCTTATGCAAACAGCTTATCTCCCAGAATAGGTTGTCATGTAATTCGCATCCAAGACGAGGCTATGCTCAAGAGTTCATTCACGATCTTTTTATGGAAAGTAAGTTCAAACGTTACAAGATTACGGTCCCCTCGTACACGATCCCACGGAGTACGTTACCAAGGAACAGCTACTCCTGCAGCGCTTTACAACCATTCATGTCTACCTTATAAGCTCCGTGCAATTGATGATGATTGTCAGCATACGCGTACAAACTTCGAGTGATTCTGAAAGAAACACAGGGTCACGAATGTTTGTTGGAAATATAAGAACAAAAACAGGAAATTGCAAGTAATTTCTTATGGTCATTGTCCCAACACAATTTCATTCATTCATGTAGTATAGCATTTTCAGAAGTGTGAATGATCCTTTTCGCCTTTTCCGAAAGCTTATAATAGAAAAGTCTACTTATCTAATGCAGCCTGTAATTTTGCTGTATAACGTAGTATGTAATATTCATTGCAGTTTCATAAATCTACGCACAGATAATTCCTTCCAGGATGTATTACACCAACCGCATATATTACAGCAATAAGACATGTGCAGTCAATATAATGTAGGAAAACTTTTTTCTATGAATATATTAAAAATACATTTATTTTTACAAACAAGTTATTGCTATTTGAACTCAATCGTGTTAGGTTCCTCTTATTTATGTACTACATCTTTCATTTGCAAAATCCAATCAGTCGTTCTGATTTCACATTCCACGCCTCTACTGGCATATCACTTTGACTTGTCCGTAATCGCATGTCACTTTCCCCCACCCCATACTTTCTCCCATTCTCCACTCACACCACGAGCTCCCAGCCACCCCTTCAAATCTTCGCTCTACACGCCATTAGCCATTATCAGAATCCGCGCCCAATTCCACTCACCACAACAGAACGACGTTTAATTAATATGTTCAGAACATCGTTGCACAACGTCGTTACTAGGCGACGAATTTTGATGACCTAGAACATTGCCAAAACGATAAAGAAAGGGTTTTTAATATGTTTTAAGAATTCTCGCAAAGAAAAATGACGTTAAAAATGTTATCAAAACCAGTTCGTATAAACAACTCAAACTGTTGGATATGTTTCTGATGTAATTGAGGCCTCTTTCATTCGTTCAAGTGAACTCAGCTTGTAAACGTTTCGTATGGACTGATCTTTACCAAGAAATCTCTGACGAGTCATCCCGAAATCGGTCGAACCCATAATAGCGCTGATAGGCGTCACAGGAACCATAGATTATACACAACGGCTCACATTACCATTTCTGAGCAAAGAAATCGAAAAGGTTACTCAGGAATTCTATGGAGAACATTTGTTGCATCTCGTAAATATTATTTAAAACAGGTACCAAATCCAGGATGTGAATTAATTAAAATCGATGAAATCAGAGAAAATGCATTAAAAATTATATAAAAAATGCACGAAAAAGATAAAAAATAATTTATTAGTCGAAAAATGGCATTGAAAATTGGTCATTTTCTTTTATCATAACATAAAAGTAATTTCTATACTAAACGGCATAGTTCTAAAGTCAAAAGAAAAAAAATGGCGTTTCATTAAAAACCGCCCCGTCATAACCATTCATAATAAGAATATGAACAATAGATTAAATAGTAAAATCATATTTTATAGATTAGATAGGTACATGATAATCGATTTCCTTGTAATGCTAATTTCTTTCTTGATCCGTTGAAATTAAACTTCGAAGATTTATGAGGTTGGGTCTTACTTGATACTAGCTGAGATTACATCGCACAAAAGGAAGAGCTGAAGACAGTTTAGAAAAGTACAACATATTCACGAGATGGAAAATTGAAAACCCACCAAAAATATCGTTTTATATCTTTCAGTACATATTTTCAAGTGATAACACGTGTAGAGTTGACTATCTTTCATTTTAAAGAAAAGATCATGACATTAGGTTGAGTAAAAAACTCAAATTTCTTACTAATCAAAAACTTATTGTTTTAAATAAAAATGTATTTAATTTTTATTAATGACAGAATTTTATTTTCTGTTTGCGTTTACACTTTTCTGAAAAATATCTATGGCCTTTCGGCGTATTTTCACGTAGAGTTACGTATTTAAATGAATGTGTTCAAAAGCATTTTGAATATCTGACTTCAAGATCGTGATTAATTGTGGTTTTGAAGGATACATATTTTTTTTTAAAAAAATCTGCGATTTGTGAGTTAGGAAAAAATCAAGGTCTGAAAATCTGGGTGGAAAAGGGCCGAATTCAAGCAATGCTGATAGAATAGAATTGAAACCTTGATTGTGGTAAATGGTAATGCTTCTAAAGCGAATGTCAATCCTCCTCATTAGGAATTGGTCTCTTTCCTTGCAACGCCCTTGCTTTCCATCCGCTCTCAAGCCTGCTGGGCTCCGTTGCTCGCTGCCGCTGCTCTCCGCCCTCCGCCGCCAGGAGCCTGCGGGCCGCCCGTCTGTCAGCGCGATTGCTCAATTAGTGCTGCCCAGTCGCCTAATCGCCCCATGCATATGGATGGCTCATGGGTGGCGCGACACATTAGCATGGGCATTAGCATAAGGAGCGTTATAACCGGGCCGGCTGCCCCCGGCGGCGGCGGCGCCGAGCAAGGACGCACGCAGGCTCCCACCGCCCCGCCCCGCCCCGCCCCGCCGTCTCTTTTCATGGTCCTCCGCCGCCCTCCCACGCCGCCGCGCCCCGTTCCGCTGCACCGCCCCTCACATGCGCGTCGTGCCTCAACTTCTTGCTTCTCTTCCTTGCTTCGCTTCGCAACGAACACGTATGAGACTTGCGATTGATGCTTCCGGGAATGTTAACTGCTATGGTCGTTAGTCCCATAGTGTAGCGAGTGTGTATTCGCTGGCGGTGACGGTGTTCCTTTCCCGCTAGATGGTGAGATCCGGTGCCGACCTACATGCCGGTGGCTGCAAGTACGGGAGGAAGATAAGACAAGACGAAGGAAAGATCGCGCGCAGTCCATGACCCGTTTGTCATTGGTATTGCACCGGAATTCGCTTAGATTTTATCATTGAACCCACGGAAAACTACCGATCAGAGCAGTGTGTTACTGTATTATGTGTATTTGCTGTGTTATTTATATTGTATCTTGTGCTAACTACCTGTTCTAACTCGGACTACCTGTTCTATCAGAAGTTATTTGTAATGAAACTTGTTTATGTTCGCGCCGTGAACATACTCAGCAAATTGTAATAGGATAATCCTGTAAACAAATTACCAATAAAATTGAATTGAATTGAGCAGTTTCCCGTAGAAGTCTCCCCCAGACAGTGTCTGAGTTCAAAATACTACCTATGTAGCCAGTGTCCAAAATTCGCCGCCGTCGAAATCCTAGGACCTCCCATTCAGTCGCCTCGGAGTCTGTTTGAGTGTTCTGACCAATCAATAATGGTGCTTAAATTAATTTGTGTTGCCTCCCTCATTGTGTTTCTTCTTTCAAGTTCCCGTTTCTAAGTATTTTTGTTAGCTCTTTTGTGCTTTCTTCTCAACGCATTAAACATAACACACGTTTTAATGCTCTGTTCAAACGACAAACATATAGTATAACCGAATTTGTAATTGGTCATTCATTGCATTTCTGCTTTACAGCTTAGTCATATGAATATTTTTAAGAACTCAACATTTCCATTCAGCGGCAATCACTTCATCTTTGCGTTTCATCTTTCCCAGTCCTGCTTCTGAGTAGTTTTATTACATCATTTTTACTTAACCTCCTTCTCTACATATTAAACGTATAAGTTCAGGTGTTCTTTGTCGTTGTTTCCTTATCCATTTCTTCTATCTACGACTTATTTAGGGGTATTTTTGTCAACTCTTCTGGACTTAAACTTCTTTCTTGCTCATACATCCACGTCTTGGTGACCTCAGCTAGCGACAAGGTTCCTGGCCAGACTTTTGTGATTGACTCAGACGTTAACTTCACAATATGTTCTACAGAAATCTATGTTTTCAATTTTTCAGCAGATTGGGAGTCTTAAATTGTAAACGAGATGAAAATAAAAGTGTGCTATCCAATATTTCGTCCGTTTTTTAATTCTATTGAGTTGTTTAAGATTGTGAAGTTTTACTTTAATAATGCAATATTACGCAATACATTATGTAGTGCAGGAAAGTCAAGGTTACTTGTTAGTGGATGTTGCGCATATTCCTTCGTCGTGCTTATCAGTGGTGTGACGGAAAGAAACGTAGGACTGAATTTTCGAACATATCTCATTGGTGGGAACTACCTTGACCTCGCCGTTGTAGTAAATATAGTTTATACATAAAATTCATAATAAAGTACTAATCATTCTTAAATATAATTCAAATATTCGAATGCATAACACTGTAATTAAAGCAGTGATGTATAGCAATTATTCTGGAATTTAGCGCATCGAGAGACCACAGTATTAGAAACTTGCCTTAATTCTGGAATTAATTGTTCATAGATGTATTTCATGTGCGAATTACGCTATATTGTAAAACGTCCATCACTACATTTTATTAAGAATCTTGTTTCTATTTTCAGCCATTAGCATGTTTTGCAAAAGATATGGTACGTTCCTTAAGTATTTATGTTAATTATAAAATCATATTCAAAAACAAAACACGTGAATTAACAATAACTTTAAAAAATTAATTATGATGATAACCATCAGAAGCATCAGCATTATCCTCTAAGCGGAAGAGTTTACCCTCCCTACGAGTGTATGTGTAGAAGAGCAAGGTTGGAGGATTGGAGATGGAGTCTCATTGTCAACTAAACCCATGGCAATATGCAGAGTCGATGTTCCGGTCGTGACGTTTCGCAAGAGGACTGGCTCTCTGGGTATCACCAGAGTGCGGTTGGATCCAGTGCGCTCTGACAGCAAGCAAGGTTCCATAAGTGTTGCTGAATAGGCGGGCACAAACCTGCATACTCAAAACAAGGAAGAGGTACCTTGTTCCTTGGAACTAATTCACATCCTTCCCTGTGAAGGAAGATATCTCAATCGGTCTCTATCTACTTTCTGTCACCTCACTCGTACAAGATGGCTCGTTAGTATCCCCGAATGAGAACGTGTTGTGAATGTTCTGAAATCCTTCAGACAAGCAAACGCCCTGTTATTATATCTCTTTCATTTACATACTAGGTCACTGGCACTGAACCCAAATGTTCCTGTGTTTACCGCACAACTGCAATTAAAACATATCTCGTTTTGATGAGAATCGTACTTTATATCACAGATATACATAATTGATATTTGAAATACAGTAATTTAAATTTGACAGATAAAAAGGACAATACGTATTGCACTAACATGTTCACTTCCTTTATGGTCCCCGAATTATCACTCATTTTATAAAAAGGTTATATCTGATTCATTTGACCTCGTATCTAGAAAATCATATACTGCTTTCATAAAACCAAGTATTGTTTATTCATTCACTTGTAAAAATACATAAAAATTATTGCACTTCTGGATATGGAAAAGATTTTCCTCATAGATTTTATTATGCTTTGTTCTCAATGATTCAGGAGAAATTTTACTTAGAAACAGTTTATCAAAAGTTCTTATCAATGATGTCTTATTCTGTGAGTTCAGTTATTAAGTTGATGTTTAAATAACGCTTGTCTGATTCAGTTAAAAGAATAGAAGTTTCTAAACCTAATATGCAATCAATAAAACACAGGACAATTCCCTCTATGTAGGATATTTATTTCATATTTATGAAAATCTAACGCAACGTTTCATGTCTCAATGTAACTCCATCTTCAGGTACAGGTTCTGAGGTTCTGGAAATTTACAATAAGTGTTTTGAAAATGGATGAATAAAATCAAAAAAATAATAAACAAAATTGTTTTAGTAAAAAATGAGAGCAAATTACTGAATTATGATGAAAACTTGAGTGGGTTACATTTACATTTATAAACTTAAAAACATGCGACACAAGAAACAAAATGAATTTTCTGAAAATGTCAATAAAACTTGTTTAAGAATTGGATAATACAAAGTAGAATAATATTAAAAGCTTGTAAATAATTGATTCACGTTGTTTGAGACAAAATATATTGAATTTAATATTACAAAACGATAACGATGATGTATACCATGTTCTTTATACAATAACTTTGCACAGACAATTTCTACATTCATACATAATAATGAAATTTCCTGTATTTTCATATATAGAAAATAAACCTCTCATGGGCTGAAAATTTTCTTTTTCATTGTCTACATTGACGTGAATTTTTTTTTATTCTTTTAAATGTATCACTACAGACATCTAACATTGGCCTTTTATTTGATCAAAAAACAACAATTTTGTTTCATTTGACGCCATTGATTCCTCTAATAAAATGTAAATAAATACGTATTTTTTTATAATTGCGATTTCTCTATTACTCTAATATGTACACGACTCACAACAATTTTTATTTATTTTCCTGAAACTGAACTATTTATCTATGACATAAGTGAACATAATTGTAACTTAGTGTGACCAACAATATGACAAACATATAATTGAAAAATACACGTTTTTGAATTGTAGAGAAATTTGAAAGTATTATTCATATGAAAATTTAATTCATGTCATTGTTGGAAATAAATAATTGGTTAGATATAGGACTTAATTGTCTGTAATCGTATTCATCATAATTTTATTGAAGAAAAAAACTTGAAGATGAGAATTGAACTAGCAATTTTTAAAACTTTAAAATGTATCAAAATGGCTCGATTCTTTCTAGGAATCGATAAAGATAGTATGCATAAAAAATAAAGATTGCAAAATAAAAAGTGGTACGATCAGAGAAATCTCATCCTAAAAAACCCGTACGAATCAAAAATTTTAAAATATCCGCAGGCGCCCACTTTGGGTAAGGCACGATCTCCAGAATCAGTAAAATCTTTCTCATAGAATTATGAGACGCGTCACGATTGCGTATTTTCAAACCCACCAATCACGAAAGGGCTTTTATCTGAAAGCGGCCTGTCGGTTTAGTTGTCCGGGATAAGGCGAAGAATGAACATAAGATATTTGGGATCTTCAAAATTTGAAGACAATCTCATACGTGGTTTTGAAGATATGTTGCTATTCATAGTGTCTATATGGATTATAGCAGAAGTGAACTGTGGTTATGTTTTGAGTTGGTCACATGCATTTATTTTCTTGGACACGTACCGATCGGCCATCTCATTCAATGTGCTACACTTAAAGGTATGAAATAATCTGAAAGTTTATTAGATCCTAGCCCAAGTTTAAAAAAAGTTGTTTATAAATTTGAATTCTTGTTCTAAATATGTTGTCGCTTAATGCCAGCTTTGTTCGCTTGCCGCCAATAACGCTTTAATAAGTAAAATGTAAGATAATCGTTATTTATTTTGCAAGTAGGAAAGGTTGCGACACGAGGCCGAAAGTCCGAGTCCAACAATCTAACGATGAAAGTAAAATCACTTTTACTTGTGTCATTCACTATTTTCAGTCAGCCTTATTGACTATCATTTCATTTGAATTCAAGTATCCAAGTATGTTGCATGAAAGTGCTAAGTAGCTGATGCGCTCACAAAACAATGTTTTGTTTCCTTTGTTGCATGCATACTTTTATCTGAACATTTGAGCGTTGTCTCACTTTTAGCATTAGTGATGAAATTTGAACTTTTAGCTCGCTATGCATCTCTTAATAATAACTTTTTTTACTCCCATTGTATAATTCTGTCATTTGATGGCTCCAACCCGTTGCATAATGATACTCAATACGATACAGATTTTATTATGATACAGGTTCTTGACCAATCACAGAAAAGCCAACAAACCAAGTATTGAGACTTCATTAATCTTTGAGAATCGTTCTAGTAAATGTTTTGTTCGATTGTGTGCATTAAAATTGCATTTAATGTTATATTATGTTTATCACTTTTAATTTCTCTTATTATCACTAATTTGTTCGTGGAATAATAAATTGGATCGTAATTTCACTTTGATCCAATTTGACTAGCGCAGTGGTAGTGGTAGAGGGAACATTTGACTGACGTTAAGATCAGAACGCAAGTTACTGTGTGTTATATGTTCCTTCCCTGTTTTTGTCCTTTACAACCGTCCACTTCTTTAGTTTGAAATGTCTAGTGAATCAGAGGTGGAGTTTGCACCTTCAGAAATAAGAGAAAAAGCGAAAATGATGACCTCGGAATTATTGAAAGAGCTATTTTTGTATTCTCTTGCACTGGTAAACCAAAGCCACCTGCGGCAGGTAGGGTAGTTGTCCGCTAGGTGGCCTTGGCAGAATCCTGGACGTCAACTGCCACAAAACGATTCAGTGTAAAAGTTTAACTTATAAAAGTCGTAGAAAAAGTACGGTATGAAACTCGATGTAATGGGTATTAATACACTCGTGTGAAGTTTACGATACTCACACGTACCTTGCTCGTATCGTAATATCACATTCCTGTATTAATACCCATCATTACATCAGCGTTTCATAATGTACTAATTTACTAGTGCCTGTCGAAAAATACATTAACTTACATAACACATTTTATTTGTTATTTTTGTTTCGTTTATTTCATTAAAAAATGTGCATATCATTTAAATCTACTTAGTCTAAAATAAATAGTATATTTTATTAATCCAATTCGTAATTAATCAAATTAATCAAAATTTAAAAAGTTTCCAGAATTTCTATGAATTGGTGTGTTTGGATGTAAATAATGGTATCTAATCAATAATTTGATACATTTGCGTACACGAAACAACTATTTCGTACCACAATTTAGGAGTTACAGGATGTCACTTTTATTCACACCAGCACGATGACACAATAACACAAAAATTAGTGAATTGTTTTTAGAAATGAAATTCCTTTTTATTTGTATAGAATTTTAGACGCAGAATTGAAATATAAAAAGCAATATTGTATTAATGAAATGAAACAGAAAATACAGAGCAAGGAAACAAAGAGAAAAATAGTATGTCATTACTATTCGTACACTTAAAATCAAATCATCCAGGAAAATCTATACCGAGTGTCCCACTAACTATGTATCACCCCCATAACTTCTAAAGGGTTCCGGATACTGAACTGCTGAACAATACAGAATCATGGGGCAAGTAACATGCCGTAGAGAAATTGTCTGTAATATTTTTAGTTTTCGAGAAATTTAATCATCTTTAATTTTTTAAATGGAACTATAAATGTTTCTCATTAGCAATGGATAGATCATAAAAATAGGAATAAAATGATGTATCATATGTTAGTGTTTGATAGTAATTTGAGTATAAAATTAGATTTTCTGGCGTGAGATTTTCAAGTAAACGGGCAGCCTTTGCAACAGTCGCCGTTGGGGAAATGTGACCTTCGTGGCGATAGACATTTTCTCTTATTGTTTACTGTTGATAACCTTCCTATTTCAACACGAACCAAAAGAAGAAATCAATAAAAATGTTTTAATACTGTTGACAGTTCTATCACTGTAAATTTACCAAACCTTAACAAAACTGCATATCTGCAGTCGCAACTGCTAAGACTGATTAGAGAGTTTCTCACTTCACAGTGCTAAGTCTGCCACAAACTTGAAAATCCACGGCAGAAGACGGAAGTGCACTGTTTTCTTTTCCATTTATGAACAGCAGTCGTATGGTTGCAAAATGGACAAGTGATTATTTTATTTGAAAATGAAATTTAAAAACGAGGAGACGGCGGTTGCCTTCTCGTTCAGGTTCAAAATGATATTTATTATCATCATCTGCCTTAGGCAACTAATTTTTTATATCATTCTTTGAAGCGATCGATGTTTTGAAGTTTCAGTAAAAGACAGGTTAAATCCAAATAAATAAATGTAAAAAATCTCCCATTCTTATCGTTCAGATTGGTATTTCTTAGTGTGATGTTTGAGTCAACACCAAGGATTGCTGTAGTTATGCCTCTTATCCCCCACTGCTACCCTTCTCAGCCTCTCCACGCAACAGTCTTGACGCCGCGAATGCCACCTTCTCCAAAGGCGAGAGTTATAAGGGCTGCTACACGATTGCCCGTTTCATTCAAAATCACATGTCAGAAAATCTAATTTTATACTCAAGTTACTATCAAAATATTAGCATATGATACATCATTTTAATCCTCTTTTCATGGCCTATCCATTGCTGGTGAGAAAAATATATAGTTATATTTAAAAATCAAAGATGGTTAAATTTCTCGAAAACTAAAAATATTATAAAAACTTTCTCTACGGCATGTTACGTGCCCCATGATAGCGCATTGTTCTTTAGAAACTGCATTTCTATATCCTGAATAGTTTAGAAGTTATGAGGGTGGTCCATAGTTGGTGGGACATCCTGTATAATAAAATAAATGTTTCTAATATTTCATGGAGTATCCTGTAGATTTTATAACAGCATGGTCTCTTCGTTGATATTATAGTCATAGATATTAAGAGGCGACTGCATGTCTGGGCCGTGATGTTCATCCGTTCTTCTCTGCGGGATATTTTCGCTTTACGAACTTTCCTTTTCATTGTTGTCCTTTGACATTCAGTCTGGAGATGGTGGTGGCTTTTTGAGTTTTTAGTGACATTCCACATAATCCATCGTGTTGGCCGTTATTAAGTTGGCTTGTTACTTCCGGCAGTAAGCCGGTCGCCATTCGCTATCACTCTCATGATGGAATATGAACATTGGTGGCATACCCACTCTGCCTCAAATTTCTTTTTAGGATGTCGTTATTCACTTATTTGCCCACAATGCCTTTAATGAAATGAATATTTCCGACTCTTCATGACGTACACTCCTAGATCATAATAGATCCTCCACCGTGGTACACAGAGGGAAGCATGTTTGCCACATCATTGCCAGTATTTACTTTTCTCCACACTTTATCGTTACTATCTGAGCCAAAAATATTAGTTTTATTCTTGTGCGTTCAGATGGCATTGCCCAGTATTCTTCGTTCTTGTTCAAGTGTTCTTTTGCAAACTTTAATCTCTTTGCCCTGTTCCTCTTGCTAACATAAGGTCTTTTTCGGGGAACACTTCTGTAATACCCATGTCTATTTAACAACCTTCAAATAGTAGAGGCTTTTATGATTTTTCCACTCACCATCTCAAATAGATTGCAAATGTGACACCCCCAAAGTGGGTTTTCTTGCAATTATTAATGACTCTTCTCTTCCGTTGAGCTTTTCTTATCGTTTCTCTTGGCATTTTGTTTTTTCCTCTGTATTTAATTTATTTACTATATTCTGAACAGTGTAATGCGATTTGTACACCAATATTCCTATTTTTTGAAAGAATGCCCTCTCAGGACTAAATTCACAATACATTTCTTAACATTCCTTTTAAGTTCCTTTCTCCCGCATTATTCACCATTATTGACACCAATGTCGCAACAAATATTACTATTATTTTCCTAAGCATGTATTACAGCTCTACTGATAACTGTAACGAGTTGTTGGGCCAATTCAACTAAATGTTTCAAGTGTACCTAGTACAAAGGTAATTTAGCAAAGTTGAACAGATTTTATTTCCTACATACTCCATAGGCATTATTTTTAGAAATACAGAGTATTATTAACACTTTTTCAAGACTACGCAAGAAGAAATCATTCCATTAGAGTAATAAAAAGGAAGACAGTAGAATATTTATTTTTCATTGCGGAATGTACGAATACCAATGGAACATTCTGTATATAACGTTGCAGTTGGTGGTATGCTTATGAATTTACCTAGATTATACAAGAAATAGCCATTCTCTTTCCTTCATAAAGATCAACAGACTCACTTGTGAGAGAATAGTCGTCATGTGGCGGATTTTTAATGTATTAATTACACTCTTCATGTAATCGTCTAGATTATAGCGTAGTTTGTATATCATATGCGTTAGGAGTCAGTTTTTTTCACTTTTGAATATGGGTCGAACTTACTTTTCTTTTCATCAGGTCGGTAATAATAAGCTATTACCAGAATGCTTTGTTCGAAATCTTCCCAAAAATTTTATAAAACGTATATTTTTAATTTATTTTTTACAGTTAATAATAATAATAATAATAATAATAATAATAATAATAACAATAATAAAATTCGTTATTAATTGGGAGCAGATGTTGAGTTGTCATTGAAGAAGCTCGAAACGCACAATAGAAAAATGGTTCCGTATCTAAGACTATAAATATTTTTGATTGATTGATTGAGCTTCATCTGCTCAGGCCGTGCATGCTTTTTATCGCTGGAGGCGGCGGTGATCTTCCCTCACTGGATGGCGCGATCTGGCACCGACCCACTCTCCGGATTGCAGGGTTCTCCTCAGCCAGGAGGATTTTCCTAAGGATAAGCCAAAGGGACAGTGCGCGTAATAAGTGAACATCACATGTAATTCAGTGTAGTCCACTGCCACGACAGTCTTCCTAAAGTGATAATGGCTCCTGAGAAAACATCCCTATGCACAAGTGTAAGAATTTCGCTGAGATATATGCACGTACGCGAGTCCGGGAAATATTTAAATTGAATTACATGTGTGGAAAATCTCTTAACATGCTCTCACAATCAGTACAAGAATACTGCCACAGATGTAAATAGAAAGAAAAATGATGACACTTGCACCGGTACGCATCTCGCATTCAAGTCTTCGTTTTAAAATAAACATAATATTTATCACACAAAAAGTAAATTTAATATTATCTATAAGTATATTGTTATGCAATAGTAAAGTTAATGTTCAAAGAAAAAAAAATTTTTACAGAAGAGTACATAACACTGCACTTCCTAATTTCAATTATTCTTCGCGGCACACTATATTTTTGTCGGATGAGGACGTCACAAAAGGATGCGTCGAAGCCATTTACAAGTTAGCCAACTGAAAACGGACGAATGTAGAGAGGGAGTCTGATGGGCTCGAGGACACAACGACCACAGAACCTTCAGTAATGTTGCCAGCACTAGCTGTCACTTTGGCTCATCCTTAGGAAAATCGTTCTATACCCACCAAACTCCCACCAGCGGGGCATCGCCTCTTATGATGGCAATTTTACCGAAACATCGATACATCGATGTATCGATGCATCGCTAAAGGGTTTTCCATGTCGATGATAACATCGACAAAGAAACCTCGATTTTCCAAAACATTGATGTTTTAAATATATAATAAACTTGCTATTTTTCAATCCAATTTTAATTACAGTACTCTGTAATGTTACTGTGGAACTTCCTAGGTTGATTGGAGTGAGTCTCATTCACGATCGGTCAAAACGTCGGAGGCCTGAGCATTTCTAACACTACTATCGATTCAGGCAATGACATTCGAAATATGCAACGTGGTAATGAGAATGATGCAAAACATCGATATTGCTTCATTAAAAATATAAAAATATCGATGTTTTGACATCATAATATCGATGTGAAGAAAACATCGAAAGCAAACATCGTTTCTGTTGGAAAACATCGATGTTTCAAAAACATCGATATTTCTTTGCCATCCCTAATCGCCGCAGCCTGGACAAGCTTTAAACTCCCGTCTGTGTGGTAATATAGTGTAGTACAAGGGGTAAGGATAGGACAAGGTAGAGGAAGGAAAGATCTGTGAGGGTTCTGCTCCGGCATTTGCCTGGTGTTGATCATAGAAACCACGAAAAAATACCGATGAGAGCATCCGGCAGTTTGACTTCTCCTCCTTGTGATCTTCGACCTAGCTAAGAAGCTCGTGTCGAATATCTTGCCACCGTCGGGTCTCGAACCCTATTAGCTCCTGGTCATAGTGTTCTGTCACCGCAGTGATATCAAATGCTGCCCTATGCCGGCAGATAATCCAAGCGGAAATCTGAGCGGGCGGGTTGGTTGAGTGGGCGAGGGCGAGGGAGAGTTATTTCGAAATATTTTTCTTTCAATTTGTCGTAATACTCATTTTTAAAATCAATTTCAAAACCACACGACGTTGCCGGCAAACACGCATTTATCTGTTAAACCACATATCCAGATTAGGCATATCCATATTTCTCATATAAAAATTATCGTCGTCACGATATTTCTTGAAGACATAACGCTGATCCCCGCAGCCCAAACGCACCGACCGGACTCAATGCTCAATGACACCGGGGTGCTTTTCTCGGAGACATGCACCCGCGGCCGTCAGATCCAGGCAACTCAATAGGCTCTCCAATTATTTAGATCATTTTCCATGAAAATAAAATTGTTCGTTTTTGTATTCTCGTATTCTTTGTCTTCTTCGTCTTGCACTGCGTCTTGCACTGCGTCTTGCACTGCGTCTTGCACTGCGTCTTGCACTGCGTCTTGCACTGCGTCTTGCACTGCGTCTTGCACTGCGTCTTGCACTGCGTCTTGCACTGCGTCTTGCACTGCGTCTTGCACTGCGTCTTGCATTGCGTCTTGCACTGCGTCTTTCTCTATGTCTTCCCTTATATAGGGATTGCGATTTACACTCTTAAAGAATATTCTCTCTCGAACTTTTTATTTTATATTGTACGTCAGATTGGCTGCATATTATTGGTAATGAAACAGTATTAATGTACGCTATTTTTTCTATTTTACTGTCTCTTTCAATGTGCGATTGCTAAATATGTAGAAACTCGCGCAGCCCACTGAAGAAAAATTAAAGAAACACTTGTAGTAATGCCCGTACTGAAAAAAAATTCAGTAGATAGTAAGTAAACGTTTCAACATCAACCAGAGAGAATATCCTTGGAACGGTTTGAGATATCTTGATATGGTTTGCGCTAAATTGTTGAAAATAACGGTAAAATAACATTTGTCATCGTCCCCTCTTTTTACATTTCCGTATACGTAGGTATGTACGGAGTAATATACGTAGTATAGTTATGTAACGCTGCAGAAAATCGATTGCGAGATTTCAAAAGAAATGCACGTTTTGGGGTCCTCTGATACCGAAAAATTGTTTGGAGTAGTCGCTCAAATCAGGATGCCCAGTGACAAAGAGATCAACTTCAACATTAGAAATATATGGCACAAAATACATTCAAATTCAATCTTCTCGATGTGTAATATAAATACTGGAGAAAATCTTCATCATATTTTATGTAAGTGCCCAATTTATAAAGAGCTTAGAGGACTATGTCACAATGATTCACTATCATTTCCCAATTGTTTGGTTAATCTAAACTCTGAAAGATATAAAAATCTTTATTACTTTATTTCATCAATTCTGATATTACGGGCATTCATTATAAATTAATAGTTGAAGTTAAATTCCATAAGCACTGACGAATGGGTTTATTAAGTCTGTAACGGGTCTTGCGACACTTGAAACAACTTGTTTTGTATGTATTTTGTGTGTTCTGTGGTCTCAATTATTTTGTATCTTATATTAATGTATTAGTTTGGATTGTATTTCTGTATTATAAGTATTTTTTGTGTTATTTATATTGTATCTTATGCTAACTATCTGTTCTATCGGAATTTAGCTGTAACCTATTTATAATATGTTATTTGCGCCGTGAGTATACTCGGCAATTTGTAATAAGTAAATCCTGTAAAAAAATTACTAATAAAATTGAATTGAAATTGAAATAATTTTCTTAAAGCAATATTTTGGTTCTACTATTAGGAAACCGAAAAATTAAGAAAATTTAAAAAAATGTTTTCGTCAGCGTTCGAGCTGGCAGCTGATTGTGCAAGAATGTAAAGCTAGCTCAGACCAAAGAAATTAGAAAACTAGTACGAGAAAGTTCGTGCCATTCTATAGTACCACTAGTTTACACTTCAATTACGATTTTCAACATAAAATACTTATTCGCGGGGGGCGTTTTGCCTATCTTATTCCGCCAGCCACTTTAAAGGGCCACAACATAAATTACATGCGTGCTGGAATATCGTTTTTGATGAAAATCCTGCTTACGGTTTAGCCGGTAGAGTTGTTCACAAACACACAGACGAATAGACCGACTGACAGATAGACACACGTTTTGCCGTCAATCGATTTTTCGGTACCCAGAATCTACGAAATAACTGCGTGTCTGAGGAAGTAATTTACAACATATAGGAACAAGATTTAAACAGTTTTTCGTGACCTGGCAATAATAGTATTTCTGACTAAAAATCACTTTTTCCCCAAAGATTTACAATACTTGGTACAATACTTGCGTAATCAGTAGGCAAGAAAATAAAGCTATTAAAGAAAATTCCCATAGTTATGCTCAATCGAGGATGGTGAGGAGGAAGAGTGATGGAGGAGTGTGCGAGGAGTGACTGAATGTGGAGTGAGGCGTGAGTTATTGGGGGAAGGGTAGTGAGAAAGTGAAGAATGAGTAATGAGTGAGAGAGAAGGAATGAGGAATGCGGAGGATGTCAGAGATTATAAAGTGAGAGGTGAGTGAATGAGTGAGGCTGAGATGTGCATGAGGGAGAAGGGAGGCAGGCAGAGGGGAATGAGGGAGAAATGAGTGAGGGAGCAAGGACTGAGGGTATGAGGAGTAACTGACAGTTAAGTGAGGGAGTGAGGAATGAGGGAGGGAGGAGAGAAGCGAGAGGGATTAGTGTCGGAGGAAGGGGTGAGGAGTGAGGGAGTAATCGACTGACGAAGTGAGAAGTGGAAGAGGAAGGAGTGAGGAGTGAGTGAGGGAGTGAGGAGTTAGTGAGGGAGTGAGGAGTGAGTGAGGAGTGAGTGAGGAGTGAGTGAGAAGTGAGTGAGAAGTGAGTGAGAAGTGAGGGAGAGGAGGAGTGAGGGAGTGAGGAGGAGGGGTGAGGAGAGTGAAGTGAGGAGTGCAGGGAGTGGGAGGAGTGAGTGAGGAGGAGAGGGAGGAGGAGGAGGAGTGAGTGAGGAGTGAGGAGGAGGAGGAGGAGTGAGGAGTGAGTGAGGAGAGTGAGGAGGAGTGAGTGAGGAGTGAGGAGGAGTGAGGGAGTGAGGGAGTGGTGAGTGAGGGAGTGAGGGAGGAGTGAGGGAGTGAGTGAGGAGTGAGTGAGGAGTGAGAGGTGAGTGAGAGAGTGAGTGAGGAGTGAGTGAGAAGAGAGAGTGAGTGAGGAGTGAGTGAGGAGGAGTGAGGAGTGAGTGAGGAGGAGGAGTGAGTGAGGAAGTGAGTGAGTGAGTGAGTGAGTGAGGAGTGAGTGAGGAGTGAGTGAGGAGTGAGTGAGGAGTGAGAAGAGAGTGAGTGAGGAGTGAGAAGAGAGTGAGGGAGTGAGTGAGGGAGTGAGGAGTGAGTGAAGGAGTGAGGAGTGAGTGAGAGAATGAGGAGTGAGGGAGTGAGTAGTGAGTGAGTGAGGAGTGAATGACGGAGTGAAGAGTCAGTGAGGAGTGTGTGCTATTTACATAATAATTACAGTCTCCCAAAAGCTGACAAAGCTATTATTGTTAAAAAAGTAAATAACACCATGGACAAGAAGGACAGTCACATGCGGTGCACTCGGACTAAAGCAAGAATCGCGCCAGCGCTGGGTGGAGGGTAGCGCAGACAGCTACGCGGAAGCGCTGGGCGGCGGCGCGTCGCCGGTGGTCGGTGGTCGGTGGTCGTGCGGGCGCCTCCCCACCCCACCCCACTCCGCGCCCCGCGCTGCGGCTCGCGTGAGCTGCCCCGGCGGCGGCGGCGGCGGCGGTGGCCGGAACATGCGGCCCCGCACCGGAGCCCGTCATTAGCCCATTGCAAAAGGCGTCCTAATGGGCACTGCCCTGCCGCCTAATGGTCACGTAACGTCTCTATCGAGGCGCCGGTTTTTGCCTCCACAGCCGCGGTTTAAATATTACACGTGTTCCCAGCGCGCAGCAGCTCCGGGCCGGAGGCGGGCGGGCGGGCTGGAGAGGCAGCGGAGTGGAATTGGCGAGACGCGAGCGCGCTGCGGGGGTTGGGGCACGCCAAGTGAATGGATGTGATGGAGAGCAGGGGAGGTGGTTTCGGTGCGAGTGGTGAGCGGGAGCGAAGCGGAGGAGTCGGTGAGTGACCGGCTGCGGAGGGGAGGCGTGGGGGCCATTAGGCGGACGCAACACGCGTTTATCACGCGTCGGCCGCCTTTACGGCGCCCCGCGGCCTGCCGCGCCCGCCCTAAACCAATAGGCGGAGGGGGCGGGGGGGGGCCTTCGCTCCGGAGCGCTCACATTGAGCGAGTGGGGGAGTCGTGTACGGTTGCATCCAACTCGTGCACTCTGAATGGACTAATAGGATACGTGCAGTCTGCACCACAGGATTGGTGGAAGAGGTCTATGAGAGTATAATTGAACACTGAGTATCTTCATAATTACACACGTTTGAATCTAACGTAGGAGACGTGAAAAGAGAAGGGTAGATATCGCATAGCAAAAAACGTGCGGTTGAATACATTCGTTTGTGCTGAAGAAGTTCCACGATTTGCTGATTTGTCGCTATTGAACATTGTTTAAACTGTGAAAATTACGCTGTATCTGCCATTTTCGTCAGTCTGTATACCCTACAAACACACAGACTAATAACTTATTTCTGAAAGAAATTTTATTTTAAAGATTTAACATTAAACAGCCTCGGCAATAGAATCCTCAGTGAGAAAACTTAATGTAACATTCAAAGATTGTGATTGACATAAAAATAAATTATGTATTTTCGTTTTAATAATAATTCAAAATTTAATGATATTTATTTCTATAAAGTTAAGTTTTTCTTGTGTATCCTCTAATTTTAAGGTTTTATTTTTAATTGTCGAATGTGATTCATCAATATTTTTAAAGCAAAAAGATCCACTACATGAATGGCGAATGTGCAAATAATTTTCTTAGATTCAACCATGCCCGCTGGTTCATCAGCTTTAACTCCAGACTAGTAGTCATGGACACACCCACCCTATATTATGTCCCCTTGAGAAATTACTAAGCAAGATGGATGTACATTTATTTTCATGATATTTCTCGAAAAATGAGAGATTAGTCGAATGTTTCACTCGTGAGATACCAGATAATTGTAGTCAAGATTAATCGATATTTTTCTGTTGCTAAAGAAGAGAGTGTTACATTTCTGTGATACTTTTCATTCCTTTATTTTCCTATGCATTGAGAATTATTATTCTTTTAAACACAAATATGTGCTTAATATAATGCCTAACTTTCCAATACGTTACGTTGCAAGAATTTAAACCGTCTTTTTCTCTGTTGCATATCTTATGAAACCTCAGAGTAATGGTATTTATGTCTCCAACTTCCTTTTCTCGTTGATAAAATTAAATATACATACCGTTGCTTGTAAGCACACCAGTTTAAAACGTTTTAATTTGCTATTAGATTATGATGATAATTACCTTCCTCGATTGCCGAATGTAGGCCAGGTTTGTGGCTTGTTTGTATGTCGTCCCCTTTTCTAGGCAGTCGATAAGTGATTGCTTTTCATTGCTTTCTAGGGATTTACCGGATGGTGGTAAGGATGATCGGGAAGGGTTTCTGACAAATGAGTGACATTGGATGAGAGGATTGGCAAAGCGGCTCTCAAACCCGTGTCTTCGGCTCCACGCATTCGGACGCTGGTCCAAACCCCCGCACCACCCAGGCAGGCACTGCGCAGCTTAAGAGATAAAAGGCATGGTCTTGATATTCTCCTTCCTTCACTTGGGCTCGACCCACGGGCAATTGGCAACTTCAGAGTGGAAAGCGACGGGGATGGACATGTTCCCGATCCTTCTCCTCCCGCCGCACGGGGCGCGTCGGCCCTAAATCACCCACGCGGCGATTTATGGTCGGAATTCATTCCCCATAGCCTACAACGTAATAAACATAATTCACACGGCGTTTTATTGAACGATACTCGCGATGATTCATGCATTGAATCGCATGCCGCACGAGATCTCGGACGGAATAAAGCGACTCGCTCATCGCGTTTGAATTAAATTATTTGCGCATGAGCGGCGCGGCGGTGCGTTGGCAGGCGGCGGAGGGGGAGCACCTCCCCCCCCCCGCGCGGCGGTCAGATGGGGCCGAAAAAAGTTGGAGCTCGACGAGGAGGAAAGGTATGGAGGAAAACGAGCAGATGAGAAGGATCGTTTAAAAGCGAAAGGAAGATGGTCGAGAAAAAAGAAATTAAATGGAGGAGATGGAAAGGAAGAAATAAAATTCGAGAAAACAAAGAATTGCTTATAGGTGAGAACTCAAAGTGCAGAAATAAAAGAGGTCAAAGATAAATGTATCGTCTGTCCAGATAAATATTTCGAAGTGACTGATACTTGCAAATAACAAATGATGCATTGCCTCATTAGAATTAGCCAGAAAACCATTTCAGAATCAGAAATACAAAACGCAAGAAACAATAAATAATAAAGTGACTAGCTAGAGAGATTTGAAGAGTAACTGGTAACAAAGGGTTTGGAGTACGTATATGAACTAAACATCGGAGTGATGATAGTAATTTAAGCATCAGATTGGAGGCATCAAGATCGTTTCTTGATTAGAGACATCAAGAAATGTTAAAAACAATCGGTGGGTACAATGAAAAATCAGTCTCTGGCCTGTCATTAATATTGTAGCAAAATTCGCGCAGGAGATTTACGAGATGATCCAGTAGCAGAGGGCTGCAGGTTCAGACGAGAGTGGCGAGCGCCGAGGCACAAAAGCGGCTTCGCCAGGGAAACGCTCTGGCTGCAACCGCAGCGGAGGAGCGAGGCGGCAGCGCGGCGTCGTCGCACCATTTTATAGACTTTCCGGGCGCGAGTGAAGTTATTCACATGAGGGTGAGGGTCGTAAAGGGCGGGCGCGCCTCACATTCCCCTTTCGCCCCTCGCGCCTCACCCACCCTCCGAAACTACACCTCCGCCTCCGCCCACCCCACACACGCTCACATCTCGCTCTCCGTCATGCATCATCCCCCCCCCGGCAGCACCTCGCAGCCCACGAACCCGTCCATGCCTCAGCCCGCGCACTGACCCCGCCCGCACCGCTTCCCACGCCCCCATACCCGCCCCCAGCCCCACCCCCGCCCCCGCCCCCACCCCCACACGCGCCCCTGCCAGCATCTCAGCCCGCGCCCCCGCGCTCCCCTGCCCCCGCGCTCTCACCGCCCCGCCCCCCCGACCCTGTCCCCTCCCCCGCCCGCGCCACTTTCATCTTTCGCCACTTTCACCTCCAGTTGGGATCTTGTCACTCCCGTCCAATTCCGAAGATTGTCTTGGGTTCCTTCATATTACAGGCGTACGTTTTCTTGTTATTTCACGGCACGTGGCGGGTAGGCGGTAAGAGAGAAGCTCATGTCACAGCTGTTGAAGTGAACATAGGAAGGGGATAAGTTTTGCATTTATCGCTAGTACACACACGTTTACAAATGTCCTCGCGCTAGCACGATACCCAACCGCAGTCAACATAGAAGTAGGTCGAAAATTTTTAAAACTTCGTTTCTTAATTTCACAGAAAAAAAAAGATGCTTGTAAGGTTCATTCCTGCCTTAAATCAATGTAAAAATAGTGTATTTCAAAAAATAAGTTAACTTCACAAATAATTCAGAGCATACTAATTTACAAGTAAAATAAAGCAATAAATGCTTCTAAGCTAACATTTTCTTCTCCATTTTTTAAATCTGAGAATTTACAAAAATTGCAAAAGTTCAACATTTTTTCGCCGTCCTCCTGCAACGACAATAGTGAAGATAGAGATTTTACTTTTCCGATCATACAAAGAATTACTACGTAAGAAGAGAAAGTAATGTAAACGTGCGCCGAAAATCTCTTATTTCCGGGCTCTGATTATAAAAAAGTGTATAAATCCTGTTGCAAAATGTAGAAAAAATCCTCTAACATGTGATGTAGCCAGAATCTATGTTTTTTGGGTCCTTTATACGGAAAAATCGAATAACAGCAAAACGTCTCGTCTGTCTAGTGAAGTCGTACAGCCAAGATTATTTCCGTTTGTCCGTCCGTCCCCTCCGTTCCGTCCCCTCCGTTCCGTCCGTTTGTCCGTCCGTCCCGTCCGTTCCGTCCGTTCCGTCCGTTCCGTCCGTCCCGTCCGTTCCGTCCGTTCCGTCCGTCCCGTCCGTTCCGTCCGTCCCGTCCGTCCCGTCCGTCCCGTCCGTCCCGTCCGTCCCGTCCGTCCCGTCCGTCCCGTCCGTCCCGTCCGTCCCGTCCGTCCCGTCCGTCCCGTCCGTCCCGTCCGTCCCGTCCGTCCCGTCCGTCCCGTCCGTCCCGTCCGTCCCGTCAGTCCCGTCCGTCCCGTCCGTCCCGTCCGTCCCGTCCGTCCCGTCCGTCCCGTCCGTCCCGTCCGTCCCGTCCGTCCCGTCCGTCCCGTCCGTCCCGTCCGTCCGGTCCGTCCCGTCCGTCCCGTCCGTCCCGTCCGTCCCGTCCGTCCCGTCCGTCCCGTCCGTCCCGTCCGTCCCGTCCGTCCCGTCCGTCCCGTCCGTCCCGACCGTCCCGTCCGTCCCGTCCGTCCCGTCCGTCCCGTCCGTCCCGTCCGTCCCGTCCGTCCCGTCCGTCCGTCCCGTCGGTCCCGTCCGTCCCGTCCGTCCCGTCCGTCCCGTCCGTCCCGTCCGTCCCGTCCGTCCCGTCCGTCCCGTCCGTCCCGTCCGTCCCGTCCGTCCCGTCCGTCGGTGGTCAACGCTAGCCACTAATCATTCAGACGATTTCCTTCAAAATTGATTGAAGTGCTTTCGTCTCGTTTTAATTTAAATAAAATTCAAGATCTTCTATGTTATATTAATTCTTTTAATCATTGAACATTAACAACAGTATTATAAATGTTACTTTGTTGTTACAAACTTATGAGTTCGTCTTGTTCAGCTCAGAATAGTAAGTTCTTCTTGACTTCTGTAATATCTGTAAGTAGAAAACATTTTATTCGTTCACATGGCAATGAGTATTAATTATTGATGTAAGGTAAATATTTTTTTAAAAGCTCCATTGTACTGAAGCATCAGTAAAAATGATATTCTCCTATCGATCTAAATGAACTCGAGGCCTTGGGAGTTTCAAAAAGATTTTTTAGGGTACTTCACATTAAACCTCAAAAACATTTTCAAAGTTTTCTCAAAAAATGGCACCAAATGTGTTGTCAAACTTTGTTCTCAAATAGTATAATAACGCTCGTAATGCTTCTTCTTCGTTTAATAATGTGTTTTCCAATTGATGACTGAGATGAGTAAATATGGACAGAAATTGCGGTATTATAATTTTTCGTAACCGTTACCGATTCACGAAAGTACGTTGTGCTGTAGCATCACTAGTCAGATTCTTTATTCACTGTGATTTTTCTTTTTACTTCAGTCTTTGCCTCAGTTCTGCAAGCATGTGGAAGAACGCGTAGTACACGGTAATGCAATTCTCTCCACGCCCAACTTTCAACCTGATGCTTTTATATTTGGCCATCAGGATGTATTCATCACGGCAGGCACTGTCCACCTTCTTACTTCCAAGGAGCCGCCACTGAATTATCACTTTCCCTGTGTTATAACAGTTATACTAGTAGATACCATACATCTTTTCTATGTCAGCGACTATCTTAATTTTGGATTCCATATTTCTTTCAATAATCATATTCATGTGTGTACATAATTGTTGGAGTGGAAGGCGACACATTGGTGACCCCTTTCACAAGACTTAAGAGTTAATACTGAAAGCAAGAAAAATGTATGCTCATAACATGAACTTTTCCGTGGGATTCATCAATTGTTATTTTTGTATTAAAAGATACAAATTTATTTGTCTTTGATTTGAATCACAGTGTATTGTCCTGTGTCTTAACCAAGTATAACCTAAGAATTTGGACACATGGAGAAGCATAAGTCATGTAAAAAAGGAAATTATGAATACAAAATCTATACTTTTATTGTAATCGTTGAATCGTGATAAAAACAGAAATATAAAAATATAAGAGTAATATATACAAACCATTAATTAACGTACCCACACGAATATTATTAGAATTTGATGGGCGTAGTATCTCAACGGGCCGTGTTATTCAGCACTGGGTGAGAACTAGGGAATCAAGAAACATGTGTGTATAGATCGCCAAACCTCACTTCACTCTCCCTTTGCTCTAGTTTCTCAATTTGTTACCCTTCCTCAACCTTTGCGGATTCTTTCCGGGATCCGATATCCAGCCGCTGTCTACACTCTCTTCCTAGTTCCAAAACACATGGAACTTAATGACATACATTACTTAATGACTTGCCCGATAGCCCAAGCTAGTATAATTATAAAATTTCGTTTTCATAGATGTTTTCGCGTGCAAACTATTCAAACAGATCCGTTCAGAAGTTGACACCAGGCTCAAAGCAATAAATAATGAGAATGTCTTAGAGAGAAATTTGTTAAACGTATCGAACGATCCTCAACATTTTACTATCTCGTTAATATTGGAATGGAATACTTTTCAATTCAGATATGATTGATTTAATTGAAGATAATTGGAATGTGTCACTAGGTGTACTATCATCAATTTGTAAATAATCCATTCAACATTTCAATTTACACTTCAACATGTCTTTTTCACAACTGTCATATATGAACTGATTGGTTTTATCAGGTACAAATAGATCGGGCTAAGTTGCTTACAAATGAAATATTATTATCGTTATTTACTCATTTTTGTAGCCCTTAGCATTTAATGTACTGAGACAATACTGAACGAGGTATTTTTTCTGCTTGGAACACCAATGAAGCCAAATTACATTATCTTTTTCTCAACTAGTGATACATGTAACAAACGATTTAGCTATTATCATCTTTAATTTCCTGATAAAATAATTTCTTCACAAAGGAACTTTGCACCCATTTAGACGGAGGGGTGATACTACGGACCATGTGGAATATGTGTTAATATGGACGCATTTTGTTTCTTAGGGTGTAACCGAGTGAAATAACGTGAATTACATCTGAAGGACACCAATTCAGCAGGTCATAACAATCGACCTGCATCCTTTTATAAAGCAGAGATATTTATTCGCATTCTTTTTTAAAAGTTTTTCATGAAAAGTGATTCTTCTTTTCATATTACTATTGGCAAGTACGTACTTTCAATTATGGATGTTCAAATGAAATCTTACACTGTATTAAGGTCTATTTATGGCATTCTCTGAAATTTATTGTCATTTACAAGATGACTGAGAAGATTCTACAACCCAAAATGATGAAGACATTGCAATGTACACAGTGAAAAATTAAAATACGAGTAAAAATGAGACACTGTACCAAAAGATGTTGTTAACAGGAAAATATCCATTAATAGGGTTTTCACATTCACAGAATTATTGCGTTTTCTATATTTAATAGATGAATTGAATATTATTGAATATATGAATTTAATATTAATTAGAAGACACACGAACTATTGTAAATTATTAATATGAAGATTGTCGTGATGAACGCCTTGAATATTTTGTGAAATATGAGGAATGAATGACAATTTTAAAACGACTTCTTTACTTGTCTGTTTACTTACATCACACATCAATATTCTTGAAGCATCTCAAATATTTTTAACTAGTTAAATTAAGTTTCACACACCTCCAATCTCATTACCCAGTGCATTGTTCAACGTATATGACATGTACTATCGTAAGGTAGCATGGAAGATTGAGGGAAGCAAAATCCATCTTGTTCATTTACGAGAGACGCAGATAAGCTCTCACTCGCTACATCCACGCCATCTGGCGAGGTAAAAGAGGTTTTACAAGGGTCAGTTGACACGTAATTAACGAATATTGAATAATGTTTGAAAGTCTGTTACCAATACGGAATATCATTTTTCGCCGGAATACATTTGCAGACACCGAAGTGCTATTTCGAGAAGATTTTCTTATTGTTTTCCTTTTTCGCGTTGAAAAGTTTATAGTTTTGACTATCCATTGATATTAATATAATATTATTTCAAAAGAAAAATCCAGTATTCCCATTTTGTGGTAGACATGAAAATAAAGAACAATAAAATCATTTTGATGGCTTAATACATTATTATTTTAATAATAATAAGACGTTCCAAGTTTTTTTTCTTGATTAATACTCCGAGTGTAATTTTAAGGAGTGCGCTTCGAAACCGCCCTTCTGCATTGTTCTCCTCCACCTGGCTCACCTCGCTTCGCCTCGCCTCGCGCGACGTGCCCTGTGGCCCGCGGGGCCCGCGTTCGATCCCCGGCGGCCCTCGGCCTTCGCGCCGGCCGCGCCGCGCGGCGCCCCGCCCCGCCCCGCCCCGCCCCCGCCGCGAGAACTGGTCCGGGCGAGCGCGGCAGACCGGTATTTTAATTAAGCACTCTTGCCTTAATAGCGGGGTATATCGGGTATGGATTTAATTCTTGTAAATAGCTTTCCTTTTTAATTTAATAGGTAAGTTTAAGGGACCTTCATTTCAGGTACTTCATTAACTCCGCGTTAATTGAACAACCGTTGAACGGCCGCATCTGGCGTCAGACAAACGGGATTGCGCCTGAGCAAGGTCGCCCACCGCCCCGCCCCGCCACGCCCCGCCCCGCCCCGCCCACCGTGCGACGCCCCCGCCGCCGCTTCGTCATCGCAGCTCGCGCTTCTCGCATTTCCAGGAGGCCCTTTGCATCCTGGAACAGTTTACATTTGTTTAGTCGTCCTTTCAGGTATTCGACTACCAAGAGCCATTCAAACCGGATCAACGCGCTTCACCTTGGTAAGAAGCAATGATTTATCTGGAGAAACCTCTTATATGTTTTTTGAAGAGGTAAATAGAGATTCTGGTGATTATTCCTGTGAATGGTGACATTACGGGAAAATGTCATTGAAGAAATCATATATCATACGCATGGGTCAAAGATATTTTTGCCCTGTCCTATTCAATACTCATTCCCAGTCACTAACTCGTTGACCCATGACCTACCTCTTTCGTCCTCATCCGCCTCAACCCAACTGCCTTCATCCGCCAACCACAGTCAGCACCGCCAATCACTGACTCAACCATTTCAACTGCGCAACCTAGCAACTCGCGCAACATCTAGCTCGTATTCCCTTGTCCTCGACCATCCCCCCTCGACCATCGTCCAGACCATCCCTCCCTCGTCCTCGACCATCCACCTCGACCATCCATCCCTCCTCGTCCATCCCTCCTCGTCCATCCCTCCTCGTCCATTCCTCCTCGTCCATCCCTCCTCGTCCATCCCTCCTCGTCCATTCCTCCTCGTCCATTACTCCGCGTCCATCACTCTTCGTCCATCCCTCCTCGTCCATCCTCCCTCATCCATCCTCCCTCGTCCATCCCTCCTCGTCCATCATCCCTCGTCCGCCCACCTTCATCCATACTCCCTCGTCCACCCACCCTACCTCACTCGTCTACTCACATCTTGAACGTGTGATGGCCCGCAGCCGCTTGACCCGCGCGCGACCTCCGCGTCCGGCAGCGCCTCGCGCTCTGCCCGTCGAATCGATTCCGCGCCGCCTGGGAGCGCCGTGGAGAATGCGCCGCGCGGCCGTTTCATGCTTCCCGGTTTCTGGACCGGCCCACGCCTGTCGCCGCCCGTCTCGCCCTCAGCCCCTACCGTCGCAAACACGTGCATAATCTCACCTCTCCACCACTCCCGTGTACAGCGCTGACGCCCACGGAGGAAAGTGTAGTTCGACAGCAATGTGATACTTCCAACGTGGCTGTTCATCGACTTGCTGACCAAAGAGAAGATTGAGAGAAGCAGTCTAAAGAGAGCAAAACAGCTCAAGAGAAACTATTTATTTCATTTTTAGCCTTTAAATATCCCGTAAAGGGCAGTTGGCCTCCTAATACAGGGTAGTTAAACTCTACAAGGATTACCTTGTAGATGGGTTTACAATCCTTATTCTTGTACAAGTGTTTCTGTTTTTGTTTACGATATTGCAATTTCATCAATACAGTTCTTAAATCTTATATTCTAGTAATAATTTAAATTCTGGATGTTAATTTACAGATATAATGAGTCCTCATTTGTCTGGTTAATCATATTTACAAGTTTTTGTTTTGTTTTTACTACTTTAATTTAATTCACTTCATTAACTTTAAAGAGACAGCAGGACCCCAAAGGACGAGAGAAACTATTAGAAATACACAAATATTTGAAGAGTCTACAGAAAAATAAATAGCAAAAGGAAACAAATATTTTAGTTGTATTTATGTTTATATTTCATCCAGTTTCATTGAATGAATTTAATTATAAATAATTGCATTTTGTACCTTAATTGAGAAAAAATTCGAGGGTATAAAGGAAATAATAACACCATCACAAATAAATTCATGAAATGATGATTTCTATTTTTATCTCGTTTTTCCTTTTATTATTTATTTGTAGCTTTAGGCAACGGAGACAACGGAGACAACGCGACGCGACGCGACGCGACGCGACGCACCGGGAGCGGTAGCTCAGTGCATCAACTGATGTCACTGCAGCGCCCCTGACCGGGGGTCCTAGGTTCGAGCCCTGACAGCGGCAGGATTTTCGACAATAGCTTTTCAGCTAGGTCGAATTCACTCGCTTTCTGGAGGAGAATTCTAGCGGCCGGCTGCTCTGATCGGTAGTTTTCCGTGGTTTCTCCGATCAACACCAAGCGAATGCCGGAGTACCCTACCAAACGGGCCACGGACCGCAAGCGATCTTCCTTTTCCTTTTCCTTTCCTCTCCCGTTATACACACACTTACACTAACATGCACTACACTACTACATATTCCGGGAGACCGGTCGGGAGCTTAGAGCTTGCCCCAGCTGGGGCGGTGCCCCGTTGGTGGGAGAGTCCTGGTTAGGGGGAAACCCCACTAGCCGACTGTAGGTCGGCGTCGGATCTCGCCATCCAGCGGGGGAAGATCACTGCCATCTCCCGAGAAAAAAAACATGCACTATACTAACGGGACTAATGACCGAGCAGTTGACGCGCCCTGAAACACGAATCAATCAATCAGCGACGCGACGCGATGCGATACGATACGATGCGAGGCGAAGCGACGCGAAGCGATGCGATGCATCGCGACGCAACGCGACGCAATGCGAAGCGACGCGACGCGATGCAATGCGATGCGATGTGACGCGATGCGTTGCGAGGCGAGGCGACGTGACGTGACGTGACGCGACGCGACGCGACGCGACGCGACGCGACGCGACGCGACGCGACGCGACGCGACGCGACGCGACGCGACGCGACGCGACGCGATGCGACGCGACGCGACGCGATGCGATGCGATGCAACGCGATGCAACGCGATGCGATGCGATGCGATGCGATGCGATGCGATGCGATGCAATGCGATGCGATGCGACGCGATGCGATGCGAAGCGACACGATGCGATGCGACGCGACGCGATGCGATGCGGTGCGATGCGATGCGACGCGACGCGATGCGCGCGAGGGCGGAGGCGGCGGCGGCTTCGGAAAACGAGTTTGCGTTGCGCCGGCGCTGGCTCCTTCGATCGCCGCAGCGCCGTCGCATCGCGTTGCGTCGCGTCGCGTGAGACAATCGGCCGAAGAACGGGTTCCCCGAGCCGCGCCTCCCGCCATTGAAAGGCAACGACGCAGCCTCTCCAGCCAGCGCTGTAGCAGGTCTCTCGCGGACGCCCTCGGAGGACGCGCTGGCGTAGGCGCGCGCCCCGCGGCCTTCCAATACTTCGCGCGATTGATTCAGTGATTAGCGATGCGGCGAAGGTCTGCTTGTTTTCCCGTGGGGAAGTGGCGGTGATCCGGCGCCGACCTCCCTGTCGGCTTGTGGGGTCTGCTGTAGCCAGGTGTCTCGCAGCGGCGGGGCTCCATCCCAGTCGAAACTAGCTGGTGTCCCGGCAAGTGTGGTGGTGGAAAGTACATGTAAGTGTAAGGAAAACGTCGCTAGAATTCTCCTCCAGACAACGGCTGAATTTGACCTAGCTGTGGAAAATCCTGCCCCCGACGGGACTCGAGCCCTAGGACCTTTCGGTCGGGGAACCTGCTGTCACATCAATTGATGCCCTGAGCCACCTAAGCCGGTTCCAATACTTATTCTTCTTATTGACCCGGTGGCTTGGCTTACGCATTAATAAAGCCAATGATATCTTTATTTTATTTAGTCATGTTTTCCATCCATTCTGATCCTCGTACTAATTCCTACCAATTAACTAATTTGTTAGAAAGGATCACTGCATTCTTAATATTATCATTATTAGCTCAATGTCTTGTCGTCTGTTTACGTCACAAAGGCATGAAATTGTATTAGCGTTTGTTTTCGATTTGGTAAATAGAAATTGCCAATAAAACACAAGGGCATGTACTTTTTCAGCCCGTGATACCTCAGGTCTCAATTCCGACTTTGAAGACCGGCTGTTGAAGTCGTAGTGAATGAGCATGTGGTAGTCGTATCATTCTTGCAGACCCGCTGATTTGTCCTACGAGTTAAACGGAACCAAAGTAGTATTTTATGTTAGTCTTTAGAATAAACAAAAATCAACAGAGTCATAACAAAAGAGACATGATCCCGACCTGCCGCAAAGAGGATATAAAAATTTAAAAAACCAACTTCTATATCGAATTTAGCAATAAAAACCATATCTGTGTGTTCAGGGAGGTCTAAAGAATTTAACTAGCTTAAATTTTAAATTTTTTTAAATATTTCATATTTTTGCTGTCAGACAAAGTCTTAACAAAGTTTAATAGTGGCACATGTCCCTGATATTTAGGCAACCCCTTATGCACAGACGTTTGTTACGGTGCAGAAAGTGTCCTTGCCTGCGTTAAAACGTGTTTCAATGTTAAAAGTGCGTAATTTTAAATGCAATAAATCTAATTTAAAGTAATCCTTACAAATAATTGGAGAAGTCTGAGGTTATGTTGTAGCATCACTAGTTTTGTTCATTATTACTAATATCAAGCAGATCTACTTCTAATGGAGAAAGTTTAATCACATCAAACTAGCTACACCTATATACACCGCTGATGGTGCGAAATAAAATTTCAGTTTCAAATAATAATCCACCTAGACCGCACGAATAATTTCTGTGTCCCTATGAAAATCTTACAACGATTACTTCGATCAGCCTAACACTTTCCAGAAGCTTTCAGCAATGTAATAGGCGCACTCAAGCGGGCGTACGACTCATAAATGCCCAGGTAATCACGTGATTACCTGAGAAGATCTTTTAAAGTCTGTCGTTTAATACCCAATTTTATTACATCATTATATGGGAAGTATGATCGGCGAAGACATTGAACTCTGTTAATTGCTGGTTAGACACATTACCTTTTTATTTTCATTTTTGTGTCGTTTAATTATGATAACATGAATACTACGTTCCTTAATGAAAAATGTATGCAGTTTACAGTGAGTACGATCAAAAAATATTTTGCAATTTTCTTAACATAATAAATGTGTAGAGACTATCATCAAACGAGGCGTGTCTTAAGTATTCTTATAAATACTTCAGTATATTTCAGTCACGTTGAGCTTAGATCTACTGTTCATTGCCGGTGCTTAAAGCTATTTTGATACCTGGTATGGGGCTCACGAAATCACATATATTGCAATAGACTACGCAAAATATGGTCAGTGCATATTTACCTCTAATAACACTGTTTCCACAATATAAACGAAACGACAATCTTTCTCTGAGGCGTTGATGAAATATTTCTTCTTTTTGTTCTGATTTGTTACACCTCTACACGATTGGTTCGTTCTTCTCAAAAGCTTTCGTTCCTCGCTCCTTCTGTTTCTCTGTTTCTATTAAAGGAACTTTGATCCTACTTACGGTCTACTTGCGACCTTTCATGGACCTCTCTTCCCTATACTTGTCTATTGTTTATGTATTCCTTTCTTTGTATTCGATTGCCTTCCAACCATTTCTGTCTTCCAAAACCTAGTTTTTCGCGACACATATGGGGCATTCTGCATTTTCTCCATCAGTCTCTCATTATCCTTGCTTACATGGTGTTGCATGAATCTGAACTGAATTGGCGTGTCTCATTCGAATTTAACTTAATGGTTTGACAGTTGATTTCAAGAATCATTAAAAATTATTGGAATTATTCTTATTAACTAGCTGAGTTTGTTAGTATTGTAAATAGGCTGATTGCTCTTTAAATATCATCTTTCTTCCTAGAGCGTTTACTTGTCCCATTCACTTTCGGTTTAAGTATTGAATTTATAAATTCTGTAGTGGCAGTGGAGATCTTGTGGTAATCCATGATTAAATTATCCGAGATATAAGAGGTATCAACCACAATAGTAGGCTATATAAATTTACTGTGTAGAAAATTCAGCCATTCACGTGTTTTGGGTTCTATGCTGCTTGGAGCCACTGAAGTTGGGAAAAAAATTCCGAAACATGTGTAAGGTTGAATTTTATACACAGTAAATTTATATAGCCTACTATTGTAGTTGATACCTCTTACATCCCCGATAATTGAATTTATAAATACTTCTTAAAAATTAACTTTTGAAACTTCTTAAAAATATGCGTTAACCATTTCAATTTAAAAAAATGAGCTACATGTTTTGAAAACGAATTAAAGTTTTCAAGATCTTGAACAAAATTAACTGATTTATCTGGGAGGTACGAAAATACTGGTATTGTATATTACAGTTAGAAAAACAGTTCACTTTTATTCCCTGTAATTAATTTTTAATAGAAAAAAGTGGTTTGGTGCTACAGTTCTGCATTCACACCCGACGCCTCACCACGCCCTCCATTGCCTCACCACGTCCCATCACGCTTCACCATGCCCCACATTGCCCTACCAAGTTCCAACACGTCTCCCCATGCCCCACATTGCCTCACCAAGTCCCATCACGTCTCACCGCGCTCCACATTGGCTCACGCCTCACCACGTGTCACCTTACCACGCCCTTCATTGCCTCACCACGTCCCATTACGCCTCATCATGCCTCGTTCCACCAAACCCCCACACTGCCTCACCACGTTGTAACACGTTTTTACCACGCCTCAACCCCTCAGCCCTGCTCACCCCCACCTCACCTCGTCCCCCTGCTCCATTATGTCTGAAGACGCGTCACGACCCTCCACTAGACTTCACCACGTATCTCCAGATTTCACCAGAGTTTACCAGGGCTGCTGGCGGCTTGGCGCCCGTCCTGTCCACGCACCCGCTCCTTTCCAAGACTGCGCGCGCCGCGCCTCACCCGGTCTCTCCCCACCGCGCCTCGAGAGCGGCGCTCGGGCGCTCTACCAAGCGCGTCGAAAGAGGCATCGCGTTTCGCAGAGGAGCACCTTTTACATCGTTTTCTGCTATTCGTGTCTTTATTAACATTCCGAAAAGGGACCGGCGCGGCGCGGAGGGGGCGTTGATGCCCGAATAATGGCTACCCCCCGACGTGGGGGGCACGGGCCCCCGCGGAGAGAGCGAGAGGGGCTCAGGCGGGGGCGCGCGCGCGCCGCGCCGCCGCGGCGGCAGGTAGGTCAGCGGCGCGGCCGCAGCGGCGCGCGGCTCCAAATAACAGAGCGCGCGGTGTTCACACCTTGACGTGCGGCGGCGGCGGCCGGCCTCGCGGCCCAGCCCGGCCCGGCCCGGCCCTGCCCAGCCCTGCCCAGCCCTGCCCCGCGCGGCGCGGCGCGGCGCGGCCCGCCATTATCGACGTTGGTGTTCCGGCGGCGGCCCCCGGGCTCCCCTCAGAAAAAGAAGAGGTCCACGGGAGGAGGAGGAGGAGGAGCAGACGGCGGCGGCGATGGTAATAAAGCTCGTGTGTAAAAACAGACCCTTTACGGGTTTATTAGGTCGGGCGGCGGCCGCCCCGTGCTGGGGGCGCCGACGGCGGCGGCGGCGGCGGCGCAGGACATGCTCCCTGCCACCTCCCGGCGGCCGAGAGGAATGCAATCAGGGCCGAGCTCATACGGGGGAAAGCGATGCTGAGGAAGTACACCTTCCGTGTTTGTAAACAAAGCAATCTGCTCGTCACACTCTTTTCACAATAAGGATTCAATGCATCGAATATTTACGATACTCGTAGATGTGCTGATATCTCTTTCAGGTCAAGGTCGAGAAGTAGAGAATTGTTTCATAGTTTGATGAATTCCATTGGAAAAAAATCCTGCATGAATGTCTTTCAGGAATCGATGGATCTGATAGTAGCTGCTATGTTTCCCCAGGGAATGATATCCGTGATGTGAAAATTACATTGATCCACTTATTTACCACTGACTCTAATAACAATTCAAGTTACATCTGTTTAAAAAGATGAGCTAATTTCTGAAAGTATATAACAAATATAACATTGATGCTTACGTATCAATCTTCATTATACACTCAAACGCCATTGTGTTATACTCGTATACTCAGCATATCACTGGACTGCAATGCAATGTTTTCCTATAACATTTAGATTAATAAAAGAGTTCGTGGTATAATAAATTTCACGAAGTTGTAGGTACGATCATTATCTTCGATGATCTGTGAGCCGATGCCTTTAAAGTTGAACGCCAACACATCTATTCTCCCAAGTCACATCCACCTTCAACGTCCTTCAACCCTTTAGTCGAGAATGAAACACGCTCGGCAACCGTGCGTCGGAGATTCCATCTGAGTAATCCATTTGTTTCCGATCTTCTCGGTAGGTAACATTCACTTCCACCGCATTGGGAATTCTATCAATTTCTCCTGTGTAATTCTCTCAGCAAATAGCTTTGTATGTGACTAATCTGTTCTTGTGAGCGCGTGAAGTATTTGTCGTCTCGGCTGTTGTGCGTCGAACGTGCAGGCGGCGTGACGCGGCAACTCTGGAGCGCCTGCCTCCTCCGTTATCTACCTGGCACGGGTCTATTGTTCCTTTCAAGCCTTTCAGCCCTTTTCTTTTCTCAATGATGGCTCTATCCTTGTGGTATGACAGACTTAATCTCAATAATTTTAGTTTACTTGCTTGGGCTATAATCTTGTCATTCACTCCGATCTCCAGATTGCATATCTCTGTTAATATAAAGGTGTATTGCTTTAATGCGTTTTGTATATGTAGATTTAAACTGTATTCGAAATGTATGTGCTATTGCATATTCTTTTTTTTCTTTATTTTAGATGGTGTTCTATATTTCTAATATATTTATTCATCAATGGATACGGCTTGCACAGAAATGCATGATTCTTGTAATGTATTGCTATACAGGAATTGCCGAGAAATATTTGTAATATATCCCCGTTTGCTTTTGAATTTGAATAAAAGCCTGGAAATAAAAGTTTCCGGTATTAAAAAAATATTAAAAACACATCATTATATAACGGCGCAATAATAATTTAAATTTATTGCTCGCGATAACTTTTGGTGATGTAGAGTTAATTTATCTCATGTTTCCAAGTATCAATGCAAAACGATAGTCAAAATATATTTTTAACATTATTGTATTAATCTTTGAAACGTTTTTATAACATGTAAAGAAAGGCTTTCGTACAAGTATTTTGTTCATCAACATGCAAAATACAGTGTAAACGTTTTTGCCCAATATGTGAAAATATTTAACGTTATGTTACTGTAGAATTTACCCAGTGGAATTTAATTCTCTCACTTTCTCGCCTTTTGTTTATCCATTTTCTCCACATTCATTCTCATTACTCACATTATTATTATTGTTATTATTATTATGAGTATTATTATTATTATTATGAGTATTATTATTACAATTATTATTATTATTATTATTTTGTTATTATTACCTGCGTCATCAGCATTACAACTCCTTACAAACGCCTTACTGGGGTGACCCATCTCGGCGGCATTGGAAGTTTTGGCTTTGAAACTACAGCCATCCCGTCTCTCCTAAAATGTTTACCATACAATTAATAAAAATAATAAAATTTCAATTATTAATTAAAAGGTAATAGTTGATCCTTTTTATTGCTTCGATCTGTACGCATGGATTCAAAGGAAGGGAGGCTAAAACGTGCTATGCTCAATGTGGTCAGCGCCCTAAATGCACAGGACCGCTCCCACATTTCTCCCGCATTCCCCGATATCCGCAACCGAGGCTAAAGCCGGGCTGCCTGCGGCGGCTTCCAGGAATGCGCGGGCGAGCGGCCGAGCCGCGAGAGAGGGCGGGCGAGCGGGCGGGCGAGCGGGCGGGCGAGCGGGCGGGCGAGCGGGCGGGCGAGCGGGCGGGCGAGCGGGCGGGCGAGCGGGCGGGCGAGCGGGCGGGCGAGCGGGCGGGCGAGCGGGCGGGCGAGCGGGCGGGCGAGCGGGCGGGCGAGCGGGCGGGCGAGCGGGCGGAGCGGGGCGGCGAGCGGGCGGGCGGCGGGGCGAGCGGGCGGGTGAGCGGGCGGGCGAGCGGGGGGCGAGCGGGCGGCGAGCGGGCGGGCGAGCGGGCGTGGGCGAGCGGGCGGCGAGCGGGCGGGCGAGCGGGCGGGCGAGCGAGCGGGCGGGCGGGCGGGCGAGCGGGCGGGCGGGCGGGCGAGCGGGCGGGCGGGCGGGCGAGCGGGCGGGCGGGCGGGCGGCGGGCGAGCGGGCGGGCGGGGGCGGCGGGCGAGCGGGCGGCGAGCGGGCGAGGCGGGCGGGCGGGCGGGCGAGCGGGCGGCGAGCGGGCGAGCGGGCGAGCGGGCGGGCGAGTGGGCGGGCGAGAGGGCGGGCGAGCTGCCGAGTGAGCGAGAGGGCGGGCGGGCCGCCGAGTGAGCGGGCAGGCGAATCGCGCGGCGGGAAAGTGTGGACTCACGGCTGGTAATACCCTCCGACACAAGAACAATGCGGCGGGCTGTCACGGATACCTCGCCGCTCTCCATTAGGCTCCGATTCATGGCGGTTATTAAATAAACCCCTCCCGCTGCCTATTCATTAGCACTGGCTGGCTGGCGGGGCGGGGGCTCAGCTCGACTCAGCGCGCTGCTCCGCCACGTCGCCCCGCCGCCCACGGGCGCGGGACATTTGCGCCGCCACTTTGCCTTCAGCCGTTTCGTTAGATCTGGCGGCGTAAGCATTGCTGACGGGATCGCCGTTGCCGTCGCATCACGGCATCAACATTCATTCCTATCGCCATGTATTAACACGACCTTGTTGTCCGCGAATGCATAATAATTTCTCCCGGCGTATTGTTATGTCTCGCGCTGTTATCATTTTGCCACTCCGTTGTAACCCATAAACTGGCGAAGGTGCCATGGCAAGTCTGCCTCGTGCTAGTTGTAAATCCTCCACGATCCTTGGTCCAAACAATGAAGAAGATGGCAATTGTGGCAGATTTATAACTAGCTCAATACAGTCTCACGTAGGTGCGGATGGATTGATTTAATACCAATGACATTGCGTGCGTAGAATATTTAGAGAAGAAATGCTACGTTATTACCTGTCTTCGCTCCCACACTCCTACAAACATCGTCATCGCTTTGGGCTGCATGGCGCTTATGTTCTGCGTGCGCTAGTTCTATGTTCCACGTAATTTTCGGCAATATTACTAGAGGAAAACATACCGAACTTATATGTTTTACATAATTTCCACTATTTCCGGATTTTAACATGCCTGAGTGTGTTCGTTTCACAATTGATAGTGAGGCAAGTAACTGCGGACAGGGATTTCATATTTAATGAAAATATTAAGAATGCAAGCGTTCAGATTTTGGTAAAGTTGATTCAATATAATTGAAGATGCTTATTTTGATAACGTGAATATTACTCCAGCGTAGTTTCTGTGTTGCTTTAAAACAAATTTTCATTACTACCCAGGTTGAAAACGGAAATTTATTAGTTTTGAAAACAACTTATATAATTCATGTATTTTTCTAAAACTCTTTAAGATTCATCAAGCCACAGAAATGTATATTATTCAGGAAAAATTTTATCTTTAATTATATTTTTAAGAGTTGGAATTGGTAAATTATGTAAAGTTTATTTAAGTATTTGAACTATTTGATAAATTAAATGTAAATGAGTAAATAAATAAATCAATGCAAATAACATTAGCACTTCCATCTATGAATACAGTTAATTGACGAATTTATGACACGAATGATTATTGTCATTTTGAACTTGTAAGTGTAACCTCATACGAGAAATTAGAAGTACTACCTAGTTAAAGGATCTTCCCATAGAAAATTTATTGGTAAAGGGTAGAAGTAGAGGGGGAAAAATTAGATGGAATCCAGATATTTGTTATGAAACCAAAATGTATACTATAAACACGGAGGGGGATCGTTTGGGATTGCAATTACGACGCTTTTATGCATTTTCTCCCCTTTATTCTTTCTGAAGTTTTAATAGTTAATGTTGATCTAACTTTATAATGCGATATTGAAGCTATGTAGTTCAAATAGTTTCAAAAAAATATTTTTACTGTTAAATTAGAGACATATTTCACGCTACAAAGGAAGATTCATAAATACAGAAGTGTGTTTATTAATCTCCATTTCTTTTACATATTGTTGGAACGATTACTATTAATGTATTCATATGTCTGTGCCATTGCTATTGTCATTTGTGAATATTATTGACGTCACCATCCTACGCCCATGTGCAATGTTCAGCTGCATCGTCAGCAATTGCTGGGCCGACGTTCGCCGTGAGAGAGCAAAAGAAACGTGGCGGGGCGATGACTGCGACGGCGACGACCGGCGTCAGGGGGCGGGCGCCCACAGTCAATGTGTTGAAGGCTCTGCAGCAACCGCCGCGGCCGCCACCCGGACACGTGGGACCAGAGGAGGAATGAGGCCTGCGCGGCTCACCACCTTTCCCCCAAACACCCCACCTCTCCGACACTATCCGCTTGTGCACCGTCCCTCCCCTCCTCCCCCTCTCCTCGCCCCTTCTCGCTTCTCCTTGTCCGTGCTCGCCTTCCATCACTCCTCGCCTTCGCTCCTGCCTCGCCACTCCTTGGGCTCGTTCGCGTGGGAGGGCCGCGCCCTACACTCGAGGCATCCGTCTGCAAGGGCTACATATGGCCGTAATTAAGAAATATTGTTTCAGAAACTGCATCGACAAATTTAGACAAATTGACACTACTGTTTTTTGCACACTGTCCAGAAAGCTGAGATGTATGTAGACTACAAATATTTCACGTATGACGGAAACATTAATTCCCTCCTTGTGGTTTTGTTAATACAATTCTCTAGATTATTTAAAATAAATTATTCGATGGTGATGATGTAATTTTGATACACATTTTTATTAAATATTAAGTAACTTAATTAATTATATTTTAATTAAAATGGGTACACATATTCTCATATCATTCTTCTAGTTGGTCATTAATTATTTAAAAGAATTATTACAAATGTGTACTGTGATGGGATAAGGATGCAACCTTCGATTACTTTAATACTTACGCGTGAAAAAATTCCATATGGACGTTTCTTTTATTTTTTATAATTTTTGGTAACTTAGTATTCAAGTATATTTGTTCAAGGACATAGCCTTCCTTTATCTGATGTCTATTAACAGCATCAGTAAAACAACTACGTGGCAAAGATGCAAAGAATTGGCAAGTGAGCTGTGATGTTTCTGTGCATGTCGAATCTTTTTATTTCACGCTTTCACAAAGCAATTGAGGTTTGTTTCAAGGTACACATTCTTCTTTGAGATTCTCACAAAGTTAGTCGAGAACTGTGTTCTCATTTGCTCTCTCGCTCACAATTCACGCGCCCCGCAACCCTTTCACGCTCGCCGCCGGCCACCCAACGACAGACCTCCTGATCGACCGCGTTCCTATTTACGCCTCATTCACGGATCTTTTTCTCCTCTTGCTCAACTTCCCCTCCTAAGGCTAATATTTCATTCGCTTGTCCTCTATTTAACTTACCTTCTGTTGGCAGGAACATTTTGTACGATGACCATGCATATTTATTCATTGTACCGACAATGAATACCAAACCAATTCACTTCAGATTAACAGATCCTGGCTGCTGCCGGAGATATTATGAAGTAGGTTGCGGTCGGGTTTTGAATAGTATTGAAAGTGTAACCTCTTCAGGTGGTATTCTTGGGATTCTGGTTTAATGTTCTTCAAACTCTTATCAAAGCTCACTTTTTTTCAGCGAAAGGTTCCCCCAAATTGCGCCTGCAACTTTGAGTTAATTTGTTAAAAAAATATTGTCTTTCCACTCTCTGACGCAATTGGAGGCATCCTTTCCCTGATAATTGAAGAATTTATAAGGATCCCAAAACATGAAACTAGGACCTCAAGAATATTAATACAAGATATTAGACTTTCTGCAACTCTCAATAACATTTGTTCCCTTGCCAACACCATATACGTAGGTTTCCGTTCAACATTTCCGTATTTTCTCACCTCGGTCGGCTAATTCTCTCACTGCAAACAGTGTTAATACTCACATCCCATCCTTCCACCATTTAACTTTGTTACCACCAATTCTTATGAAATTTTTACGACACTGTGTTTTTTCGACATTTGCTATCGTTCAATCACTTTAGGCCAGCTACTACTTTCTCTGTTGCTTGATGTCTTACTACATGTCCCGACGTAAATATATTCTAGTCAAATCTGTTTCTCACGAGGTGCTTTTGAATTAATATGAAGCGATGAATGATCGCTTTTCCAGGCGATTCATATGATCATTAATCCGATGTGATAATATGTTGATGTGTTAACGTGGTGTCCTTTATGTATCTTTGGGTAATTAATATATATTCGTTTCGTCAATTCGTATCGTGTCCTTTTTCCGTTAGTCATAAACCTGGGATTTGTACATTGATATCTCATCTTGACGTTGCCAATCCATCCTTTGAGTTAGCTAATCAGGTTTTCCATTTCTGGAATTGACTTCTCATTTCTTCAACTTATCTCGCCAATCTACATTATTGTTCATATTACTTTCATAATACGTGCTCTCTCGATTTTTAAACGCTCTCTTCTCATCTTCTCTAATTTATTTTAGTACATTGTCTTCCTCTGTTCCAAACGTTACATGCGTTTGCGGATTACTAGAAAAAAACAAAATGAAATGATAAGTAGATGAAATGAGATATTTACACAAAAGATCGATAGAAGAGTTGAAGCAATTTTCAGTAAATCCAAAAAACAAATTTTAAAAAATGATCACATCAGCACGTTGATGTATCTCAAACGCAGCTTTACATCGCGATCTCCAAGTACCCACAGTGCAAGAGAAAATCAAGTATTTTGCTGAGAAGACAAGAAAGAGTGAAAGTGCACGCAAACTATCCAGTTTTCAGTCCCCTGGATATATTACTCTAAGAATATCCCGCATTATCAGAATCTGTCGTTATTTCTCATATGAACGCAAATTGTTCCAAAACGCCTTTTGAAGCAAGAGAAAAATATCGTATGTGAGTCGTATAAAAACATTTTTATCTCTCACGACCTACCTACCCTCCTGTATGGATGCGAAACATGGGTAACGTCTAGGTAAAAGAGGAGAATTAACGCAGAAGAAATGCGTTGCCGGAGGTATGTGAAGGGCTGCACATCATTGGACTGAGAATATAAGAGAAGAATTGGGAATTACCAACTTTCGAGAAAAGATAAATACATATAGAAAAAAACGGATAGATGATTTATCAAAAATGAACAATGAGAGATTGCGCAAGCAGGCCTATTACTATGTCCCAGAAGGAAAAAGAGAAGGCCTAGATGAGCGTAATCCCTGGAGCTTCCCAAGCTGACCTCGTCATCCAGGCGTGGGCCAGCCAGCCCCCTGCGCGGCGCTGCGCGGCGCTGCGCGCATCCCTAATGAGGGCGCAGGTGACAGATGGGCTTTTAAAGAGGCGCGCGCTGCCGCTCCAGCGGCCCCGGCGCAGCGCGGAGGCAGCCCTGGCGCTCAATGGCGCCCAACATAAAGACTATTCCTCGCGCCGTGTAATCGGATCACAGACGCCGCCGCCGCCGCCGCCGCCTCCTGCACAGTGGGTCCAAAGGATACTGACAGCGCTCGGCGCGTCTCTTTTCGCATTTCCAATTTCCAAAAGATACAGTTTTTTTTAAATGCACTACGTTTTTAAATAATTTGAACATTTTTTAGTGTAGTAAAGTAACAGAATCTTTAAATTTTTCATTTTCCCCTTTCCATCGTGGTTGTGGAAAACGTGTGTCGCTGTTGTGAAAACTCCTGCCTCACTAAAAGTGAACGCCTATTTTGAAATACCCTTAATACTGTTAAATGGAAACAAAATGTCTTACAATGAATATGTCGAGAAACATCACATAAACACGAGTAGAGGCAAAGAACAGCTCGTATACATAGCCCGCGCAACGTAGTCATCCACTCGCTGCGCAAGAAGGAATGCTAGAGACAAAGGAAAGCCATTCGTGAATAAGAAGAAAAAGTCGACGTGCTACATACTTATTTGTACTCCTACAATCTGTACCTTTTATATGTAGAATTAAGTACATCCATACGATGCTACACAGTCCATATCACTACATACGCACACGTGCGTACTTATTTTTTTTTATTAAAGAGGGGAGACCAAAATTGATTATCTATCTAATTTAATATTATTACATACAGCGATATCCTTCTATTACAGGCAATAAAACAATTCATTTATTAATTACTTATGCTTATTTTTATCATGTTTCGCGACCCAATTGGTCGCATCTTCAGGGGTATTGTAATAGACACCTTTGATTAATTCAATTTAATTCTTGTAACTTTACAATGTTATTATAAATTTTATATTTTAAGAAAGAAACATTTGTAATTATTAAAAAAGTCTGTATTGCAGGTTACCTGAATGTGCGAGCAGGTGGGTCGCGAGACGCCATGGTTTATGTAAGATGCTTGTCTGTACTACTTTATTTTTGGCCTTCGCCGGCGGGTGTTGGCCCCAGTGCGGGCGGTGCGCGCCGCCGCCACCTGAGAAGAGGCGATGATGGATGGAGTGAGCGTGCGTTCACACTCGGCGCCGCGGCCGCGCGCTGCGGTTGCTCTTGACCCGGGGCCACGCGGCCGCCACCACTCCACTCGCAGCACCCCGCCACGATGGGGCGGCTTTTCGTGTTAGCCCAAGAAATACCGATTAAATTACTCGGAGTTTCTTTTCGACAGGACCTTGCGTGAAATGTTGCAAAAACGAAATAAGGATAAGTAGGCATAACAGCATGCAGCAAAGCAAAGTTTTCACTAACCGGTGTTGTTTTTCGCAATTCACCTTGCGATATGTTGCGATACAATAGTAAAGGATTAATGGGATAAATTTCTACGAAGAGGGTGGAAATTTTCTTTTCAACTAAATGAGAGAGGGAAGAATGGCTCAGCGAGAAAAGCAGAAAAATTAGAGGCAATCTTGTCGGGAGACTTAATTTTGACAATGTGGGTACAACCATAGAATCAATGTAATTTATAATGACGTCCATTATGCTGTCAAATGAAGAAAGCCTCCGTCGCTCTATCGTTTCTCACAATGGGCGTGAACGCCAGACCGTGATTTTGAAAAGTAGAAGGAAAGTAGATGAGTAAATTAGGCAGAGAACAGTTGGTAGATGCAACGAGCGAAGAAACCTAATTTGTTCTCGTGAATGAGGAAATTTCTCTTAGAGTAGACCGTTTCCTACCTAAAATTACACCTTCTCCTTCTTATTCTTCTTCAAAATATTGTGGAACACCAACCACAGCGCTTATTATCACTACTGTTTGCGGTCGACTAAGATAGAAAGCAGCGTCATCATTACCATTTACCACATAATCCTGCAAAGTTGCTGAGCTTCTCAGTGCATTGTCAGCAAAATTCCATTTTGTTCGAATAACTGACCTTGTTGGATCTCGTGTTTCTGCTGTGACCAATGATTTCATAAACACTGAACAATGTGCTTACATAATTTACTTACACTGTTTCGAGCATCAAAATAATATAAAAATTTAAGAGCGATGAGTTTTTCCAGTTGCAAGTTATTAGGATTTTTATATGTGTATGTGAATTAAATTACAATTTAATAATTTTAAATCATATTTTCTTATTATTTTTAATCTACGTGACTGATTTTCTAGTTGATGTTGGCTTTGATATCAATATACATCAGTAGGAATAAATAAAAAGACAATTTTTCATCCATGTTGATATCGAATTGCAGAGTTAGTCGTAAACGATGCAGTGACATTAATTTTCTTTAAAATGTAGTTCCTAACGACTATGAACAAAGAATTTGGAGATTTTCTTCATTATTTTTATTTCAGAGTGCATTTTCTCTTGTACAACGCTTTATATTTCTTAAACATTTCGAGCTCCTATATTCTGCTTATACTGTTTGTGTAGGGACCCAGAAATAGAAACTGTTGAAAAGTGTGGAGACTTCTAACTTATTTAGTTTTCTTTCTATTTCAGTGTGTTTTTATTATGATATTTCTGAATATGCAATATTCAAAGTAGAAGCAAAGTGGAAGAAATGTTGTTATATAATGACAATAGTACTTTCAGTATATTTTCTGTATTTAATTTCTCATTGTTTTTATTATTTCCCTGGAGCCGTAATCCCTTTGAAAGTACATGCAAACAGAGTGATATAATTATTCCAAAATAGGATAAATTGAATTACGATTTTATTTACTTACTACTTTTGCAGGCTGTTAAGTAATTTTCGCCATTTACTTCATTTCAAAAGATCCTCTAAGGATTCAATTTAATAAATTTCACGCGGGCACGGAATAACGTGAAGAGAAAGCTCGGATGTCTTCGTAGAACTTAGCATGCAATCTGCTTAAGTGCCTTGGGCGGTATGAAATTAAGAGGCGTCGGACACGATATTGAACAGTGCTAATGAACCGCAAGATTGCGGCTGCAGCGCTTCTTAGGGAACCGCGCGGGGGCGGCGCCACCGCAAACCCCGCAAAGGCGGCGCGAGCAGCCACGGACGAGAGCTCAGTCCCAGGTGAGTGAGTGTGGCAAAGAGAGAGGGAGAGGGAGAAAGACAGACAGAAAGAAGGAAAGAAGCTTCTCTTCCACTACCGAACATAACCGCATCTCCACCGTTATCACCGATAGTATAGAAGTTATAGATAATGAAGGATTTAGAAAATGATATGGGAGAGAGCACAATAAAAGAACGTCCTGAAAAAGCTGAAACTCGGACTCCGACTAGATGCTGCTGCTGCAATTGCCAAGGTGCGACACGTGAAAAGGGAAAAAGTAGGAAGATGGCAAAAGAAAAGAAGGCTTGGTGCGGGTTATGAGCGAGAGTTAAAGGAGGGTTCAAGATAGCACGCGTCGGCGAAGGGTGACGACCACTAGAATGACTAGTGGGGCTCAAACAGCACCTTCTTTCTCGCCCGCATTTCCACGCAAATTTTCGAAAAATTCTACATGACCTTATTTCAAAATTAAAAACAACGGAGCCTTTTTTTGAAAATTTGGAAAATGATCCAAGGGCTTCATGTAAAGTACCACTCAAAATTAAAATACCGATTTCAAATTCAACATGCCATAATATCAGCAAGATCGATCAACGAATATCAATTTTGGAAAAAATCGGGAGAACGGTTTATCCGCATTCCGCCCACATTTCACAAGCAGACGGATGGACATACTGACGTTTTGTCGTCATTCGATTTTTCGGTGTGAAGAATCCACAAAACATGGATTCTGGCTACCCTACGTGTTAGAGAATTGTTTTCTAAACTTAACTATTGGATTTACCACTTTTTCATTACTAGGGTCCTGTAATAAGAGTTTTCTCCCGAAAATTCGCCATTTTGTTGCGCGGCATTCCAAAACTTTCTCTCCGTAGCGAGAAAGTAAAAATCAGGCGCAAGCAAGCAAGTAAGTAAGGGAAAGTGCAAAGAGAAAATATTTATGCGATGCAAAGTAGATATAATGATAGACAAAATATTTCAGTCTCAGAGAGACGAAAACTATTCCATGAAAGAGACAAAGTGGAAACTGCAAGAAAGCTTTCTTCTCGACAGGAGCAACGCAGGCCGGGATAGGGCGACAGTCGCACAGAAGCTATGCATCCTTACTAATATAGAGCTACCAATCTGCACCCACTTGATTATTTTCATAAAAAAATAAAGAAAATCTTCATAACTCTTTAACTGATTTTGTTTTCCATTATTCTAAGAAACGTGCACATAAAAGCAATTCGTTATTTAGTCAAAAAACATATCTCAAGTTTCCACTGTGAGATTGCAGATCAGAAATCATTGTTTATCATATTTATAGTTAAAACTAAATCATATTTTGTGTCAAATTTATGTTATGAAAATTGGCGAAGCTTATTTTATTAGTAAAGAATACTCATTTCATATCACTTTCCTTACTTGTAACCCGTTTCACTGATCGTTCGGCGAACAGAATTCAGATACATTTACCTTTTGCACGATTTAATTTATTTTTACAACGAATCTCGGTGAGTTGAACATCCCTACGCTTGAACTGAAGTATTAATTTTAATCACCATGCAAATCATAAATAAATTTCATCTCCGAAAGTTCAAACAGGCTCTGAATACCGAGGACATGCATTTAAAAATACTTATTAAAAAAAGTATACTCTGTAATACGCATATCTAAAGGCATTTATCTGAACATTCGATTAAATAAAGAAAGCAGAGGAAACAGTACGTACTTAATGAATGTTTTAAGGGTGAACGAAGCTTTATTCTGGACCCCAACTTCGAACAAATGTGACAACCTACGCTACGAAGTGGAGGCAACCTCAGAAAATGAGGTTTCATTTTCAAAATTATGTCGTTAGAATCATAACTCTAGTCCTCTTAGGGTCACCCAAACTAGGTTTTGAAAGTATAGAAATCATCATGTTTGAATCATGCACGATCGTACAGTGTGTTGCAGTTTTCAAGGGCGCATCTTTTTACTCTATTAACATAATTTGCGAACTTCTATTATTTCGACTTAAATATGTTTGAAGCAGGACTGAGGGTCGATTCCATATCCAGCAGTAGTACACTTATGAGGGTTTCTTTGACGGTGGTTTCTTTACAATAGTTTAAAACCGCTGTCTTTCTAAAGAAATGGATGTGGAATATGTAGAGGGGATAAAGTAGAATGTTACATTCAAAATACAAGCTAATCGAGAATGTCTGTTTGGTACGTAGTGCTACGCACGTTGTATGTTTTGTCAAGTGAAGTTTTAAATTTAAATTCGTACTAAAGAAAGCATTACATCGGGCAGTTGGGTAATGTCGTGGCGAAGGGAAGTGCGGGTGCGGGGACACCGGGGGCGGGGAGGGGGCGGGGGCGGGGGGGGGGCGGGGGGGGCGATCGAGGGCGGACCACACGCGCGCGGCTGTTCCCGCGCAAATGGACCTCGCCCTGCGGTTTTTGCTCGCCACCTCCTGCGGTCGCACGGGCGAAGACCCGCGCGGGAAGAACGAAGAAATTGTGTGACTAAGTCTTGTCCCGAAATACCCACAGAGATCTTAAAGTGCGCGATGAATGGGAAGGAGTTAATGAGAAACGGGGTGCGTGTCGGCAGAGGAAGCGAGAAGGGAACATGCGACGTTTTTTCTCTCTCGTAAATTGTGGGGGAGGGGGTTGTAAAATGAAGCAAATACCAACTAAAAAGTATGAATAAGAATGTCAGAAATCCATTAATAACCCACCTTTCTTGACGTCTTGTTCGTTTTTCCGTCACACCACGAGGTGGGAATTTCGTGGCCATAAAAAGCATTGATCATGTAGAAAGAGGCCTTTCTGCCGACGCCCGCGCCCGGGAGGTCCGCCTCTCGCCGAGGGAGGGGGAGGGGGAGGGGGGGAGGGGCGAGGAGGAGGAGAGGACGCCACGTTTGTATTATAACGCGGGAACGTGGAAAGCACAAATAAATCGACTTAGCGGAGTGTTGAAAGATTGAACATTGTAGGATGATATTACAACCATGAGGTTGAAGAGAGGGACTTGGAAAAACAGGACCTCCTTTGAGAGACGAAAGACCAATAATAGATGTACCTTTGGGAATGTGAATAAAAAATATACTAATATAATGATGGAAAATGTTTGTTTCTATCATTTAATATACAATAATGTAGTTTGTATTATTTGGGAAAAGTCGGAGGGAAAATGAGCAAAAGTACATTTTTACAAAAATATTTGAGAGTATTTATTACTAGCATATTTCAAGACCATTAACCGTATAGACATATAAAACCAACCAAGACACATAAAAACATAGAAAACTGTTCATGAACAGTGCAATAAAATCATGTTCAAAGTGTACGTATAAGCAAGAATTAAGGGCTTATTATATTTACCTCTCTCTCCAATTCCTTTCTTATCTTTTCGTATCTTCTACATTTTGTTTGTTGATGTACTCTCAATAACTTCTTTAGACCCTCTTTATGAAAATAAAAAAAATACAAATAAATTTGCGAAAACAAGTGACTCAATAAAATTTCTACACCACTGTGTTGCTTGCAAGGTCGTGTGATTCAAGAACTGATGAATATTTCAGTTCAGTAGTTCAAGAGATATGTGATTCCTTTTGATAATGGCAATTTACGCGTTTATGTAAATGTTTAGTTTTTCACTTCATTTTTTCTGGCAAAAAATCTGTTTTCATGGTCTGAGGAAACAGACCAAATACTTTTAAAAAGATTGTAATGTCGAAAGTTCAAATTTACAAAGATCTATCTAATGATTTGTTTCTAAGAAAAAAAAAACTTTTTTGTTGATAAAAGTAACTGCAACTGCATCCAAGTTTTGGTCATATATAGCTACTGATTCCTGCAATCAGAAAATACTAGCTTATCTGGAAATGATAATATATCATTTCCAGACAAGATAGCTTAATATCATTTCACGAAGGAACAAAAGACAAGTGCAATTAATCACGTGAAGTTTATTCAATGATGAGAGAAAAACTTTTAATTTTATTTAGTTTTCTAAAGAATATATGTTGATCAGTTAATGTAACTGAAGTTAAATACTATTAAGTAAGTTTAATTTAAATTATCAGTAATAAAAAAATATTTCAATTTTACTCACATACACACTTAATAAAACCTTATTAATGGATTCAATTTACATTAATTGCAGGTGAATGAGACACGATTTCTCAGAATGTTTATTTTATTATTATTATTATTATTATTATTATTATTATTATTATTATTATATTGTACAGCTAGGCGGAAGGATTCAATCGGACAGTATCTCTACTGATAAGGCGTCACTTGGATGAAGGTATCTACGCTATACAAGGCATTTTCCAGAGAGGCAGCGGGGAGGGGGTGGGGGTGGGGGTGGGGGTGGGCGAGGGCGGGGCGCGGCACGCCTTCTCCGAGCAGCGGTCGGGGCCGCCGCAAGCCCACGCGCCGGCCGCCCCGCCTCTTTTATGGGGCCCTGGAGCGGCCACTCGACTGCTCATGCACTTGCCCCTCCCCCCCCTCCCGCTCTCCTCCTCCACCACGACCCATCACCAACGCAGTGCTTCGTGCTTTTGTGATTCTTTCCTTGCTATTGCACCGACCCTTCCCCCGTCCTAGACGACCCTCTCTCGCCCGGAACACTTCTGCTGCTCCATCGGTTCTCCACCACCGTCTTCTTTTTCTAATCCACCTTTTCCTTCCCCTTCAAAATAATTCTCCTGCTCTGACCCTCCCCGAATCCTTCACTCTTGATCCACGCAAACGCCTCATCTGTTCTGCAATCCACGTCTTACCCTTCTTTACGCATTGTTTGGCTTCAATTGCGTCGCATTCCTTCAACTCCATTCACCCATCTTGTGTTGGCCCTTGCTGCCCGAACAGCGCGGCGCCGCCTTCTCTCGTCTCGTGCCCGCCCCGCCCACCTCGTAAGAGCCCTCCGCTTTGATTGCCGCCCCTCACGACCCTCTCGCTTCGCTCCCATTCCCCCTCCCGCCTCCACATCACCAATTCGCTCGCTGTGTGGGCCCCTGGAGGAGCCTCGAGATCGGTCGGTATTGGACTCTGGGTCTCTTTCAGTGGAAAGTGGATTGCCTCGCCCAATAAGATTACTGTCCGTCTTCGTTTTGTTCTTGTTTCTCTGGCGCCTTCGGATGTAGGCCTCCGAATCTGCCCGGAAGATCTTTCACCACTCACAACACTGACGTTGGCAGAGGATTGGATACGCCAGCAGCGTGGTATTATAAAAACGGTGTGACGTAATATTCTACAGTATTTTTCAAACATTCAAATAAAGCAATTTGAAACAAACATTTAAAGCTACCACCAATACTATATTTATTTTATAGCCATTTTCTCAATACTAAGGTATTTTTCACGTAGAAAGAAATGATTTCAATTAATTTATGCAGAATAAATTTCTCAGAAGAGTTAGAATAAAACCACGGCTTTTAAGCGCATAAGTGCCCTTCCTAAAGAATAGTACTATGGAACCAGGATGACCACTAACCTTAATTTTGGGAGCCGTAAATTTACGATGCTGTTTTGTGGCAATATACATTGATAAGAGATCGAAAGTTTATAAACGAAGACCGTTTATTATTTTGAAAAAAATGTAAAGACGTTTATTTTTTACTCTATGTAACCTTTTTCTCCAATTGCTTTTAAACAACGCAACATGAATATCTTATAATAAGTCAACATAAAATGATAACTACATTATAAATTAATAGTTCAGATGAACAAGCGTGTAAAAAACTGCAGTGAACGTAATGTTAAATGAAGTCAAGGGCAATGAATGTGAAGTAATGTCAATAATTACAATTAGGAAGAAGATTTTTACCTTCACGAAGGTAGAGTGCGCAACATACTCAATTGAATACGTTTATTATGAATATCACAATAAAAAGGTTTATCACGTCTCAGTTTTTAATTATTCTTTAGCTTTATTCAGTATCATATCGTATTTTGCTATTAATGCAAAAACATTTAAATTGCACCTGTAAGATATGTACAATCGATACGCATAAACTCTATTTTAAAGTAAGATATTTATTCATTTCATCTATGCCACTTTCAAGAGATGTCAACAAAATTAGGCTTTCGTGTTTTTTACCTTCTGTATTGGAAGATTGCCATCATTATTCTCGCGTCTGGTAGTTGCGCTGAATTTCGAGTAGGTCTCAGTGGTCTTAGTAGGTCTTAATGGATGTTTTGAAAACAAGTCCCGTGCACCCTCATATTTCCTACTGCGCATCAGTCATCGAAAGGAATTCATTTATTAGCCCCTACTTTATCGCAAGTACACAAGTATCCATCTGTTGGTGTGGCAAATTCTTAGTCAGTCGGTGTCATACGGAACTGTACCTGCAGTGCGCGAGAAGTTCGTGTCTAGTTTGGTGTGCCTCAAATACATTAATGTATTATAGTTCTGTGGTTTTTATAAAATGAAATTCGTCTCATGATCTGTAGAATTGAATAGGTTCAATAAAATGCAAAACAATTCACATCGAAAGTGGGCGAATCAACCCGGTAATTTCTGTTACGTTTGTGGAAGATTTGTACCTAAACTTCGAAGGAAAAAAATATATGAAATTACAAAACATGCGTATTCATCATACTGCGGCTGTCGTGTTTGTGATCAGGATAAATCATGGGCTGCTCACCAGTGTTGTGTCACCTGTACAAAGAACCTTAGATTGTGGTTGTATGGAAAACTCAAATTATTGTCATTTCCTCTACCAATGCTATGGAGAATACCAACAAACTATTTCAATGTCTGCATAAGATTGCACGAATATGCGTATTCCATTTGTTGTTCTAACCTCTTATGAAGCATGCTCATAAAATTGTGTAGTAATATAACTGGAGTGACAATGTGGAAATTAGTAATGGATTTGGTTCATTTCAAATACTAAATATTTATGTTTTGAACCTTACGTAATAGACACTTTTTATAATGATTTTCGAAATCAGCGTGATCGTTTTCTTTGAACTCGCCTACTTTCATCCTGGAGGTATGAAAAAAATTAAATTTGTTCCCTAATGTTATATATGATACCACCATCCACAGTGCTAGGAATGGTGCTAAGGACTTGATATTTCGGATGTTAGTAGTATTAACCCATAATTTTAGAACGTCTCTTCATTCCCGATTTATTTTACTTTAGAAAGTATTATAAATAACAGTGTTTAGTTATTGTTGTTTTCATAAAAACCTCTTTGTAATCTCGTCCGGCTAAGGTCATCGTCACAAAAAAAGAAAGGATACGAGGTTAAATCTGAAAAATAAAAGATCAACTAAGAGAATAATAATGATATTAACACGTATAATGGCAAATTGGGTGTCAACAGAAAACAATAGAAATGACTCATGACTTGCGCGAATAAAAGAACTGAATTTTATAATCCGTTTAGATTACGAAGATCACGGCATACGTTAGGATCTGCTGCAAGCATACGAATGTTGTTAAGAATTAGTGATGTAAGGTAGCGAAAGAGAGCAATTATTGTATTAAAATGAAGCCTGCTAATCAATTCATACATGTCTAAATTTATAGTACATTGAGGATCAACGCTAAATTAAAACAATGGGCAAAAAATAAACGCGTCGAAAGCCTTCTTGTAAAAACATTAGACTCGTGGGGTAACATACTGTAAATTGTTAATGTATAAAGTTCACGCTGTTCAATTTTTTCTGTCCGTTTCATTAGATAAGGGTATTTTTTTTAATTAATGAACTTCAATACCTAAAAACCTATTTGTCCACTCACGCTATTTCATGACATACTCATGGAAAGATTGCATAAACCAGCAGTGAAAACTATGAAGAAATTAAAGCGTACGAACTACAATATTGTATATTAATATAAAGGAATGAATATAATAGCGACAATTTTTAACAAAAAGTATACCTATATGTTTTTTCTATTATCTGTCAGCCTCCCCGCTTCTTGACATTCTTTTTGGACTGTTTGTTGTTCTTAAGCGTTCTTCCTGCCCTCAGTCAACATTGACAGTAAATACATTTTGCGGTTGATTGCGCCGATGAAGTCTGTGTTCATTTGAGAGACGCCATTCCCCATCGCCAGGAGAATCTCTTTCCTGCTTGACCGCACCTTCGCAGCGGCTAACCGTAACCGGGTTACAATAGCGACACCGATGATGTTTGCGGCCGTGACATCATTAGCGACGATGCCACCGGCGATGAAAGCGAAGCAGCATCGGCGGCGGCGACAGCGTAAGTGGCCGGGCTCAGGACAGAGCACACTGGGCCGCATGCCACAAAGGTCGCACTTCGCCTGGAAAATCGTCACGGTTGACACTTCTTGCACGTGACGGCTTGATTTCGAAGACACTACTGACATCGACTGTTCTGCAACCGGGTTACACGGGTCAGTTGTTAAACTGCAATGTTTAAACCGCGAGATGAATAAAAGAATAAGAGGGATGACAGATGAAATGATGATGATGAAATGCAGTCAAATGATAACGTTTGCTCCCCAATATGAAATATTGTCAAAATTAGAAATATAGTAAACTCTCATTAGGACGAACTCGCTTAACACGAAATTCGTCGTCAAACGAAGAAAATTTGAACCTCGCCGAAGAAACGTAGTAACGAGGATACATATAAAAATCGGATAACAGGAATTTTTATAACAAGAACACCGATTATTTCAGTCTCTCCGAATTCGTGTTAACGAGGGTTATTGTATATAGTTATTTATGAAAATAATTTTATGCTCCGTGTCATTTTGTGAATTGCCATAGTTACAGGACAAAAAGAAATTGTTGATGAAGCGACATGGTTTTAGGGTCGGGAAAGAAATATGATGCTGTTAAGATATTGCCGTTAACTTTCGATTTAGTTTTCAGAGAAAATTAAATATATTAATTTATGAAGACTTTTATTTGCTATATATTTAGCACTTATGATTGTAAAGTGATGAATAAGACAGTATTTTATAATGAAAAATTGGAAAATGAAAACGCATGTTACACCAAGAGAAGAATGTATTATTGTACATGTTGTTTTATATATTTGAAGTGAATTATTTGAAGAAGGTTTGTGAAATCCGCGTTACCATTGCCTTGAGTTGAGCTGAAAATGAAAACGTCCAGACTTTCCCTGAAAAGATGTCTTGTTAAAGCCCGAAGTATCTGAAGGACGTAACAGAAAAGTGGTGGGCAGGCGGCGAGTGCGGCGTGCCGCTTCGCCGGGCGCCCACTGTGCGTCGCTGTCGGCGGCGCATCGCGCTGCGCGGAGCCGCTTCCATTTACAGCGCGCGCCCGCAGCGCACGCCAGTAAATCGCCGTGCGGCGCGGCGCGGCCCCGCCTGGGAGGCGGCTATTGAGAGCGCGGCGCGGTTAATTCTCGCCGCGACAGCCCCCGCGGACGCGACGCGTCGAGATGCCAACTGACGCGCCGCCGCTGAGGACAGTGGCGATGCCAGTGGCAATGGGGGCGATAATAGTAGTTGCAGTGCGGGTGGCCATGTTGATAGGGATGAAGGTAGTAGTAATGGTGGTGGAGGGGGCGCTGGCGGAGGCTGTAGCACTGACTGGTGCTTACTACGTTACGTTTGACTTTGATTGACTTGGATTGACTTTGATTATGACAAGGATTTGGATTTGCGCTCTGGCTTGGACCCTGTTTTGAACCCTATCTTGGACCCTGGCTTGGACTCTGGCTTGCACTCTGCCTTGAACTCTGCCTTGAACTCTGAATTGTGAATTTGGGAAGGTTCACCGACTTCAAGATGTGAAGTACTCTCACGTGACCAACCACAGCCTCTAGCTGGAGGGGGTACCAAACATAGATTCCAAAACTCTTTGATTGACGGAGTTGAAGTGCCGAAAGAGGCTTTTTTGGCGTTGAACTAGATCCCATTGTCCATTATACTCAAAGGGGGGCCTGAGAATGTAGTCGTATGACCTCGGTGTTCAGTCCTGGGGCACGAGGGTTCTCTTGTACTTGAGAGGTAATAGCGACCTTAGCATGAAAATTGTGCTGTTGTTGGGTGGACATTAAATCTTCAGTTTATCGGCCAGATGATTCATTATGTTTGTTCCGGTTTCAAGTATTGAAGAAGACGTACTGGATAGTCGTACTGGACTAGACGAATTTCTGAAAAATGAGGAGTACCGAACAGGAGAAGCAAAGATACCAAAATAATGAAATGTCGACTAGATCGGAAGATTTTCAATGCAACGCAATTCAGAAGAGTAAAAACACAAAGAATGGAACAGTTTGTAGTACTCTAAAACGTTAGTAAATGGCGTTAGATAAGCGATTTGGTGATAAAAAGGAAAATGTAAAATGAAAAAAATATCAGTTTGTTAGGGACAGATAACAAAAGTAAAAATATTAAAAAGGTAAACAGTTCAAAATGAAGGTTAAATGTAACTAGCAGTAATACGAGTAATAGTATAGGGATCTGAATTGACCATTGCACTACTCTCTCTTCCTTAATGGTAATTTACACTCACTGAATTATTGCATTTTCATAACAGATTCCAAGCGCAATGTCATAAGAACTGAAATTCTGACACGATAAATTAAATGAAAAAAATATATTCATGAGTGAGGGATAAAGTAGGATAGGATAGTAAATGAATTCTACTAGGAACATTTATGATTTTATCAGATTAAAACTATCAGGTTTGAACCATCAAATTAAAATTCTAGAGTTTTTTGAGGCTAAGTTTCTCCTGTACTTTGGAATCAAGGGCTGAATGAGGATTCACTTCATCAAGTGTTTCCTAATATGAGTAGGATCTAGAAGTGTTAACGTTATTACATTCATCTGGATTGTGACAACATTACCTGTGTCGTAAACGAAGACGACTACAAGGACAAAGGCGATTTTCACTGCGATAATGAAGCAGTAATGTCAGAAACAACGAACAATAACAACAAGGACAACTTTTATGACGGTAGCACAGGCGAAGGAAACAGTGAATCTTGTAGATGCTAACAATTGCTGCAGATACAGTAGAAGTAACGGCAATAGCTAAGTGAAGGCGATGCAGCTGTATCGGCAACAACTGTTGGCGAAGGCGAAGAAATGAGGTGGAGAAATGGGACAATGTTCCTAATTTACGATGACATCTCAAACAATTCTAGTATTGTGGTTGACAACATGCAAGGGAAGACAAAGAGATTTCATAGGCAGCAAATTTATCGTCGATAATGACAATGAATTTGGCTGGAGAGAGATGACGGTGGCACTTGTTGAGTGTACAGCCCTAATAACTGCTGCAACTTTACAATGCTTGGAGCGTAGGCTTCCACGGCCGGAGTCATGATTAACTTGGCTATCCGGGAGACGCCGCGTCCAGGGCACAGGTGCCGACGATTCGGTCGCCATTCTGCGACCTTCTTCAGGGCGTAGTACTAAGAATGAAGAAGGTCGCAGAATGGCGACCGAAACGTCGGCACCTGTGCCCTGGACGCGGCGTCTCCCGGATAGCCAAGTTAATCTTTACAACGCTGATTTAACGGCCATATTCGTACGAAGAATATTTGACTAAGGCGATGGTTTTAGTGATGACAAGCGCAAGCTGCAAATGGAACGATGCAAAGATCTGCTGCAAGTGACGACTAAGCAACTGCAACGACAGGAGCTCTGACGACTTAACACCGCTGCCGAGAGGAAACTGACTCAATCAATAACTGCAATAGCAACGAACATTCATGTGCGTAAGATGAGGTCTGAATCGACATGTGAGGTCTGAATCGACATGTGAGGACTGAATCGACATGTGAGGACTGAATCGACATGTGAGGACTGAATCGACATGTGAGGACTGGATCGACATGCGAGGACTGAAATCGACGTGTGAGGACTGAAATCGACGTGTGAGGACTGAATCGACATGTGAGGACGGAATTTACATGTGAGGACTGAATCGACATGTGAGGACTGAATCGACACGTGAGAACTGAATCGACATGCGAGGACTGAAATCGACGTGTGAGGACTGAAATCGACGTGTGAGGACTGAAATCGACGTGTGAGGACTGAAATCGACGTGTGAGGACTGAAATCGACGTGTGAGGACTGAAATCGACGTGTGAGGACTGAAATCAACGTGTGAGGACTGAAATCGACGTGAGAGGACTGAAACGACATGTGAGGTACGAATGGACAGTGCTTGTTGCGGCACAGACGATTACGACGACAGATGCTACAATGGCAACGAGGCTGACGAGATCGGGACCGACGGCTCTGCTGGACGATAAGAAATGGCAGGAATTACAATGGCAAATTCGAGAGAATGCGACGACGACGACGACGACGGCGCAACAATTACAATGGCAAATTCGAGTGAGGAGCACGCGACTGCAATGGCGGCCGCTGTGGCGGTGACAAGGAGACGGCTGCAGCACGTGAGGGAGCGCGCGACAGCGGCCGCCGACGAAACAATAAAGCTCACTCCGGGCGTAATGGGGACGCGATTTTTTCCCGCTGATTTATTGTATCGCCGAGATGCTACCGATTAAATGGCTGGGGATCGCCATGGCAAGGAAACGCACGCGGACGTGGCCGGCATACGCTCGGCGCCGAGGCGGGGACGCCCGCTCAGCCGCAGGTGGCCAACACAGCCAGTGGCCGCAGGACAGCCAAGACGGATGGAAACGCGACAGATCGATACTTGCGAGGGATCAGGTCTTCGTTGGAAATTAAATTCGGCGTTGTTGGGAAATATTATTTTATGACACACATTAATTGGAATTGAATGTTTGTTGATTAGTGATGCCGAGCGCGTCAAACGCATTAACGCCCGCGCGCTAAGGTACTTAGTCCCGTAAGTGTACTGCATGACTTTTTCTCGGGAGGTCGCGGTGGTCTTCCGCCCCTGAATGACCAAATCCGGCGCCACCTACCGTCACCCAGCGGGGGTTTCTCCAACCAGGCCTCTCCCACCAGCGGCGTTCCGCCCCAGCAAGGAGAAGTCGGGTCTGCCGGCATATGTGATAGTGTAGTGCATGTAATTGTGTGTGTAAGGGGAGAGGATAGGACAAGGAAGAGGAAGGACAGATCGCGCGCGGTAGTGACCCGTTTATTAGGGTACTGCTTCGGCATTCGCCTGGTGTTGATCGGAGAAACCACGGAAAACTACCAATCAAAGCAGCCAGCCGCTAGAATTCTCCTCCAGACTGTGACAGAACTCGACCTAGCTAACTGGCTGGTGTCGAAAATCTTGCCACCATCGGGATTCGAACCTAGGACCTCCCGGTGAGAGGCACTGCAGTGACATCAGTTGATGCTCTGAGCTACCTCTCCCGCTAATGGCATGATAATTGATAATGACTCATTTTTAATAATCCATCGCTTGGGAAACAAAGAATCGAGAAGTCCACTGTTTTTAGGTCCATTTGTATTTCACACGTCTTTAAAAGAACTGCAAAGTGACCACGCAATGATCACGTAAAATTATATAACGCAATATATATGTGGCTATTCTATGAACCAAGTATGTACTCAAATAATCCTTATTATTTATCTCTTTATTTTACCAACTAAACCAAAACTGTCAATTTTTCAATATGAGTGCACGATTTATATGTTAGTTGTATCCTTCCCTTTTTGATATTGCTTTCATGCAAATGCATTCTCAATAATGCTTTTCTAAAAAATGATTGTTCCCTTCATAGAATGGTTTCCTCAATATTTCAAAGACAGTATATCAAATAGTTGCGAAAAGTTTATTTGTTCACATCTATAATACTCGCGTTTGGTCAAACATATTGTCTGATATTTTTTATTACAAACGGGTTTTTCCATTTGGAAATTGTTCTTGTACATCAAGCACTGACACCTATCACTCTAGAGTCCTTTTCTAGTAATAACAGGTTTCGAACCTTCCTGGACTACAGATCATTTAAGATTTATAATTGATCAACGTTTAGACATTCCTCTGCTGTTCTTGTTACAAAGTTATCATAGCATATTGTAGGATCATTTCCATCGTTAGTTTATTGTAGTGCTGCTATAATTTTTCACAATCTAGCTGTAATTCTGAAGAATATTCTTGTTTTAATACGATGGCTGTCGTCTGTGTGCTTCATCTTCTAATTTGGCAACATATGTAACCCAGCTAAATCTACGTATTTTTTAATAATTCAATTTCATTCTCTTTTGTGAGTTTCGTATTCTTCTATCAATTCCAACGTTCATGATGGTTGTGATTATAATTACAATTCATTCTCATCTTATTCATCCTCTAATTATGTTTTTTATATTGTAGGCGAATAATAATTTTTCCGTCTCGTTTTAGTTTTCACAGCACACCCAGTACATTTTTATTCACTTTTTAAATTGCAATCAATCTTCGCCTAAAAGTGTCTCTTTCTTTGTTTCTTGCATTATAGCAGTTTCTTTTTTTCTTATTTGTAAAGGCTTGAAGTTTTTCCTCAAGAAGAACATAAGCGGACTCAGTATGTCAGCTTAATTTTTAGCAATTTATACCTCAATTTTTTAAAATTATATTTTGGTATTACCCTGATCCAAGTATGAGCGAAAACTAAGAAATCCTAGAGTGAATGAGAATATCGTGTATCCGACCACGTCAAGTACTTTTTCTCTAGTTCCGTGACTGTAGCGCATTGTACCGAGAGATCCGGTGCTGACCTACAACGTAGATTTGCGGTGTTGCCCCATCCAGATACAAATTCTGAACTCCCTAATGGTCTCTCAGTGTGTGGTAGTGTGGTGCATATAAGTGGGTGAGTATTGGGGAGAGGAGAGGAAAAGGATGGGGAAGGACAAATAATACGCAGTCCGTGGCCCGTTTGTTACGGTTCTGCTTCAACATTCACCTGATATTGACCGGAAAAATGAAGGTAAATTATTCCTCGGAGCACCCGGAATCTTCGATTCTCCTCTAGACAGCAGCTGAATTTGACCTAGCTTTATAGCTAGTGGCAAAAATCCTCCACCGTGGGAACTGAAATCCTACGACTTCTCGGCCAGAGACGCTGCAACGGCAAGAGTTACTTCTCTGAAGCATCTCGGACGGTTAGAAATTCTAGTCAGCTAGCTCCCACGAAGCTCCTCCTAAGCTCGTATACTATATACTCTTCACCCATCAATATTTCAATCACGGTACCATAGGCGGGATTTCGGATTTTTTATTGGGGGGGCAGAGGGTCTCCCCGCATGAGATAACAAAAAGTTCTCCTAAACCAAATGACATATGAGTAGTGTAGCGTCACGTTGGCGGTCGTGGGTGGGAGGAGGAGCGGAAGTATCGCATACCTGGGGGCATGAATAGCTGGCGCCCCGGCGTTGGGATACATTTAGACAAAGGGGACGCCAGCTTGACCGGGAAGGTCACGTGGTAGACGCGAGCCTCCCTCCTACACCTAGGACGGTCACGTGACGGCTACACTCTGGTATAAAATCGAGCCGACGAGCTCACACGGTGGGTTTTATTCTGGAAACCTCGCGCGATGCGCAAAACTTTACGCCCAGGCTGGAGCGTGTCGTGCCTAGTGCACGGGTGACGAGGTCACGGAAGTGGCGTGGGAGAGCATCAGAGGAGGCGGGGCCTCCCTAGCTATGTGGGAAATACACAGGGAAATACTTACAAGGGTGTAGTTTCGGAGCAGAAGTTGGTTATTGTACATACATGTAAATAAACTTGTACATACTTGTAAATGTCTGTGTGTTTTTCCCCATGACGCCACAGTAGTTACACTAACTCTAACATTAAAATAAGATTTTTGAGTTTTCTTGGCCTCGTTCCATCACCCACACCCTTCTACAGCCAAAAACGTGTTTTTCTAATTTTAATTTTTTTCGTCAACTTAACACTTTTATCTGATTGAAAAAATATAAAAAATAAGAAAATAACTTATACTATTATAAAACATTTTTACTTTCTCGCTACCGCTTACGCAGTACAGAAAGCTATGTAATGCTGCGCGAAAAGAACGGCTAATTTTCTGCAAAAAAGCTCTTATTGCCGGGCCCTGATAACGAATAAGTTCATAAATACAGTTGATAAATTTAGAAACAAATCGTCTAACATGTGGTGTTGCCAGAATCCATGTTTTGTGGGTCCTTGATACCAAAAAATTGATTGATGGCAAAACGTCCGTCTGTCCTTCCGCCTGGTGTGTGTGTGTGAACAACATTAGCGCTTAAATCTCTCGTAGGATTTTTCCCAGATTGAAGAAACCTCCACTGACCTGGCCTGAGTCAAAGCTCTGCGACGAAAAACATTCATTAACTTTTCGGGGTACTTTACATGAAGCCCCAGGGATATTTTCAAAATTTTCTCAAAAAGGGCTCCAAATACTTACTTTACTTTTATTGTAAAAGTGGAGAAAAATACACTTATAAAGGTGGCATAGGTCAATTTTCATGTAAACTCTGAAGTTTCGACAATTGAAAAAGTTTGAATTTTTATTCGGCGACTTCCTAGAACTATAAAACTAAAGATAGACATTTTTCCTTCAAATTAAATTTGCTGTCGTTAATTAGTTCTTTCATCAAGATCATGTACATTTTTTGAAACTTTTTGTAATTTTCGCGCAATATTACGTGCGGTATGTGCAATTTTAAGAAATAACAAAAGAAAGATTTTTCTCAAAAACGGCAAAAAAATTCTTAAAACTTTTAGTAGGGATAGTGCTACATGTACTCTACGAGATGACATAAATGACATGCTATATTCTTGTTTTTTCAAAAATTACAAAAAATTAAATTTTTTTGACTTGTCTATCACGTTGATAATACTTGCATTAGCGGCGATTTGATCACATTATTGCATTTAAGAGTAAATGTGCTTTAAATGGTGTCGTATAACGTTTCTCGAAAATTCAAAACGTTTTCTGTGAAAACCAGCTCAAAATTCCGCATTTTCAGAAAGGTTCACATGTATATGTTTCAAAAACTGCTTCAAATTGTTTCTTCAAACATTTCGTACTGATAGTGCTTAAAGTCATTTTGAGGTTTTCTTTTTTTTTAATTACACAAAAACATATTTTAAATATCACTGACGTCTTTAATATGCATATATCCAGCGATTTGTATATATTATTAATTTGTGAGTGGAAGAGCTTAAAATGACTTTCAATCAAGTTTTCTAAAAACTCAAAAGGTTTCTGTGCAAAAGATTCAAATTTCGCATTCACAGTAACGCTTAAACGCCATTTTCTTAAAAACGGCTCCAAAGTTTTCCATACAAAGTTTCTCACGCGAAGAGATTTTACTCTTCAATATTCTTAAAGTAATATTTCGGATCTACCATTAGGAAACCGAAAAAATGAGAAATGTTTTTTTTAATGTGCTTTGGGCGGCGACAGATTGCGGCTAGCAAGAGGATGGGGTAAGATTGTAAAGCTGTCCCAGACCAAAGAAATTAGAAAACTAACTAGTACGAGAAAGTCTGAGCCATTCTGTAGCACCACTAGTTTCGATTGCCGAGTTGTAGTTAAAGAAATAAAAACCATTTCCACCTCTTTAAATCATATTTACTTTAAATATACTTTGAAATATACTTTGGGTGCAACAACTCCCACTTATTTTAGTGTTTATTATAAATTTATAATGAAAATTATTCTATTGTCAAAAAACAATTAAAGGTTTTTGTTGTAATAATGGAACCGACATTATAATTAAAACAACAGATTCGCGTTTATAATTAGAGAAAGTGAAATTATTATAACATGGTCATGGATTCTTAATATACACATAACTCCTTTTACTCCCTTCCCTATAAATACAAATAAAATTACTTTTATAATATTTGAATCCTTTTTTTTTAATTATGCTTTATTTAGAAGGTCGCATGAACTACTAGGTCATTAGCGACCACATTCAAAATACAGTATATACAGTGTACAACAGAGCATACAACGAAATTTAAAATTAAACCACAAATTTATAATTTGTCAATATAGGTAACTTTACATGAGGACAATTAACAATCATATTCAACAGCAACATAATATAAACAGAGAACATCACCAAAAAACATGTTGGGCATTACTATACATTTTTTGATAATACAATATTTGACAATATTGGTGTTTAACAGATTTTTAGTTTCTTACAACTTATTGATAAAGTTAATTTCCTTTAAAAATTTAAAGACATTTTCAATGTGGTGTTTGTTGTTAAGGATTTCTGGGAGAGTGAGAGGTATTGCATATTTTTTGCCGATATCTTTGTAAGTGGGACAGAACAATAATATGTGTGGTATAGAGAGGGCAGATTGACATTGGTCACAATTTTTTTGTATTTCTTTTGTTAGTAAATGCTGATGGGTGAGTTTGGAATGGCCAATTCTTAAATGGGTGAGCACAGTTTGATATTTTCTCTTGTGAAGGTAAGGAAGGTGGTCATCGAAGATACTTTTCCTGATCTGATGTAGTAGGGTTGGTGATCTTGTCCATTCAGTATTCCAAACATCCTTGTTTCTTTGATGAAGTTCTTTTTTGATGTCATTGTGGGAAACTGCATGCTCTTCCAAAGGTGAATTAATAGAGTCTTTAGCTGCTTCATCAACTAATATATTACCGGCAATACCTCGGTGCGATGGTATCCAAATGAGAATTATTTCCTTATTGATGTGTAATAAGTCATAATATAAGTTAGCTATTTCATTTACTATAGGTTCCTGGTTTTCAGTATTACCTAAACTTACTAGCACACTTTTGGAATCTGTAAAAATAACAAATTTGTCTTCGGTTTGTTCTTGAATATATTTAAAGGCGAGAAGAATGGCGTATGCTTCACAATAAAAAATAGAGCAATAATCATTTGGCCTTGATTGTAATAGTGTCCCTTTAATTTGTACTGCGCAGCCAGCTCCGATCTCTTTACGGGAGCCATCGGTGAAGATGTGCGTATATCCAATGTATTTGTTATAGATTTCGTTGAAGTAGGCTTGGTAAATTAACGTATTAGTTACCTTTTTTGGAAGATCATTAAGGCTGATGATGATATTTATTAGGGAAGGAATCCATGGAGGTCTTTTTTTAACCGTGGTAGTTCGAACAGTAGGAAATGTGAAGTGAATTTCTTCAAGATACTGGTTCAAGAGATAATAAACTGGTTTCGGAGCATACTTTTTCTCTGTATACTTTTCGTACTATTTTCTGGAGAAAACATTCTTATAAACAGGGTTATTAGGAGTGGATGATATTTTACAGGCATAAGAAAAGCATAGTTTTCTTCTTCTGATGTGAAGAGGTTCTTCATTGGATTCCGCAAGAATACTCGAAATTGGACTCGTTCGATATGCGCCAATGGCAAATCTTAACCCGGCTGAGTGGACTGGATTAAGACTATTTAATATTGTTGGCCTAGCTGACTGGTAAATAATTGCTCCATAGTCTATCTTAGAACGAATGAGAGCTTTGTATGTTGATAGTATAACATTTCTGTCGGCTCCCCACGATGCTGATGAAATGGCTTTTAATGCATTTATTCTTCGAAGGCATTTAGCTTTCAAATTCTTAATATGTGGTATCCATGTTAATTTACTATCAAGTAATATTCCTAGAATTTTGATTAGGTTAGAACATTTAAGTTGTTGTGATCCTATTGTAAGTTTTAGCTGATCCGATAAGTTACCCCTTTTATTGAAGACTATACATTCAGATTTGGATTTAGAGATCTTGAAACCTGTCGTATTGGACCAATCTTGAAGTTCTTTTAAAGTAATTTGAAGCAGTTCTTGAGATGTTTTAATATTTTTTCCACTTAATGTTATAGTGATATCATCTGCAAACAAATATACTTTCACTGGTCGATGGATATGGTTCGTGATATCATTTATGGCAATCAAGAATAGTAGCACACTAAGCACAGATCCTTGAGGCACTCCGTTCTTTATTGTATATTTGTTCGAAAAAATATTCTTGAATTTAACTTGTAAAGATCTATTCTTCATCAACTGGGTTATGAAAGTTAGTATTTGGCCATCTATCCCCATTTCGTGGAGAATTTTGATGATTCGATCTCTCCAGACCATGTCGTAAGCTTTTTCCGTATCTAAACTAACTGTCACAAGATGTTGGTTTGTTATAAAGGCATCACAAATGTCACTATGGATGTTTACTAGATGGTCAGTTGTAGAACGATTTCGTCTGAAACCACTTTGGAATGGTGAAATGTTGTTATGATGTTCGAGGTACCAATTAAGTCTTCTACTGACAATTTTTTCCAGTAATTTGCAGAGGGTGGACGTTAAGTAAATAGGTCTGTAATTATTCGGGTTGGTTGGATCTTTGTTAGGTTTAAGAATCGGGATAACTATAGATTCTCTCCATTTGTCAGGAAATTCTCCAGTGGTTATTATTTCATTGAAGAGTCGAGTTAGATATTCAATAGCATTTGTCGGCAGTTCTTTCAGAAAAACATTGTATATTCCATCTGGTCCTGGGCTTGAATTTCTAGTACGAGATAGCACAATCTCAACTTCTTGTACTTGTATGGGATAATTTAATGTAGGGTTACTTGACGAATATTGTTGAATAATTCTATCCATTGTTATATTCGAATTAGATTTGTATATTTGAAATTCATAGTTAAAGTTACTGTCGCTTGAGTTATTAGCAAATGTAGAAGCTAGAATGTTCGCAATTTCTTCCTTAGAAGAGGTAGTTCTGTCGTTATGTACCATAAATTTAGGGTGAAAGTTCTGCTTGTAGCAACCATTGATAGCTTTGATTTTTTTCCAATTGTCTGCTGGGTTAGAGAAGCAATTTATTGATGAGATAAAATCAATCCAACACTGCCTTTTATTTTCTTTATATATTCGTCTTGCTTTTGCTCGTGTTCTTTTATAATCAATATGATTTTCTATGGTTGGATGCCTCTTGTATTTGTTGAATGAGTGTCTGTATAATTTATGGGCATTTTTGCAGTCTTCATTCCACCAAGGTAGTTTTTTCCTTATTGGTTTTCCTGAAGATTTTGGGATTGTTTCATCAGCTGTTTTTAGGATGAGATCAGTCAGTTTCTCAATTTTTTTATTGAGGGAGATTGAGGAATTCTCCTCTAACATATTAATTTCATTTATTTTTGTTGATAATATTTCTTTGTATCTGTCAAAGTTAGCGTTTTGGAATTTCCATCGAGGATGATAGTTAGTGCAAGCAGACACTGAGGTATTATTAAAGTAAGATATAAGAATGGGAAAATGGTCACTTCCATGTAAGTCTTCTGTAGTACTCCAGTCCCATTTAGAAGCAATAGAAGATGAACATATTGTTAGATCAATTGCACTGAACCTTTTGTGTGTATTATTGAGGTGAGTGTATTGATTTTTGTTAAGTATCAATATATTTGGGTCTTCTAATACTTTTTTAATAATCTTGCCTCTACTGTCATCTTTATACGATCCCCACATTAGGCTGTGACTATTAAAATCACCTACCATAATAAAAGGTTTAGGTAGCTGATCTATGATTTTTAATATTTCATTTTCTGTAAAATTATAACTATTAGGGAGGTAGATATTACAGATACTCAAATATTTTCTTCCCATGTTGATTTTGACTGCTGTACATTCATTCATTGGTGTTTATATCAATTTCATCTGCTTGAATAAGTGATTTTATATATATATAGCTACGCCTCCACTGGATATTCTTGGATTATTTCTATTCTTTAAGTATACAGAATAATTTTTTAATTGTGGTATCACCCTTTCTGAATTATTAGTTTCCTGCAAGCATATTACATCTGGATTACATTTGTTAATCAGAATAAACAGATTTTCTCTTTGAGGCCTAAATCCATTGATATTCCATTGTAATATGCTTTCAACCATTGTTAGTTAATATTTAATTTAAAAGGATGAAATACTTTAACTTGTATCACTAGAGTACTCTGATTCATTGCTTTTAATGTGTTTATTTAATTTCTTTTTTAGATTTGAAAAAAATCTTCTCTTCATATTTTTATCCTTTAATTTTGGATATGATCTTTCTAACATTTCAATCAATTGAGTTAAATCAGGGGTAAATTCTAGAGCTATTTCAATTACCTCAGTGCTGTTTTTAGTTTTTTCAAGAAAACTCATTTGAATAAAATTCAAGGGATATTTGTTGTTTGGGTCCAATAATATTTCCTTGAGAGGGGCCAGTTGAGTGTTCAATTTTTCAGATTCTTCAATATTAGTACTCTCTAATCTTGACTTTTTATAATTCTTCTCTTTTTCTTTTTCAGTGAGGTCAATATTTAAATGTTTATCAGGTTCTGATGAGGGTTCAATAAGTGGGTCTGAGGTTGTTGATGATAAGGATATAGGTCGTTTCTTAATCACATTATTTGTGGAGTTGGGGTTGTTTGATTATGGAGTTTGAAGAGCAGGGAAGTCACCAAATTGAGGTTGAGTTAATACAGGGGCATTATTATTGGCCTCAAGATCTTTCTTCAAAGTGTTGTCTTCACTCTCTTTTGTGTGAATAGTTTCTTCAATTTGAGTGCATGAGTTAGATGGTGGAGGTATTTTTGAGGTTACATTCATATCAGTAGAGGGTGATATTACTTTTTCATTGGTGTTATCTGCAGGTTGAGGATTTGTTATAGAAGAGAGACTTTGGTTATGTTGTTGAGTAACTTCAGTTTCCATTTCATCATTTCCACTGGGTTTACTGCGGCAAAGCTGAGCTACATGTCCTTCTTGATTACAAATAAAACAGGTCATGATATCAGTAGAGAAGTATATACGGTATGAGGTATTGTCAAAATAAACAACAGTTGAATCTGGTAGTTTGTTTAGATCTTCAGGTTCTATGTACACTTGTGTTCTGAAGCTCATAATATGCGAGAAGCCCGGTTCTGATATTCCTGCTTTTATGAACGAGATCTTGGAGGATGTTGTAATTTTCCTTTTGGTGAACTCCTTTTCAATTATATTGTGTGGTATGATTGGGCACACGTTGGATATAATTACCCTTTTAAGTTTACTAATGAGAGGTCTAACATTGAGTTCACGATTCTTTATAACAATTGTTTTATTTTTATCAGTGAATTTATCTGCAACGGCTTGACTTGACAGAAAGATACATATTCGGTTGTTAGATATGCGTGAAACAAATCTAATATTACTAGCATCAACAATAGAGGCAACCTTGCTGATATAATCTTTAATTGAAAGTCCTTCTTGAGCTTCGATTACAATAGCTTGTTCTTTAGATGTAGCACCTGCATATGACTTCTTTAATGACATACCTTGTTGTGAGTCCGTACTGTTGGGGGTTATGTCTCTCCTGTTGTCAGGAGAATCCATTTGTCCTGGAAGTACAGCTGCATCTGCAGCTGTACGTGAAATTCACGTGATGATATACTCTGTTTTGCTTACAGTATTAGAAACAGATTCGTATAGTTACAAGTTAGGTAAATAACTCGTGTATCGTTTGTACACCACTGTTCACAGCACGACCTACTCGTACGGCGTATCGAAGTGGACTGAAGATTTGAATCCTTGTCTTCCTAATACGGGTTGTGATACACCATTGCAACGAATTTATATATATCGTGAGTTCGCGAAACTGATCCCATTCAGGATATCGAGAATAATATTACTATTATTTCAGGAAGATGTATATATTTTAATTATTCCCTATCATTCAGGTTGTTGCTGTTTAATAATAATAACTTCATGAAATTTGTCATAAAACCGTATAAAAATACCGGCTTGCTTTACTCCGTATTCATTTGACAAAATATTCAGCGAATTCTACTTCGCTTGTGACGACATCAAAACATGAGCATACATAACAAAAATAGAACAAACACATAACATACTCTTTGAAAAAATGATCTACAATCTAATATTTACGATACATATTTTTTTTCCAACATTCACACCATTAATTATTACCAACATTTACATGAGTGCACTTTACCAGTTTAAATAATTTAAAAACAAATGAATGGCCATGTCTTTTCTCTAAAGTTTTAAAAACTAACAATTTTGGCCTTGCTATAAATTTTGATGATAGAAAAATAAAATATAATGTTTTTAACTTCCCTTTTTGCTGCACGACGATTGGCTGCCACTGCTGTCCATATCCCAACATTAAAAAAAATCATAACATCTTCAAAATTAACTTCATAAAATTTAGAAACTTCGAAACCAACACGCGATGCGTACACTACTGCTACTCGAGATCATCTCGTCTGTACAACGCACAACCACACGATGCGTTCAACACGGAATCTCCGTCCCATCTTCTCAATTCTTTGATTCTACCATACCGTGTAGTTTAAAACAAAAGACAACTCTTCTCTAACAATGCTACTGTTTCTTAAATCTTTCTTTTTTATATTATACTGTCTTTAATATCCTTTGAACGTTGGCATAAACTCCTAAATGTATTCCAAAATATTTATGTTCGTAACCCCTTTTCTAATCACTTGTTTTCTTATTTTAACATTTATCAGTAATCGTTCATCATGTTTGCGGGTCTTTTCTGTCTCATTTATAATATGGAAAATTAATTTATCACGGAAATTCTTTTATTTATGAAACATGACATGGTTACGACGTGTCATTATTTATAACTATATCATGTTTTTATTAATTTATATTCTTACAGTCTATTTGGGGCACAGTTCTTTAGAACATCAATCAATTAAAGAAAACATCTTACACTCACGCACCTTCACATGTTTTCGTTCTTATTAACATACGAAATTAAAGTGTTTTTAGTCCTAATCCAATGTTTTGTATTTATTTTGGACGCGTCTGATTGGACCGTCACAACATTGAATATAACAGAAAATAATCAGTTCAGATAACACGTTCGCTTTTTTCTCAGTGTACAATGGACACCAAACAATAGGTCATGCATTAATTACATTATATCTTACATTGCAATGGAAAAACATACTTAAACTATATAAGATAATAAACCGTTTTATTCAACATCATTCGTATATTTTCACTTTTTCAAAAATTGTAAACGCGCAGTTTTTGGTCTCTAACACACTGTATATTCAGGCTAGAGTCATAGACAAAACATGTATAACTCATTACTCTATGCTAGAACTTCCGGATCACAGAAAAGTTAGTCGGTGACTTTTTTGAATCCGTACGTTTCGCAGCATTGACATATATCTTCATTTTTTGAAGGTCTGTTAAAGGAAATCACTTTACAACATGAACAACGGCCTACAGTTTTCAGTTTGCTGACTACGCTTTCATAGATTACAAGGAATGCTGAAAAAACAACAGATTAATTTTATCGCTCCGCGGACCTACGAAACGATTCGTGAGAAGCCCCTATTGTTCGGCATTTAAAATATTTAAGAACGCAAGGAAATTTGTAATGAAAAGAATTTATTTAATCATAACATATGTTTATTCTAGTGATACGACTCGTGAATTTATGCACGAAACTGTTAAATTTCTAAGTAAATAACATTTAAAAGCAATATAATTAAAAGATAATTTATTAATACGGGATATTCACAGTAACACTGAACATTATCCGGCGCGTTTTAAAATACGGAATTAGAGTTCACCAATTTATTAATGTATCCTATTAGCTCAGCTTAATAAAATTATTGTTCGTTTAATTATTAATACATTTCTTCTCAAAATACAAAAAGTAAATCGTTTATGATATAAATTTAAAGATTTGCGAAACAATGTTTTTTAATTTGTCCCAAAATTGAGGGGGCAGTTGCCCCCTCCCCCCTTGCCCCCCTGAATCCCGCCTCTGCACAGTATCCTCTATCTATCGATTACTCCATGTCCCATCTACCCCTCCTTTTCCTACGCGACTCATCCCCATTCGCGTAGCAACATATTCTCCCCAGGCGTGCAGCAAAATACACTAATTTCCCGTCTTCATCGTTACATAATGCCTTCTCAGTTCCACTCTCTTCCCATTACTCACCCTTATAACCACGTGCGATTCATCTCGTGGTTTTCATCGGTCCAGTTACCGCATCATTCATGCCCCTTTTCTCGCCATCTCCCCGCCCCTTCCGCATCCCTCCGACAAGCTGCCCCCCCGCATACGTTACGTCACCACCTCCCCCTTCCCCCCGCCATCTCCTCGCCCCGACTCCACTTACCATTCCTCGCCACCAACCAATTCCGTCACCAACCCCCTGCGCCGCCGCCACCTCCCGCTTCCGATCGTCTTGACAACTGATGTTTGGAAAGCGACGATGTCACACACTCGCGCTTCCACCATGTTCACTGATGCGATGACGGTGCAAATGACAATATTCTAGTGGCGTCATCAAACATTGAAGCTCGCGATTAAATATTAGTACCCCATATCCAAAGGAGGCTCTCTCAAGTTGAGTTATTTTACTCGGACAAAACATGTAGGTCGGATTCAGTCCTTGTCTAGGCTGGAACTCTAGTGCCCGCCTGCTCTGATCGGTGGTTCTCCGTCATTTCGCCGATAAATACTAGGCGTATGCCTGAACAGTTTCCTAACACGCGGGTCATGCAACACGTGCGATTTTTCCTCCCTCATTCTTGCCGTCTCCTCTCCTATTAGACACAAACAAACAACACTAACACTAACATGCACTACGCTGGCACATCCGTGAGGATCTTAGAGCTCGTTCTGCCCGGGGAGGGGGCGCTGAGGGGGGCAGCCGGAGGATCAATCGTCACCACGGCTCCTCTGCCCCGCCGCCGCCTCGCCTCACTCTCCCGCTCCGCACCCTCTCGCTGGCCTCCTCCGCGCCAGCACCGCGGCGGCGGCGGCCGCGTATCGGCAGCCGCATCTCCAGCCCCATCATTCGTCAGCATCGCGTCGCGTCGCGTCGCGGGCGCGTTTTTGCCGCCGGTGGCGCGCCCTGTCGACGCGCCCATCCATCACGCGCCCCGACCTCCGCCGCCAGCCGACACGGGCGTGCGCGCGCAGCACAATACAGCTGTTGGACAATTTGTCAGGGCGCTGCGCGGGTGCGCGGGCCGGGCACGCAGGGGGCGTCGTTCCTCGACCCCCGGCCACAGCATTGCCATCAGGCGTGAACATTGTTCAACTCATTTCAACAGCCTCTAAATAAATAAAGTCTATGGGCCTTCACCTCCAGAGGCGCAGACGCGCACTACGCAGCGAAACTCCCGAGTGCTTGAGCACATCTCGAACATTTGAAGATATCGGCTTCCCCTTCACTTCAGACACTTTTGTCGTCCTGTGATACTCGCGGACCAGCAGAGAGGAAAGATAACACGTGAAAGCGTGGTCCTTTCTACCGTCACAGAATGGGCGACGCACAACTCCCTCTTCACCGGTAGATTTAAAGCTGCCAGGAACACAAATGGTAAAGGAAAGGAAAAAGAGTGCTGGAGCGAGTTCTAGCAACTAGAGGTATCCATGAGAGTTGTAAATGAATTGGTAATAATATCCGAGTAAATCCTCGATGTACATGTTGTACTTCATTGTACCCTTACAGAGCAGTGACGAAGTCTCAGAGGCTATCCAAGCAAGAGGAAATAACACCGCAGAGGCGAAGTACACGTCTTGTTCTTTGAGGTGGCTGGATACCTTCTAAATTTCCAAGCACATCAAACCTCCTGGCATCTGATCCCAGTCAAATACGGCCGGAAAGCGAAAGCATGTTTAAACCAAATTACGTACAATCATATTTTTCAATAGTACGTTACACATTGTGATTCACAGAATTTTGTAAGCGTGGTAAAATGGTATCGAATACGCTACTTCTCTGGAGATGCGAGGTTTTTGAAATCGATTCAAGTACACTGTCGCTTTTGGTTCTCCCAAGACATTTCACATTAAGAAAACATTACCTCACATTCCTCTTGTCGAGTTTGCTCACGGTCTTGGGATTCCGATGATCAAAAAGCCCATTTTCACTTTATCTTGATTTGATGTGACAAAATATTCTATCTAAGTGAACTTGTCACAATGTAGCTTGTTTCGAAGATCCTCGGGAATTCAAGATATTCCGTACTTTCAGGAGTACTATTCCAACGCCACAATCATAACGTACGTTGCCTGTTTTTTCTTTCTCTCAATATGGTGTGTTTATAGTTACTGAAATATTTCTAAGATTACAAGATTCACATTGATACTATAATATGATACAATGCCATTTTTGTGGGGGCACATATTCATGCTATCTTAACTTGGCGATCTTTATTCTTTTTGCATTCTTTATTCGACTAACAGGTACTAATAAATCTTATACGAGCTTATGCTCGTAGTGTGTGAGGTATTAATAAACACAACATACAATATACAATCTTTTGAAATCTATATAAAATACCATTCATCTATTACTCTTCTCCATTTTTTAAAGAACAAATTAAATGACAAAGTTGAACACTGTTTTCGTTCTCGCATTTTTTCTTGATACTCTCAGGAATTAAATTTTTTAGTTGTATTAATTCTTCAATTCATTGTGGAAATTCATTGGCTAAATACCTTAATTCATTAAGTCAATGTACTTCCAATAAAATACTTTATATATATATATATATATATATATATATATATATATATATATATATATATATATATATATATAATTTCACCACCGGAGTGTTCACTGTATTGCAACTCACCTTACTGACACTACCCAAGTAATGTCTTATTCATACATTCCACACCATTTCACACTTCATATTTATATATTTAAAATATCGAGGGTTTTCATTTAGAAAGGAATCTGAGCGTTCTCCTCAACTAAATATCTTGATTCTTTTCTTTTAATGATAGTGAGCACGTGTTACCAATTGTTCATAATATATTTTATACTTAAAACTGTAAATTTTAATAATATTTCAAAATGAATAGAATGAACGCTTATTTGACGTAATTTGTTCGTTACGTGATTTTTATGACCAACTGCAATACAATACAAGGATATCCTTACATCGTCAGGTTATAGTTGACGAAGTGAAGATAGCGAGTTTTTTTAAGTTCGAAGATTGTTTTTAAATGCAATGGTTAGTGAGTGTAAAATAAATAAACGCAAACTCCAGCAATCGTTTATGATGGGGAGGGGAGGATTCGAACTGTATTTAATCCCCTCCTAATATTCTTTTGGAGGATGCCAACTACATCTAGTTATCTAAAATTCAAGTAATATTTATAAATAATAATAACAACAACAACTACAACTACTTCTACGACGACGGCGACGACGACAACAACAACTTAGTCCTTACACTAACGTAACAATTTTACAAGCCTCGCTGCATATGTAGTTAGAAATCTGTATCTTCTGGCAATATCATTATTTGCCTACTTAACCAGAAAGCGCAAGGTGTTGAGTTTGGTCAAAGCGCGCCTATGCGTGCTGAGTATGGTGCTGAACGAACCTCCCCAGAGAGAGAGAGAGAGAGAGAGAGAGAGAGAGAGAGAGAGAGAGGAGGGGGAGGGAAGAGGAAGATGGATGGGGAGGGGGGAAGAGGGTGGGAGGGGGGAAGAGGAAGGGGGAGAGGGGGAGCTCTTGAAACAGTTGAACTGACAGTGAGCATGATTCACGATAGCGAGATGTTCATTTAATATTTCCACTTGAACAATTTTTGACCAAAAGTAACAGTCATTTAAAATTTATTATGTCTGAAATGTATGAAACAAAGCAGGCACTCTCCATCTTGTCTACTCACAGAAGAAGCCATTCAAAAACAGATTTTTCTCTTGTGAAAATACAGATAAATATATGAATTATTTAGATAGATAGATTTATTACTAATTCTGCAAATAAGTTCCAGAACTTGGTGGCAGAATACACTAACTAAACATTACAGAACTTAACAACTATACAAAATTTTACATTTTACAAATTTTACAAATTTCTCCGAATAAATGTGTTGTTCAAGAAGTATTACGTATATAACGAATAAGTTATTTCATTTATTATATTATGTTACTAGCTCATGTACCCTGCGTTGTCCGGGTATATATTAATGACTTTCGTCTAGATGCCAGGAAAAGAATTATTTTTGATCCCTACTCCACACTGACTTTCATACCCTCATCCACCCGGTCTGCCGCGCCCCACATCTTCCTCGTCCCGTCTGACTCACCCCCAACCCACCTACCCAGCTCCTACCCCGCCCAGCCCCGCAATATCATGTTTGCTACCATCACCTTAGCTACCACCGTAGTTGCTATAAACAGATGCATTGTTGCGTAAGCCTGACTAACTTCCACTAACAATTTTGACGATTCAATTACTCAAAGCTTAATACACTATCGAAAAGAATACATTAAATACTAAATGTTATAGGTTTTAAGGAACGTTTAATCCTCTTAGACAAATTTATTCCCGGTCTACGAAATATTGAAACCTTACACAAAAAAACCTGAAAGAATCTACTGTTAAATTTTGCTTCAAGGGATAGAAAAGGGAGATGGGATAGATTAACGATATCTCATGCAGTCACTTGTAAAATTATCATTAGGAGCGGACAAACTATAGATTTGCATAAAAAACAAACAAATGTACTCCTAAAGTAAGAAAAGATAATAATTTGAAAAATGTAACTGAAGTTATACCGAGCAAAACACTACCTTTTGCATCGAAATTGGCACATCAGTTCCAAAGATTGTTCCGGACAAACAGACAAAAATTGTAAAAACAATTGATTTGGTTGTAATATCATCAAAATAAGCATTTGAGAGTATAAAAACACAGTTACTTTGAAATAACAGACACTCCAATTTTATTATAGGTATGGGGATAATCAAATCACAATAGTGAAGATCACAGTAGTGAAAACCACAATAGTGATAGAATTATCCCCATACCTATAATGGATTACCAGAAGATATCGGCTACCACCATGGAATTTACTCCAATTTTATTTATAAAAATGAAGATATAGGTTTATATATATATATATATATATATATATATATATATATATTGCAGCAGTATTAGATGATACTCTACCTTAGAAAACGTTTGCATTACTCTCTAACAATTTGTGTGTGAATACCGTAGACTTATATCAGTCATAAATACATATCACATGCAATGTTTAATCACAAACATAAATTATTATGTGTTCTTTACGTTTATTAACACATTGATTAGAGGTGTTGCAAAACTTACAGTGACGTAGGTACTCATGTAACAAGAAGCGTGTAGAGATCTTTACATCTACACAAAAGAATAAATTAGTTACTAACAGGATAAATTCATCCTAATGAAACGGAGGTCAACAGCCACAGTTCACATTTGGGCTGTGGTGTGTGAAAAATATTTAGTTCTGGATAACATGGAAACTCTTGAGTTTCAGAAATACAAATTTCATAGTTACTACTACATTTGGATGCCTCCAATAAATTCAGATAACTCTTTGGTTGTCGCATGAGTTGTCCAGGGCTATAATTTACAATCTCACCAGGAATCGAACCGCAGAGCACGTACTCGCAGAGTGCACCTTTTTTCATACCTGGACGACATTTACTGCCTTCCAGGAGCTTTCACATATTAGGTGGCTGGAATGCTCTAGTTGTTTAATGGTAGTAGATGGAGAAGGAAATAAAAGATGAAGTTTAATGGCTAAGTGAAATAAGGTTACTTGTTTTGGAAAAGCATGAATGTTCTTATAGTTGTAGAGGATGGTCTATAAAGATAATTATTTAAGGACATAACGAGCTAGTGCGGACAATGTATATCTGCAGAATACCGAACTCGTATTGAAAAGAATGTGGCTCTATCGACATAAAAGCATTCACATTTGGCTTGAAAGAGAGAATGAATAAACGGCTTGACATGGAACGAAAGTTCTAGGAATGTACTAGTCGAAGTCATTGCAATCAAGAAAATGTTTCTACAAAAATATGTGTTTTAAGGAATTGTCATTGTGATATCCGTGTAGATCAATTTGAGTGCTGTGGTACCAAAGGCATTAAAAAATTCTAATCAATCAAATGCAATTTTCATTTCCCGAATAATAATTAAACTATTGAAAAAATGCATTAGATGTGTCAAGTAGGATTTAGTCAGGACGCTAAATCCTAGAAAGAAGCTATGTTAAAATATCTTAGGCAATGTGAGTTTTTTAAAACGCTGGTTGGCCCTTTGCCACAGGAGAATCTGCAAGAAGGGAAATGTATAAAAAAAACATCCTAAAAAGTACATCACTTAACAGTCCCATGTAGTAGTAACCCAATAATTTTAAAACCATTGAGGCGCTGGCAATTATTTGAACTTACAAAAATGTGATATTATCGATAGCTTATGGCTCAAGATTTGGCTTTGGAGTTCAGAAACTCGAAAAATATTTTTGATGAATAATGCCTTTTCATATTTCGGAGTAGCAACAACCCAGAGACTCGAAACCATTTAATAGCGCATCGTACCGAAAATGTATTATGGAAGTATTTACATCAGTGTTCCGGAAACACTGAAAAAATCGGGAGCACGTAATATTGAGGCAGTGAGCTGGAAATTTTTCCAGGAAACATACGCCAGTATTCTTTGTAATAAGAAACCGAAGATTCGATACCTGCCAAGGAAATGTTTTCGAATTTGCCAAGGAAATGTTTTCGAATTTGGAAGTCCAGTCTCACAGGAATCATTGTGCAACTCCGATGAGTCAATCGGTGATTTCAATTTCTTCTCTGGTAACAAATTAGAAGTTTGTAACCAAAAAACGGGAAAAATATCACGAAAAAAATTGAGAGTTTGATGTGTTTAGTAGAGATACGCTACCGGCAGCTCTCATCCTTTTGGCGAAATAATAGTCATTACAATAAAATAAATGTAAGAAAATGGTTGTAACATTTCTTCTTCCACGGGAGATAGGTGACAATAGGTGACAATCTCTAAATTGAAAATTTTTAAAATCGAAGGTGAGGAAAGTTTCTTGTAAGCCTTTCTTTATAAAATTATGTTTTACCTCAGTTGTGGGAATTGCTTACGAACGGCATTCTCCAAATCACCATAACAGAATCTTCTAAATGAATGTGTTCGCAAAGTTCCACACATGTTATAGAGAACTGTTTTAAAATGAGACATTTTTTACCTAAATGTTTGTTACAACAATTCGTGGAAGGTACGTGTCCGTCACCTTCATCCCAAAGTAATTACGTTTTGTTATCAAATGAAAGTTTTCAGATTCTAAGTCTTAAGTAAGTTACATTATAAAAAATGAACGTTACAGATTTGATGTCCTCTGTGTAAAGGAAATAAAAGCGTTCAAACTAATATCCCCGAATGCCGTGTCGGTTCGATGCCCCTGGCTGGAGGGCCGTCTTCGCGCCGCGGAGGTCCAGAGCTCGTCCCCCGGTCGGTGGCGGCGGCGGCGACGGCGGCGGGCGCCGGCTCGCGTGGGAATAGCAAATATTGTCGCGGCGCGTCCACGGCCGGATTCCGCCTCTTCGCCCCCTCCCTCCTTCGTCCCGCGCGCCGGCCCCTGGGGCGCTCCGCGGCGCTTTTCGCCCGCTCGCCCTCCCGGCTTGACCCGCGCGCGGCGCCCCGCATCCTTCCTCTCGCTCTCACTCTCTGCTTGGATTGTTTTGGACGTTTTCCTCACGGACCGGGCAGTGCTCTCGCGGCCGCGACGCCGCTTTGTTTTTGCCCGAGACGGCGGCCGTTGCCTGTGGAAGTGGTGCGTCGCTTGTGAGCGGCCGCTTCTCTGTGGCTTCGCAACAACTTGCCTTTACTCTAGGCACTGCAGCCATCATTTTCCTACAATACGATCTGCGTTTCATTTGTAGATGCTTATTAACAATCGCTGGTCATAGCGTTGACCTCCAGTGAGAGAATGTAGAAGTTACGTCCCAGCCAATTTTAGAATGGGTGCGGGAATTACGACGTAAATTGTGATGAACCGTGTGAGAATCCAACCCACTCGTGTCCAATGAGAATGTATATCTTTCTTAAAACTAAATGGCATGTGAGGAATTAAACTAGGATTCGAACACAAAAAATAAGGATTTTGACAGATATAGTAGCCCCGTCCCCCTCTACAGACAAAAACGTGTTTTTTAAATTTTAACTTCGTTCAACTTAACATTGTCTCTTCCAATTAAAAAAAATATGACAAATAAGATAATAATTTATATTATAAAAACGTTTTTCGATATTTCTTGACGCCAAATTAAAACGCAAAAATGATTTGAAAAAATTACAAAAAATAATTTTAATGTTTCTTAAAACACTGGCACACACAAAAACATCTCAAAACGTTCTCTCAAAACACCAATGATGGGAATTTTTTAGAAATCTTTTCGATTGCTTGGATCTAGTTAAAAAATAAAAAAGAGGATGAAAAATCCTCTTTTACGATATCAGGAAATCACAAAACGAGTTTTTCTGTCGGAAAACAGCACTCTTCACCGCAACATTTCATAACTTTCTCTATACTACGTTTGTTACATTGTAAGTACGTACGTATAAGAAAATGTAAAAGTACAGAAAAATGAACTTTTGTATTCCCGTTTTCTAAATTCTGAGATTTCTACCACAATGAGACCAGTATCAATCTTTTATGCATCCTTTGTGCTCTCCGAAGACAAAGTTTAATCAACAAATTCGAAGATATTTTTGAGAAAATGTTGAAAATGCTGTAAAGTCGTCAAGTAAAGTACCCTCCAAAATCCAAATATTCGTTTCAAGCTCATAGGATCTTAAATTTGTTTAGATCAATCGGGGGAAATTAATTTCTGGGAAAATCGTTTGAACGCTTTAGGCACTAGCGTGGACGGACGGACGAACATATGTTTTCCAGTCAAACGATTTTTCGGTATTAAGGATCCACAAAACTTTTTTTTAGTTTATTAAAGTCGCATCAACAACTAAGGTCGTTAGCGACTACTTTAAATATAACAGGGAGGAAAAAATACAACAGGAAGAAATTTGATATACGAAGGCAAGATTTATCGCCGATACCAGGGCCTGAGAATAAAGAGATTTTCAGTCGGAGACTTGCCGATTTCCGCCCCACGATTACAATCCCAGGTTTATCCAGGAAGTAAGTTCCGATGACCGATAAAGAAAACAAAACATCACTAAAGTAATTATTTTTAATACTTTCGTAGATTCACTGGCTACTTCTCCCCTCCACTGTTGAGACATTTATCGCAACTGTGCTCCATCACTAGTCGGCCCTTGCCCTAGGAGTTCGCCGCCGACGTCTGGGGCCACGAAGTCACTTTAGTCTGCCCCTCAGCAAAGCGCTTCATAAGACGGGAGAGATGAAAGTCACTTGGTGCGAGGTCGGGACTAGAGGGTGGTTGGTCCAAACTGACACAACGCATTTCGTGTGGCGTTGGATGGATGGTGTCTTGCATTGTCACGCACAAGCGTAATGCCTCTTGTCAACATCGTGTCGTCTTCATACGTGTGGGGCAATTGGCGATGGTTCTCTGCTGGAGATTGCTTCTGAGCGTGAAAAATTGCATGACTGCACGAACCTCGCTGTTGGTAGGAGACAATATCAGAGCAGCCAATTTTTCGTAGCACTGTGGTGTAAGTATTGCCGTTGAAAGACTAAATCTGCACTGCATTAGTCCCACATATCTCCTCTCTATTCCTGAGCTTGCACATTCCTTTCCGACTACTCATTCCATCTCTGGACACAATCGAAACTTACTTGCTGGATGCACCTCGTACGTTCTCTTCTCTACGTACGAGGTAAAGCGGGAAAGTAAAAATGAACACTGGAGCAAAGCGGGATATTTCAGTTTTATATTAACACATTTCAATATTCATATTTCATATTTCAATTCATATGGTATGTTTTACTATATTTATTTTTTACCTAAATGTGCGTTGAATGTGCAGTTATTAGTGTTAGTGTGAAGCATCTTACGCAAAACCCGGGCAAAGCCCTTGCAGAACCTCCTCCTAATACATGATTGTGATAAATAAATGCACGTACATAGTCGTGTTTCTTTAGCTAGTATTAGTTTCTTTAGCTATTATTATTATATACGAAACAAATATATTGAATACAAAAATTTAAGATATACACTGAATCAAGGGGTGTCTAAGGAATTAAATAAACTTTCATAATATTTTGAAAATGAATGAAAATACAAGAAAAATAGGCAGTTCTCAATTGTATTTTCAAATATAAAACTGCAATTATGAACATTTGGTAAGCGTTAGAAACGCAAACGAAGATTCAACGAAAAGTTCACATCTTTAAATTATGTACATATAACACAATAAATCATGTTTTTACGTAAATAATTAGCGTTTTTAAACTTCAAATTAAACATTTTTCATGAAATGGATAAAAGCTGCGCATAAATTGCATAAATGATAAAATTAGACACATGAACACAAATTAAAATGAAACTTTAGGTACTAGGGAAATAAGTACCTTTTTGTACCTGTTGTCCCGTTACCTTGGTAAAAGCGACGGGAGAAGATTGAGAAGATTATCTTTGATGTGCACGATTGAAATAAACGTTCACTGCTTCTAAATGAAGTGGCAACATTGTCTTTCGGCAGTGTGGACGGCGTCGCGTGTGGCCTGGATCGAGCCCCGCACACGGCAGCGCTGCAGCTGCTTTCTCCCGCAGGAATCTCACAAGAGCCACCGCGCTGGGAAGGAGAAGCACACTGCCAAGACGGATTTTTGCGTCTTCGGCGCCAACTGATCTCAGTAGATGCGGACAGCTGGGGATCAGAACATATATTGTTGCATTCTCCAAGACGTTCTGTGAATCGTCTCACCCCATTGTCCTCAACGATGCCCATTCATAATTTGTGATTTAAGGGTTACTGGTTTTTTTAATGTATTGTGGAGGTGAAGGTATCACTTTAACTTTCGTTTATAAGGCAATGGAAAAACCCAATACCATATTAAGGAAATTCAAATCTTGCAACTTCAAATTCCTGATTAAGACAGAAGGAGAATTATGAAATGCAACGTTTATTTCAGTCTCAAGCTACCGAATGCTTAAAAGAGTGCGTTTACTGATATTCTCAGATAGTTATCGAATAAAATTTGTTTTCATGATCACATTCTATTTATTTGATAATATTGTAAAGTTATATTTTGTTAATAACAGAAAGTAATAAAACATTATTTCAATTTTACTTATTATTTAGTACGTTTACTTACATTACATAATTATATGAAGTTACGATTTGCATTAAATCTTCTCATGTTTAGCGCACCCACTTACCGATTTTTTAACTCAAAACTACTTACTACATTCATTCAAATTAACATTCATTTGAAGTGGATTTTTATATAAGCGCAACAAAGGCCATTAACTTTTCCAATGTAAGGCAAAAGTAATGGCAAATTCCACTAAGGCGAAGACGGTGATTTAAAGAAATTCCCCTTCTAAACGCTTCTAGAAGAAAACAGAACCCTCTCATGGTCCATTTTATTGTTTCCGTCAATTTCTCGAATGGCAGTAAATAAAACACAGCTCTACAGATATCTCTCCCGATAGTGCTCCGAGTAGAGTACAGACTCTTGTTCCAGTTACAACCGAAACCTACCTCCGACTTGTCTTCCATCCCTTTCGCCCGCGTCGCCGCAGGCTCCGTCTCCGTCGCTCGTCTCGTCTCGTCTCGTCTCGGGGAGGGCGGCGCGCCGCGGCGGCGGCCGATACGGAAGGAGATAGGGCGCCGCCTTCAATTTGTCACTGGCCGCGACGCCCCGCGCCATGTCGGCACGCGGGCGAGGACGGCCCGAGGACTGCAGCAAGGACGTCTGCGGTCGCGTGCGCCGTTCCCACGCCGCCCCCGCCGCCGTCTGTCGCCCTCGTAATGATCTCCATAAATAAAAGGCTGCGCTCCGAGGAAATAAGAGAATCAAGGTGAGCTCGGGCGGCCGGCGATAGCTGCGTGGTGAGCGCGACGGAGCTGCAGCCAGGGAGGGGGGGGGGGAGGACAACTGGGACTGCGAACTCGCTTCATCACACCAGATAAACTTGACACTAAAAATCAGGGTAATTAGTAGTTGTCAGCCTACTGAGATCCGATTGTTCCCTGCATAAGATTAACGACGTGGAAATAGGCATTCTGCAGCTCCTTTTTCACTGTTTACGTCAGAGTAAAAAAGGAACTTAAACGTCCAGACTCAACAAATTATTGTTACGTTTGTGGTCAATTAAATGTAACGACTTTTATATTTATTTGTAAGTCATTGGTGTATAGCAGTTTGTAGGATTGGATTTTGTCATTTCTGTAGTATTTTCAATCATATTTGTTGTTGCTTCTCTTTCAAATTTTTTAAACATGTAAAAAACGATTAATATCAATTTATTTATTACCTCCTATGTGTATGTTCATTTACGATTTCGGACCTTCAGTGTATACGGAATTTAATAAATGTCTTGAAATATTTTGGGGGGGGGGATTAGTACCTTGGAGAAGAAAATATGAAAACTTCGGCATCGGTTGTTTCTACGTGAAATGAATTAAATAGTAAGTAACACTATTAAATTACAAAAACTATTAAAAATATATTTTCCTCGAAAACTGCTTTAAATTTGTTTTTAATAGAGCAAAGTACGCTTATAAAAATAGGACATGTCTCATTTTTGTTGAACGTTAATTTTGAAAATCGCAAAAAAAATAACATTACCAATCATCAGTATTGATGGTAGTGATTTTTTACTTAATGTAATCTGTTCTAAAAAAATTAAATCTTCAAATGAGGTCATGTACATTCTTTTAGATGAGAGGGAGAGAGAGAAGGGGGAGAGGGAGAGAGAAAGAGAGATAGAGAGACAGAGAGAAAGAGAGAGAGCAAAGGACGCTTAAAAATGTCGTATCATTTTCGTTAATCTGCGTTTATCTTCGAAAATGTTCGCAAAAGTAACAAATAAACCTGGAGCGGTAGCTCAGTGCATCAACTGATGTCACTGCAGCGCCTCTGACCGGGAGGTCCTAGGTTCGAGTCCTGATAGCGGCAGGATTTTCTACTCTAGCTTTTCAGCTAGGTCGAATTCAGTCGCTGTCTGGAGGACAATTCTAGCGGTCGGCTGCTCTGCTCGGTAGCTTTCCGTGCTTTCTTCGATCAACACCAGGCGAATTCCGGAGCTGAATCCTAACAAACGGGCCACGGACCGCGCGCGATCTTCCCTTCCTCTTCCGCGTCTTATCCTCTCCCCTTACACACAGACACTTACACTAACATGCACTACACTACCCATATTCCGGGAGAGCGGTCGGAAGCTTAGAGCTAGTCCCGGCTGGGGTGATGCCCCGCTGGTGGGAGAGTCCTGGTTAGGGGGAAATCCCACTAGCCGACGGTAGGTCGGCGCCGGATCTCGCCATCCAGCGGGGGAAGATTATCGCCATCTCCCGATGAAAAAAACATGCATTACACTTACGGGACTAAAGACCTAATCTGTTGACACGCCCGGAATCACTAAACAAAACCAACCAACCAACAAAAGTAACAAATAATGAAAGAAAATATATGCTTTAATAGCCCCGCTATTTCTGACCAAAGATAGAAACGAATTCGTCATAACTCTTCATTGTGTGGGTAAAGCTGGATTAACTTAAAATTTATTTCATTTCAAACCACTCCCCCTTTGCCATTATTTATCGAGTAATGATATCCCCAATTAATAGGACAGCATTTACTTGTTAAAAGAGAATGAATTGCGTAGCATATTAAATTTTATAGTTTTGTCGTATTCATTTATATACATTTCGATTATTGTCGGAATTTTTGAGTTATCTAATAAACAGTATTGCTTTCTCGTCTACTACTTACTTACTATAGAGAAAGTGCTGTAATGAGGTAAAAAACGACGATTTCCAAATGAATGAAGTTTCATAAATTCTCAAAACGTTTCTGTGAAACTAAGCTGAAATTTGCTAACTTTCAGAATCGCTCAAATAACGTTTTCTCAAATATTTTTCAGATTTTTTAATGAGGATTTGCATAGCGGTCGACGTTTTACTCTTCTATAATGTTCTTAAAATAATGAAATATTCTTAAAGTTACAATTCTACTCTCAGAATTGAGCGAATGCAAGGAAATGTATTTTCGGCTCGAGAGGTAGAAACTGGAAAGGGAGGAGGACAAATCCAAAAACTATCCCGGACTAAGATTAAGAAACCAAATAGCACGAGAAAGTATGTGTAGCACCACTAGTTTTATTAAGACGTCAAGTGATGAAGGTTGATAATATTGAACTATTTCAGGGAAACTAGTTTTACTGTAGCATTGCTTCTCAGCAATTCGACGTCCCTGAATATTTAGTTTTCCTACTGATCTTCACATTTAGCTTCATATCTTAACAAATTATGTAAGTGCTATCTACCGCAAACAACAGATATTTGAGTTTATATGATATTAAAATTGTGTATGTCAGAGATATTAAAATTGTGTGTGTCAAAAAGCTTGTTGGTAACAAATAATTATTGTGTATGCGTGGAATTTTGTTGTATTTTTTTTTTTTTTCGTACCGAGCATTTCGAATTTCAAGCCATCAAGAAAATGATTTTCTTTATTTCACAGATGGTGGCAGTTCTCAATATTCGAAACTCGAAAGAGTAGACCATTGTCTTTTTATGTCTAAATGAGATATTTTAACAAAATTAATCCAATTTCATTTATGTTAGTGCAGGCATGAAAACTACGACTAAAATGAATTAATACAAAGTTACAAGTAGAAAACTACGTCCCTATCAACTTGTATTCACAGGACATAAAATATTTCAGTATTTCTTCAGTATACAAATTAGGTTCAAAATGAAGTTATTTCAAAATATAAAACACTCAAACATTTATCTTTCAATTGGGTAATGACATTATATGGGAATTTTTTGTTGTTAAATGAGGGCGTGAGTGCACAACAGAACTAATTGCAGTTGGCTACGGGAGCAAGAATGACTTAAGTGTTATTGCCGTGAGATATCTCCTGTTCTCACGACCTCAAATAAAGTCATAACCGATTTGAAAGATAAATGAATGTCTGAAATTATTTCATTTACAATTAAAGTATTTTTACTTTTTCGAAGTACGATTTACATTTTTTAGAAATTGTATATTATTTTTAACTCTCCAGTAGCTCCGGTGCAAAAATAAATATGTTATTTTCTCCTTGCAAAGTATCTCATTTCTCCCAAGAAGACCCCCAAAACTACTAATAGTTTGAAAATTACTGCATAAAATAATTTAATGTGCTAATATTGACGAATACGTTCTATCACGAAAAAGTTTCTAGATTCAATATTTAACATGTATAACCGGTTTGAAAGAAAAGATTAACAATAATTTCCAAAATTTGAAAGTTTTCTTTTCAAACTAATAGTAGTGATGAACTAATGGTATCATTGTACTCTTGATACCTGTCAAGTTGGGGAAAGGGACCGCGTATTCGGATCTTTTAATCATTACTACTGTGTAGTACATGTGGAAAATGAATTAATTATCTCTTTTCACTTTTTGTTTCACTTATTACTATATACTTACGTAGTAAATAAGTATTGTAATGCTACAGAGAACATCGGCAATTTTTTCACAAAAAAATCGTATTGTCCTGCCGTGGTAACGAAAAAGTTGATAAGTCTTGTTTCTATATGTAACAAATTTCTTCCTCTAACACGTTGTGTGGTCAGACTCCACGATTTATGGTCCTTATTTTCGAAAAATCGATTGACAGTATAACGTATGTCCGTCCGTTCATCCGTCTTTCCGTCCCAGAGATTTTTTTTAAATAAAACATGTTCTGAAAGTTACATATTTAGAAAATATCATGTATATTTTTGTTTTTGAAAAACGTATGTTTGGGGTAATTTCTAATTTAAGTTAATGCATAATATTAAATTATAAAAAATGGTTTCACATTTTTTTCTTCAAATTTATTTTATGAATAGAGTAAAGGGGGTTCAAATGGTGCAGTTTAATTTTCGTTGAACTGTCTGTATTTTAGAAAGTTGCAAAGGTTATAAATAATGTGATAAAGTATGTGCTGTTGTACCACCATTAATTCTTCAGTATTTTGACATTTGCATGGATGGGGACCGATACAAAATCATCCTTAACCTTAGATAGGGTGCTACCTATTACATTTTCAGTGAGGAACTTGCTTAATCGACCATTTGACGCAGGTAATATCTTCTTGAAAAGTCTTCCAAAACGTGTACATATTCTACATTCACTTGCAGTAAACAATAGACGCGTGTGAACTCTCATCTTCCAGAACCACTTCTACTGCGACCTCTCCGATTTGGTACTAACCTGGCGCGAATGTACCACCGGAATAATGTTTGTCATGAGGCTCATGATGTGGATCAAACAATTTCTTACATTGATTCTTACATTGCGTGTTACGCGAACTGTATTTTCAGTTGTGTTTACTTTACAATAATACATTTTCTGCTTATGTAACAATTTTCTCCTTTTTTACTCTTCTGAAATCACGTTCCCCACCACTAAGTATGTGTATTTCTCCTATTACAACTTTAATGCCAATCATTACTATAACCAACTTACAATGTCACCGTTAAGTATCCTGTGCACACCCCACAGATCACGCCTCCTCAGAGTATCAACTCTTGTGGTTAGCACAAAGTGGAACGCTCGCCGCAAACCTTCTTTACTCTAACACTACAGAAAATAAGTTCACCACCACTTATTGTAAGGATGTATATTTTCCCCTTCATTGCAACTTCATTGACATTACGTTACTACGATCAACAGATTAACAATGTCGTCATTCAGGGTCCTGTAAACATGTCGGAGAGTATCATCTGTTGTGGCTGAGCACAACGTAGACCGCACGCCTTAACATTTCGACTCCAGTGATTGAGGAAGTTGTAGTAGACCTAGTTGACCGAAAACTAGAATCACAAGCTGAAGTGCCTGAGAATGGAGAGTCGAACTAGTGGTGCTAAAACAGCACCTACTTCCTCGCCCGCATTTTCACCCCGCAAATTTACGCCAAAAATACTCAAATTTCCGAAAAATTGTAATGACCTTATTTCAAAATTTATCTTTAAGGAACAGATTTTACTAAGGGAAAAATCTCTATATTTAATTTTTTAATTGTAATAATACGCTGAATTCCCCACAAAACGTGAATTCTGGCTACACCACGTGCTGGGAAGATTTTTTTCTAAATTTAGCGTCTGAATATATCCAATTTTTCGTTACCAGGACCCTGTAATAAAAGTTTTTCTGCCGAAAATTCGCCGTTTTTTTCGCGCTGCATTACATAACTTTCTCTCCGTAGCAAGAAAATAAAAAGGTGAATCAGGTAAATCGAGTTTCGAAGTGGATAAGCGGTACTTTATCGCACAACGTTATATCTTACGAAACTCACAAGCAACTCGTGCAGTCATGTTGACGAAACGGAATGTTTGTTGAATCACATCACACTTTCAACAAAATTTTATAGTATGATTTCAAACAATAGTATTAACGTGTTAGTTTTGTTGTTTAGGTCACTTTAGTGCTTACCGCCTCATAGAGGATCGTACTTGGTCATGCTATGTGGGTAAATATTCTAATATAGCTACACTTTTTAATTATTATTATTAATAATTAATAATAACAGATACTGAAAATTTTGCGATGAAGTTGCAGAGAACATCAAATAATGTAGCAGGATGCCAAAAGAGTCATTCATCCAAAAATGTAATGCCAAGTCCATAAAAGTGTGAGAACCTATTCCGAATTATACCCTAAATATATGTCAAAGAAGCTCAATATTTACATACATATAAACATAGATATGGTTTTGCTCCTATAACAGCAAACCCGGCTTTCAACTTTACCTTAATGTAATGACTGAATTTTTTAATGTCAACCCTGAAACATTTATATAAAGGGACATACCGTAGACAATAATAATAATAATAATAATAATAATAATAATAATAATAATAATAATAATAATAATAATAATAATAATAATAAGCATTGATTACTTACAATTCATAGTCACAAACAATCGTTTTAACCATCACACAACATGACGTTGTCTAAGTAGGAATAGCAACTGCTCTTCCATTTCCCGGGAACTTGTTATCTTGCGCATGACGCTGTTTTTCCGTTTCTATTCTAGCCGCGCATTTCAAACAAACCAATTTTCCAGCTATTTATTAATAAAGGAAAGCTGCGAACTCTTTAATATAGTGACTCCACTCTTTTTTCTCTTTTTTTGGTACTTCACTTGTTTAAAACCGTTCACCGGGAGCCGATTAGGAGGAATATCAAAATAGTTTTATTTAGGTCTTTAATATATTGAGAAATACTCCGTCTTTTACGCAATAATTAATATAACTAGCTCTTCATATTATCTAGAAATAATTATACAAATATTATGAAGGGTATTACTTCCTCTGTTGTTATTAATTTTGTTATTTCTTCCGTTGTCCTGCTATGCTCATAAATTCTATCAATATTAAACGTTAATTTATTAATTTTGCTTCAACTTTAATCCCAGATTTCGACATACAACATGTTATTCCTTACATATTGCATGTGGAGTGTAATTCTATACAGAATCACGATTCCTGGAAGTTTATTTGATTAAAACCAATTATCGAATTGATGGAAACTAATATAAATTATTAGCCTTTTTAAAAACAATAAAAAATTCACATTTATTCTCGTATTATTACAACTTCTATTGACTCAGTGAGCTCATAAATGTTTACTTTTCCTCTGTACAAACATTAAAATTCCGTACGGCTTTAAATAGAGTTCGTCAGCTTACTGCAATGCCTTCTCAGATAATGTCTCGGTCGAATCAGCAGGCTGTAGTCCGTGGAATGTCCTCGATATCCCTATTATTGCGTTCTTACGTATCATTAGAAGAAATTAAAAATGTTCCGAGATGTTCTCAACGATTTGCTATTTAATATAATTTAATAATTTCCATAAAATCAAACGCGGTCGCAACTTTTCCTAACTGTGCTGCGTATGAAACACCTACGCGCGATTGTCGATCTTCAGCTACTTATCAAAAATTCCGCCCATCTACGGAGCTATCCTAATATACATCCCGTTGAAACACGGAGTCTATTTGAATTCAAATCTCCAACTACATTAATCAAAATTACAATTATAATTCAGTACTAATATTTTGCACAATACCAAGCTATCAGACTAATCACAAGTCCCCGCCTCACTATCATTCAAATAAAACCCAGTCTATGTTGAAAGACTACTCGCACTGTCCCGATTGCTTACGTGTGAACACTTCAGTATCTTTCGGGAGATTGATTCATTTAAACTTTCCAGAGAATCACGGCTTTCAATGTGCTCTCCACACCTTTTGCATGTAATGTGTTCGGGGCCGTGTCTCCGTCTGAACAGCACTTTGACCACCTAGCACGGAATACTACACTTTGTTTATTGGTTGTCCTGCCAACGTATATTCTTTGATTTCCGAGCCTGCATACATCTCATTATTTCTAACCCTTGATGCCGACATTAGCATTCAAATTAAACCCTGAGTTTCTGGTTTATACCAATATATTATTAGTGATCAATAAATTGTAGTAAACCGTTATCTTTTTTTAGAGTACATTGATGGATGGAAGGTTTTTTCGAACGATATATGTGGTGATTTGCCTTTCCTCTCTGACGTCACCCGGATGTCGCTTTCCGGGGGAAGACTGCACCCCAGATGAAAAAACATGCACTACATTTACGGGATTGACTTTATTAGTTGACGCGCTCGGAATAACTAACAATCAATCAATCTCTGACGTCACAGTCACATGGAGAAAACAATCAGGCATTTTGCAGTATTCCAAATCGAAGCCATAGCGCAGAGCGAGACGCAACACATACTGTATCTGCGCTTTGCGGGATGGACAGCGTATCACCCTACGTCAATGAAACACCACGTATTCTGTTTTAAAAAGACAATGTATCAAGTGGTCTCCCTTGTAGGTGAGGCAAGAGATTATGAAGTACTCGAACAGAACGGCAAAGATCAAAGTCACTTTAATACAATTAAAATACATATGCAATACGTCATACATACGTCAGTTATTTACGTAATAGTTTTCTGAAAGCTATTTCAATGAATTTCCTTTTATTTAGCAAAGAATTGTGAAGGAATACTACTAGGAATGTTTTGCTTAAAGCGCCGTTGTCATTTTCCAATCCAATGCCTTCCTCTGTGGGGTGGGCGGGCCGCCCCTGGAATGCCGCCTGCGCTGACGTCACGCGGCGGGGGAGGCGCCTCCCGCGGGGCGCTGCCGCTCTAATTAATATATCGGCCCCCGCACAATGGACGCCGGGGGCGCGGGCGGCCGCCCCGGTGGTCTCTCCGCGGCACAGTGGCTCAGGCCACGCAGCCCACTGTTTCAAACATCCACGTATTAAAGCCCAGGTTTTTAACATTCATCATTTGCGTCTTAGATGTTTTGTTCATGCATAAAAAGCTAAAGTAATCGCAATTTTGTAAACGTTACAAAATGAAATAATAACTCATGTTGCCACTGGCTGCTTCGTGTTCGAACCAAGCGAACTCTGTTTGCACTACCTTCATCCCTCGTTTGATGTTTAAAAACATCCATGGTTTTTGGTCGATGTGTCATTAATATCGATGTGTTAATTTTGAACATCAATATTTGGCAACATCAAAGTTTTGTTGTCGATGTCGCATCGGTAGCTCATGGCTCGGTTCCTCCACATGCGTATGTACTTGCTTCAAGTGCAGCAGGCTGGAATTCCGTGTTCGTGGAAATTCAAATGTAAATGTAATGAGAAATTTTTTCGTAGTATGAAATTTCGCTGATCACTATTTCTATAACTCGGCGGGATGTAGAGCTATTGACAAATATTAATTATGTGAATTTAAATCAACAAATATTTAAAGTATGTTGAATTTCTTGTATAGTAGACTAAAGAGTTTTTTAAATAAAAATGGAAGGTTTTTGTCTGGGTCACTAATCCGTTATCCACATGAGGTGCTAGTCTCGTGTAGGTTTTCAATGATTTTCTCGCAATCAGTGAACGCTACATCTGCTGGACGAGAGCGAACACGCTAAAAGCATTATCTGGACGAGGGCGATTGGAATAATCAGGCTGTTCGTCCGCGTGGCTTCTCGTTTCGTGCACTGTGCGTTCGCGGCCGCCTCCCGCCGCGTCATCAATAACAATAAGTTATTGGGCGCGCCTCACGCCCCGCTGGCGCGCCGGGCGCCGCCGCGCCGTCGGACCACCCCGGCGTCGAACCGGCGGGGGCGGGGCGGGCCCGGGGGGCGGGGCGCTTTGGAAGCGGGGGGGGGGGCGCGGCTGCGCACTCGCCTAGGCGTCGCGCTCCGGATGAGGTTTCTGCTCCTGCTGCCCGTGGATGAATGCTCACGTACCCTCAACGCCAATAGCCTCTCTGACACAACACGCAAGAGTAATTCCTAAACCCACCAAAATTACAATCGCCAATAGCTACAGACCATCTATCTAAAATATTTGAAAAAATAATATTAAAATATTTAAGTATACAAATAATAATAACAACCAAGGCAACTTGTAAGGAACAACTAGGTTTCATGAAGCAAATCTGCACGCAACCGTAACTCTCGAGTAACACGGAACACATGTACTCGCCATTTCCGAAAAGAATCATATAATAGCCATATTTATAGACATAGCCCAAACCTTCCCCAGAGTCTCGCATCACGCATTAAATTATAAAATAAAAAATCTGTGACCTCACACTCGATTGTAGAATAAAAATATTCCTAAATAACAGAAAATTTTCAATAAACAACCATCAATCTAATCTCAAAGCAATGATCGCTGTTTCACCCCAACCTCTATCTCCCATTTCCCCCACTGTGTTCAATCTTTATCTGTACATCCCCAAACAAAGTGGAATTCAATTTGCACAGTTTTCTGACGATACAGCCACATAAGTACCGGGAACAACACGAGCAGACATAAAGATCAAAAGACAACTGTAGCAACACCTAATTGAAAGCTCTCATGCAAATCTAAAATTCCCCTTAACCCAACTAAGACTGAAGCAAAATGTTTCACTCTCAGACCTTACACGTCTCCTCCTCCGCAACTTCAAACATTACGCTAATAAGCTGGTACTCGCAAATTAAACCAATCAGATATCTTGGATTAAAAATTGACACTAACACTTTAATTCGAAAGAACATGTCGGCATCAAAATCAACCAGGCTAAAAATACATTACACCAATTCAATCCTCTTATTAACAGAAATAGCCATCTGCCAACACTGGTCTGATATTTTCAAATGTGTCGTAAGTTCCCTGCTGTTGTACGCTTGTCAATTGGAGTAAAATGATTCCAAAACAAACCTTAATAAAATGCATATCATCCAAAATTAATATCTCAGGACAATAACAAATACATCACAGTGTGTTACAAACAATTTCATAACGGATTAACTTTGAGCAATTAGCCCATTACATCACATACCTCTTGTCAAATCTTTATGGAAACCTTACGCAAATATCATCCCTGTCCGAATTCACGCTGTGCAGAATTCCAATCCACAATACAAGAATTAAAAACAAATATCCATTTCACGTATCTTCGAAATGTTCTCCGAAACAGGATTAGCAGAGGTACCTCAATATGTTTTCTCAACCTCTTACGTTAGCTGTAAGTAATTAGTTATAATTAACCTTTGTCATCAAGACATATGATGCAGTAGAATAAACTAAACCACTAATCCTATTGAAATATTATAAATAAATTTAGAGAAAACGAGCAAGTACCAGGGAACAGATTCCCGCCCTAATCGTATGGTTGATGAATGATTTACACGTCGTGGTAGGAACGATTGTACATCTGTGCATACAAGCATTATTATTATTACTATTATTATTATTATTATTATTATTATTATTATTATTATTATTATTATTATTATTATTATTATGCGAGAAAACCACTATGTAATTTGGCTATGAACAATGATCTTACTTTGAGAATAAATGTTTTTTTTAGATTTGGCTGAGGGGTGTCTTTTAGGCAAGAAGTTCTTTTACTGCCGTAACTATTTCACGGTGTTATGCTCTACCGATGCAAATAACTATGCGTTACTGTGAGATTCAAATCCACTTTCCTTAAGCAGAGCGATTCCCTCCGACAGGTCTGCATCGTTTGGGTCAGTTCGCCATTTTAGCGAAACAGAAGGCTATCTTATGGATTATTTAAGTCGTTTCTAGGTTTGTTTTCATGCTATTAAACGAAATATAGCTCTTTACAAGAATTTAATTGCATGTGCATGAAAGATCTACATAAAACGATAAGAAAAAAAAGTTGACAATTTTTTGTTGTGATCATACGTTGTAAGGAAGTAAAAGACAGACATTTAGTAATAGGGGAAAATGTAACTAGACAACAGAGAAATGTAATATTGGCACACAATATTACAAATACGAAGACGAATAAAAAGCAACCAAAAAGTATTGTAAGAGATCGGTAAAAAATGAAAGAAAGCAAATATATAGAAAAAAAAAAGAAAATTACGCAAGAAACATTAGTGCACATACTATGATACATTGAATGTGCACACACATTGAATTACAACTTTGAAAATATAATTTCTGAAGTAAGTATTAAAAGACGACCTTAGATGAGTTATTTGAACAATATTATGAATAGAATGAGATTCAGTAGTAAAGAAGAAATGATAGTAACTGAATAATTTGTTACTACGTAGCCACAAAGCGAAGTCTAGGAATTGAAGGGCTTGGGGTTGCAACAAGATAAATCACACCTGCCACAATAAGCCTCGTCGCTAATCAAAAATATTAATATTTCAATTTTAGTCTCAGTGTGTTTCGTCTTTTTACTGCCCCAATCTCATCACAAATATGAACAAGAAAAAGGTACTTGGTAAAAATATAATCCACACTTTCACTAAAATCAGTAAATTAACATTTACAAATAGACGAAGGCTTGCTGTAGCTCCTGCGGATTTTGTTGTTGCTCTTCAATGAATTGCTCTCTCTAGCACCCAAGCACTTTTCAACCTGCCACCAATACGCCCTAGAAGCGACGAGTGACACCATCACCAAACGGGGGCGCGTCTTGTCACCACCCAAGTGAGCACCAGGTTGACTGCGGCCAATCATGTCGATTGGCATCTACGCTGGTGCCTGCTTCGACCGATATCAGTTACAAGTCGGACAACGACTTACAATTTTGACTTTCACAATATCTGCGCATAACGTTTCTCGCCCACTTTCTCGGACCACGACACTGACTTAGGTGGCTCAGGGTATCAATTGATGCCACGCGATCAAGCGATCTTTCCTTCCGTTTCCTATCTTCACCCTTACACACATTCTCACAGGCACTAAACTTCACGCATGCCGGGACACCGTTCGGAAGGTTAGGGCGTGTTCCGGCTGGGGCAGTGCCCAGCTGGTGAGAGAAAATCTCTCTAGCCGACATGTTAGTGGGCGCGAGATCTCGACGTCAACGGAAGATCATCTCTCGCGATAAAAACATTATCTACACTTACGGGAATAACTACCTTCGCAGTTGATCTCAACAGTACACATTTTAACTCATCTAGCGAGTGGAACTACTGCCTAGCACATTTCATTCAAAATATTTTCATAATCAACAATTGGGAAAACGAAGTCTCCTTTGATCTCCAGAAACAAAATGACTTGGCAACATAACTCGTGCTGCAAACATTGAAATCCGCCGTGCAGGGGAATGTTCGGTATGACCACCGGCGCAGGTAGCGCGTTGCCACGCCAATCGCCATGGCCCCATAGCGCAGGGTTGCGCTGGTATTCCGAGAGCGCAGCGCGGGACCTCCCCGCGGCCACATTGCGCGGATAGCTGCCCCGGGGCGCCTCCTGCAGGCCCACTCCCCCCGGCGATCCAACGCATTCCACTTCGACGGAGGGAGCCTCCCCCGCACAAAGCCCACTCACTCGGAGCCACTATATTACATTGCAGTTCCCGTGAGATTCTTTGCCTCATCCTCCTCCTCCATCTTCCTTCTCGCTCTTATTTTCTCTTTCTACTTCGCCTCTGTTTCTTCTCCTTCTCATCATGTCCTACTCCCTCTTCTACTCACCTTCTCGTCCTTTTCTTTTTTATTTACCTCCATTTATTTTCTCCTAATTCCTTCATCTTCTTTTCCGTTTCTTATCACTTGGAGCTACTGATGTCTGCCTTATTTGTTCATAAATTGAACGATTAGATGAAACTCTCAATTAGAAAAGGTTATGATGACTGAGGGACAACATTTATGAAAAATCTCGTCGAGTGCCGCAGCCATGATATGTGATTTTTCACGAAAAGGAAATAGATAACATATGTGATGTTTACCTAGTTTGCCTTTCTAATGCCAAATGTTTACGCTCTTAAGGAAAATTACTTCACTCGTGTGTCTCAATTTCACTAACAATAATTTATGAAACAGTGTAAGAATTGATTGACCCATACAAACTAACAAATCCAGCTGTATGCCGTTGACGCTTCGGGAAGAGGTAAAACATTTCACAATTTTTTTTTTAAAGTCATATTTTTCAAAACTATTTTTGAAGAACGAAACGATTTGAAATTGCAGGATGGAGTCGGATCAGCAGTGAATGAGAGAGAGTAGAGCTGATTATTATTTCGAATAGTTCTATGTTCGCAAAGTGTGAAAAATAACACTTCACAGAGAAGTGGACATATATTGCAATTCTCAATGAGCAGACTACACGATATGAACTTTTCTTTGCTCAGTGTTGTACTAATTCTCTCATAAATTGGTTACAATATCATGAGAGAATTGCAATAATTTTGTTTTCGTATTAATAAGAGTATATTCTATTGTTCATATTATTAGTTCACCGTCACGTCTTATTGCTTTTCGTTCCCATCTTCTGGTATAATAAAAGTGTTGCTTGCTACTTGATATATTCTCTTAGTGCAGCTTTAGTCTCACAACATTATTTCTTGGAGAATGATAGTGTTAGCATTATATTCCTCTTAAGATTACATCTTTTCATTTTAACGTAGTCAAGCATGTGGGTACATAAGAAATTGCAAGGTGTATCTTATAGCATTGTAAACAATGCTTGAATACACCGGAATCAAAATAATCTACAAGTTACCATTTACATTAAATCATGAAACGTACACATCGCCAACTTGCTGTTGACCGTATTGCATCAGAGGTGGGTGTAAGTGTTGGAAAGATCCTTAACATTGTATGGAACAGCGACTACCAGCGGCTGGCTGCCGATGGATCTGATGGAGGCTGTCGATTCACGATGACATCCTGCGTGACAAATCGTGGCCGCTCTGGCTCGGTATAAATTAACGAAATTTCACTAGTTACTTCTAGAACTCACTCTACTGTTCAGACTTGTTCCCATGAGACAACCATATGTTTGGTTTACTGAAGGAGGCATTAGGTGGAGAAAGATTTGAAGCCGACGCTGTGGTCAAAGCAATACTTGCGCAATTTGCTAGTGCGGTAGCCATGTTGATTTGTCTATGAAGGAATCAGAAATTTTCCTATGCGGTGAAGAAAATGTATTCTGTTGGTGGGGAAAAATAAGGGACTCCATTTGTATTTTTATGTATCATCAATAACGCTGTGTTACAAAATTCCAGTTTCAGTGATTGATTAGTCATTCCGAAAGCGTCAACTGCTAAGGTCCTTAGTCCCATAAGTGTAATGCATGTTTTATCGCAAGAGTGGCGGTGATCTACCCCCGCTAGATACTTCCATATACTGCATATACAATGCCTTACATGGTTAATGTTCTATTAACCCATTTGGCTAAACTAATGGTTGCCATATTAGGAATTGTATTAATTGACGCCTGCATAATCGGGCGGCAATTGAATTGCGTTTGAAGGGATAATCCTTATAAGACGCTGCTAGTGTCTATTAATTTTATTTGTATTTTAACATTGTATTGTATTATTCTAATGCTGATTGTATTTAACATTGTGCATATTCAAATGTTTTAGTAATGAGCGCTGCCTATAGTCTACTTCTACACTAACGGTTGGCTCGATATTGAAATTCATTATTTCCATTGAGGTTTACTATTAAAAATAATAAAACTTTAAAGAAAACTTTGTTATGAATATTTTCTCTATTTAATTGTAATCTCCACAGAAAAGAAATCACCCTTTATTTGTTTGTAGATTACATTTCTGTCTGAAAACCAAAATGTGAAGCCCGAATTAGCGGGAAGGATATCATCAAATGCTTTCTTGGATCAGACAGACTCAATTCTCGTTGACTTTCGTGCAGCTCATAGCGGCGCTGCACGAAATCAGCACGATTCATCATTTAGGTCTTTTATTTTTAGACTTACATAACTGAAACTGATACTGTCATCTTTTCACGCCTATCAGATGTTTACAAAAATGTTCTAAACCGTCGTAATCGCTTAGTGGAAACTCCGACATTCTCTTCAGTCAGACTTATCCACGAGCACATTGCAATCTTGTGTTAAACATGACTATTCTTCTTCTTTTAGTGCCATACATTGATAAGTGCGTAGACTAATCCCCAGAAACCTCTAGCGCGTTCTTGCGAGATGTACCTGGAGCAAGTAGACCTAGGGTAGTTTGCCATTGCTTTCCCTAGGGGCAATTTGAATACCAGACAGCGTAGGCCAAGATACAATATCCACAATCTTATCCAGTAATTGAAATCGAAACGCTGATCGGTGATAAATTGCTGGAGGCTTTAATTTTGCATCAGTCAACTGCCTTTCCTGGGATCTCTTTTATATGCCGACAAGCATCTGCATGCATGCTGTCAATTTTTAGCACCTCAAAAATCCCCCAACTCTGACCGGGTTTGAACCCACGAACTTGGGATCAGTAGCCCTGCATGATAACCACTATACCATTAAAGCCGATTAATTGTCTATAAAAATAATAAGTATGAAGTCAAAGCAACATAGATAATGTTGATCTAATTGTTTTCTTAAGAAGTGCCAGATGTTGGGAACGTTGGAGATGGAGAGGCAGTCCCGCATCAGCCTTGGCGACGACAACCGGCTGGGTGATATCCCACGAGCTGCATCTGATGACGTGGCACGATATGCTATGGCGTCCGACAGAATTCCCCACGGACACTGCAAGACAGCCGCGCGACACGTTCAGGAGGCCAAGTGTTGGTTCTGGCGTTCTCGCCCCGCTCCCTCCTCCAGAGAGCGCCTTGCCACTCGCTATGAAGCATGCCTTAAGGCCATCTGCAAGAACTGCGAGCTGAAATGAAAGAGGAATGGGACGGTGCATGACTATTACGACCGATGCAACTCTTTGCGACGGCGTCTGAACGCGTGTGTTCGCGTGGCCGCGTAACTCAATAAAGAATATTCCTGCAAATAGGAAAACGGAATAATTTCGTGTATGTGGCATCATCTACCTGTCTGCCATCAATGATCGCAAGTCGCCTCATACTTCTAGATGCTTCTAGAGTTTTTATGATGATGAGGGTATTGGTAACCTGCGCACCTACTGTTGATGTCATTTTATAGATAAAAGAAGCTGTTACTCGATTACGTATGAGTCACCTGCGCTCAGGAAGTGACGTTGTTAGTCAGGCACAACCCAAGACAAGCTACATTTACGTTCGTACGTGGTCTTCAGAGAAACAAGTTCGGCACCGCATTTGTACTAGATCTAAGCATAGTGGTATCGTTTGGGAGATGTTTTTGCCGACATTTGATGACTGTGCATAACTGTGCCCTCCACGCATGGATACTTGACATCCAGAAATTGCGTGCAAAGCCTCTGGCTAATGCAAGGCAAAGCGATTTGAAAGTACAACGTTCCCCTTTGACATGAACTTCTTTTGTCAGTTGGGAGTCGCTTTCTAAAATAGTTATCTGCTGAACTCAGACGTAACGGATGCAATCCATAGAACTGAAATCAGAATCTATCAGAAACTTTTATAATTACAAGTTTGATATGAAATGAAGAAATTTGAGATATGGTGCCCGCGGGCACTTCACCTGGTCAGAGAATGGGGAGCATGGAAGGACGGGGAAGGTGGAAAATCAGGAGCAGGAGGCGCTGGATGCCTTGGGATCAAAGGAAGGACGGAGAGTGAATTGGTGGTGGAGGCTGGGGCGGGATCGGGGCGAGAGGGGCTGCTGATTGGAGGCGAGGGCGAGACAGATCGGGAGGCGGGGACGGCAGCGGAGGCGCAGTGGCTTGGGCGGGGCGGGGCGCGGAGCAGCGCCCGATCGCCGTGTTATGAATAACGCGGGCAGCCCATAATGAAACGGCGAGGACGAGGGCGGGGCATTGTGAGCGGGGGTTTGGTCCACCTGGCCGCTGCACACAAAGCGGGCACGCCTGGTATTTAATAAAGAGCTCGGCCTCTCGCCGCCTGTGTCGACGCCGCCCACGCCCCGCGGTTGCCCCTGCATTGCAGCGCTCGGCGCTGACCGGGGCCGCCATGAAGGCCGCTGCTGCATGGCACCTTGCACTCCAAACACTGCACATTCGGGCGGTTCTTTTTTACTGCGGGACGGCATTCATTCATCTCACTCTGACCACACGTTTTTGAAAATATATTTGAAGAGTGAGGTTATTGAAATTCGTGAAATAAGGAAATTTGGATAAACAATATACCCTTATCCTTTTCGCAAGTTTATGATTAATGTAGTAATTAATGCAACTGTCATGAAAACTGACATTTAAAAAATATTAAAAATTACACAACCTCGAGCAATATCCTTTCATCTCAATGAATTACGGAGTTGACAACGATGACTTCAAAATTTCAATTATTTCATCCTTTAATAATGTCTACAATACCTCCTCAGCACTCTCGCAATTCAATTAATTGCGCTCTAATTCAAATTATATAAGGTGCAGTTCAAATATGTATGCTTCAAAACAATATCAGAATGATTCCGAAGAATAAATATTATTAAATCAAGAATATTGAATTTAAGAATTTTATTTTATGAAGTTATGTGTGTTTTGGGAACAGATGGGTAGGTATAATGTACTCGTGTAGCGAACATACCTATGCATTTTCCCAGCTTTAGTTTACTCTTCTTCTACAGAAAAGTTGTGATAACAGTTAAACAAAATCTCTATAATTTGTTTTCTACTGCGACAAAATCCTTCAGTCTAAATTCGAATATTGAATGTATTCTTCAACAGTGTGTAAGGCTCATTTTTAATTCTTTCAACATTTGCCCTTGATTTAAAGCACGATACACTCGATACTAAGTTTCTAAACAGCGTCCCTTAAATTACATATCACTTTTCAGACTAATACAATAAATAAATCAGCCCTCAAATAAAGCCTTCATTGCCTGGTTACCACGCATTTTCTAATTATTAATAATTTTATTTCTATGTAGTTTTAAGCGAATGAGATATTTATAGCATTGGAATTACATTTGAAAACGTCCAGAAATCAAAACATACATTCTTGATATTATTTGGTATGTTATAATAATCCACCTCAAATCAAAACTGTTTTAAGCTTTTAACTTTTCGTGACGTCAAAGCCGAATACTAGACTAAAATATTTGCAGAAATGATTGGAAAGTCTTAAGAAAAATGTGAAGTTTCCACTTCGAGTGCCCAAGTGCGTAGCCGAGGTGATCTCCTGGGTGGACCAACCCGGACGCCGCCTGGCGGCCTGGACTGGAAGCTCGCGCATTTGAATCCGCCTCGCGCGCAGATGTCACCTTTCGTAAAGTGGCATGGTGAGGGGGCTTCCAAACCGCCGTGTGCCACCTAAAGAAATAAACTTTCCCTCCCGTCCTGGTGAGAGAGTAGGTGGTCAGGGGGAGGAAGCGTTACTCATGAACCTGGACGTGCCACCTCCCCACCTCCTCCGACACCTTTCCTCCCCAGCTCTTATTCGGGAGAGGCGGCTTAGTGCATCAACTGCTGTCATTGCAGTGCCTATGACCGGGAGGTCCTTCGCTCGAGTCTCGACAGTGGCAAGATTTTCGACACTAGCTTGTCAGCTAGTCGCTGTCTGGAGGAGAATTCTTGCGGCCAGCTGCTCTGATCGGTAGTTTTCCATGGTTTCTTCGATCAACACCAAGCGAATGCCGGAGCAGTACCCTAAAAGACGGGCCACGGACACCCCCCGCGATCTTTCCTTCCTCTTCCTTGTCCTATCCTCTCCATTTACACCTCCTTCCTACTTACACCTATACCTACCATCCTCTTACTTCACACTAGAATGCACTACACTACCACACATGCCTGGTTGGGAGAAACCTCGATATCCGGATCTCGTCATCCAACGGGGGAAGATCACCACCAGCTCCCGATGAAAAACATGCACTACGCTTACGTGACTACTGACCTCGATAGTTGACATGCCCGGAATCACTAACAACCAACCAACCACCCCAGCGTCGCTACGGCTCTGGGGGCAATGGGTCCAGGGACCTGGGTGGTGCGAAGGGGGGAGGCCGATGAGGGCGCAGCAGGGAGCCACAAGGGCAGGGTTAAAAACTGACGGCGGGGAATTTATAGTAGAAATACAGAAGTGAATGCCCAATGATAATGAAAATGAGGATGAGTACTTTGCTTCAACTAACTTCGGCTTCCAGGTTTGAAAAAGATGGTACGCAATGTTGAATTATGTTCATATTCTATCAATTGCATATTCCTGCCCCGTTTAAAGTCAGTTTACTAACTCGATAATCACCAATAACATGATTTTATTAACATTATTTATATTATTTTCTTGCCATTACATAGTGCAAGTTAGTTCCTCTAGGTTTGTTAGTATAGAAGAATTTGAATCCATGTATACATTGATGTATTGTCCTTTATCAAATAAGAAATGTGGTCAGTCGCTCGGAAACGAAGTTTTGAATCCCCATCGTTCCAAATTATCCGGAACTCAGTGACATACGTGTACTTCATTTTAACCAAAATAAATCTTAGTTTCTTAAACATGAAATTTTGAAAGAAACAACATTGCATTCAGGCTAAATCTTGTTTACCTTAAAGCATTTTGGCATGTATGTAAAAGATTCATCATTTTGATCACAGGATTTAAAAAATACTAGACTCCAAAGGTTAGATTTCCCAAACTGTTTGCAACAGTTGATTGTGCCAATTTATCGAGTTGTTAAATATGATTGTGAGTAATATGAACAAATAGATATCAATGAGATTCAGTTCTATTCCACAACACAGTCCAGGAAATGTGATTGTTTTACATCACTATTTTCAGGGTTAAATTTTTACGTACACTAAATACGGCACCTTCACGACACAACATCGATGGTTCTAAAAACAAAATGGTAAGACATTGATAAACCTGATATTCATATAACTTCATAAAAAGTCGATGTATATCAGGATTTAAATTTCATCATATTTCCATCACTTAAAAATATGCCAGTGTCACTTTGACTTACTATACATATCACATGTCATATCAATGCTACTCTCATGGAGGTAAATTGAAATTAAACTTCAAACCTCCCCTTAAACGTAAATGTTCCCCAGTTGTTTGATCCTATTACGTACAATACGAACAAATCTAAACTTCATAAGTATATGTAATAAATCGTGACCTGAAACTCCCTCTTCATGCAACTCCATCAACTGCCCGCCCTTTGAATATGACGCACGCCCGCTTCGGCTTTTGCCCACCCATCGCGCCACCCGCCCACTGGGCGCAGCGCAGGGGACCTCCGCGGGCGCGCGCCCGCCGCCGCCGCTCTTTTGTTTCCGCGGCGACCCGCCCGCTTTGTCCACTTGCGCATCGCGCTGTAATTGAACGGCCCGTCGCTTTATTACCGCTCTATTATTGGCAGCCGACTCGCGTCGTGGGTGTTCCTATGCTCGCGATGTTCAGAGGTGCTCGGCCGCAAACGAAGACCGAATCTTCTCCCGAGCGAGCGTTCTCGACCCGGTCGCGCGTTTATGAGTCCTAAACGACTTTTACGAGCCCACTATATTCTTCTTCGTTTCACCAGTTGCGCCGTTTTTGCTCAAGGCTTCGGAGCGCGGAGATTTATTTATTGACTGGAAAGGTTTTATAGATTATATAAAATCCATTTCGAGATTACAGAATTAAACGTAAAATTTATGGAGGGTCGGTAAGTGGTATTTAACTTCTGCGAGAGGAAAGGTAAGATAATAAAGATTAGAGAGGGAGAAAAAGTTAATATCACGTGCCTTTTCAAAATTTATTATTTACTGAATCGTCCAAAATGCTTTTTATTACTTTGATCTCAAACAAAGTTGTTTGATATTCAAACGATCCAACATCTGTTTTTCATTTTATATGGCTGTAAAATTCATAATAGTTGAAAGTGAATGTTGTCTTCTTTATGGATGAACTTTCTTAGGATGAACGAGATATTACAATAGTATTTTATCACAGAAGACGCTCAAATGGAAATTGTTTTTAACATTGCAAATTGTATAATCTAAAATAGCGCTGAATCTAGATATTTGTCACCCCTCATTTTTTTGTAAGACACTTTCCTCGAAAAGTGGCTACCCTCCTTATATAATTATGTGTAAAAAATGCTAACTCGCTAAGAACATACCCTCAGATAACAATGATTAGCAAACGATATTTCTTGTCCCCGAACTATCAGGTCATTATTGTAGTAAGCAAGGTGTATTACATTTATGTTCATTTTCTTTTTACGTTTTGGAACACTCAAGTAAAACACCTATCAAGTAACTCAATATGTCTCCTTCCGAACCAGTAGTTAAGATTTTCCAATAGTATTTTTACTCATCTACACTGTGATCAAATTATATGTCTTGGGGTATTACATTAATAAATCGAAAAAAATAATTTGAAATATGTACCATACCTCTGCACAAAGATAACCAGAACATCTCAAATGCTGTATTATTGCTGTATTACGAAAATAGCTCAAACATGAATACTTTCATTTTCTTCCTAAACATGATAGTTATAAGATTAGTAATTAGATTAAATCTATCTTAAGTAGGTCATTATTAGTAAAACTCGATTTAAAATACGAATTAAAGCAAAAACAGCGCTGTGTGGTGAGAAAAAGCTTTAAAAGCAATGAAAAGAAACATAAAATACTAATTTTGCATAGCATTAAGCGTCATTAGGGACTGAAAACGAAGAATCTCGTTTTGCTCCGAGAAAGGTTGTATCATGAACTGAACTTTATATTTTAGTACCAAAAACGTTTTGCACAGTATATAGGATGTCTTATGAAACATGGCCTGCGCAACCTAAAGCAATACGAGAGAGGAACAATGATTTTTGGCCCCTTTCCATTTAACGTTTTAACTTTCTCGCTACCGCTTACGCACTAAAGAGAAAATTACGTAATGCGCAAAAACGACAAATTTTCAGGAGAATAACTTTTATTGTTGGGCCTTGGTAACAAAAAAGTAAATACATCCAGTTGATAAATTTAGAAAAAAATTCTCCAGCTCATGGTGTAGCTAGAATCCATGTTTTGTGGGTCTTTGATACCGAAAAATCAAACGACACGTAAAAGTGTATCTTTCAGTCCGTCCGTCTGTAAACAATGTGAGTGGTGACACCGTTCAACCAATTTTCTCCAAAACTGATATTCCCCAATCGGTCTGACTGATGTCACGGCCTCTTGAATTTGAAACCGATATTTTAATTTTGGACGATACTTTACATAAACCCTCTGGGACATTTTCAAACTTTTCAAAAAAGTACATTATTTTTTTCTTATTTTTTTCTTTGATAGTATGAAAAACACTTTAAAAGAATGGTGTAGGTTTCATTTTCGTTCAAAACTCTCATTTTCTGAAAATAGTGAAAATTCTATAATTTTCTGATTCATCATACAACTACAAGTATGAAGATAGAGATTCCCTTAAAAAATCTTTTCCTTAAAGTAGGTTTTCAAATATGATCATGTACAATTTTTCGAAATTTGGAGTACTTTTTGCGTACTTTTGCGTGAAATATATGTAGTTTTAACACCACTTGTCAATTACTATCACTTTATTAGTAAGTAAATAAAACACTACAAATGGACTGAAATTATGACGTTGATAATAAAGGCATTTGATTTTATGTTGAGCCATTTACAGGAGTGAAAGAGAGTTTAAAGTGTCTCTTCTCCAAATGTTGTAAAACAATTCACCAAAATGTCAGGTTGAAAATGAAATTACGAACATATTATGAACATATTTAGATGAATAAAACGTTTCATTACGTCAGTCTAACGCGCATCTTTTAATATTTTCAGGGGGGCCAGCGCCCCCTAGCCCCCTCTACGCGCAAACATTTAGACTATTTTTTTTAAATATACGTACTTCTCCACCTCATTGAAGAACGACGGTGTTTGAGAAGTGCGGTGGGGGGGGGGCGGAGGCTGGGCGCGGCGTGTGTGCCGGTTCGGTAGCCCGGCGCGCGGCCGCGGGCTGCCGGTTGCCTGCATTGTAGGCGCCGACCAACGCAGGCATCGCCTCCGCTGAGCAACGAATTGGAAACACAGTCGCACCTCCTTGTAGAGAAACTGACGGTTCCTTCGATAATATTCTATATTTAAAAAATTCGATACATTGAATTAATTTGATTTGATGTAATAAAATTCCCGAAACTCAGATTTTATCGCGTATTAACAACCCCCATTTTAAAAAAGGCTTCCTTCACACCTTCCTATGTTTCCATTTGTTTCTTTTCTGATCGCCTCCTCTAGTTTCAATATATTTGAATTTTTTTTCGAACACACTTCTTAAGCAAGTAACAGCGAACTGAACCTTCGCTGAGCTGACGAACCAGCATCGTGGGGCAGGGCTATTGAATGGAGGGGCACGCAATCGATCTTCAGGTCACTTTGGCCTCCGCCCTCCCACGATTCTCAAGTTCCCACGGAGAGGCAAAGCAGGAGTGAGTTACCTTCATGAGAGAGCTGGGAACCGGACGTAAGAAACGCGTTGGCGTTTTACAAGTATTTATTCAATAATACAAATATCCAGAAGCAAGTTACATTTTCCGCAGTAGTAATACTCTCCTTCTATATCACACAATATTATTTTTTGGAAACATAATTAAAGTATGTACTGTTCATTTTTGTTTCAGAGAAAAAATAGTCAAGTCAGAAAATGAGTACGATGTATGGAAATAATTTTCGATGTAAAAGAAACGTTTTTAAGCAAATTTTTTAAGGGGAAAAAATATATTTATACAGAATATTGATATGTAGAGGTTCGATGTGTGGTTGTATGACTGTATTCTTCATACAAAACATTCAAAATTCTAGGGTAGAAGTATAGACGATCTACGAATGAAAGAAAATCTTCACTATTTCACCACAACTTAAAAATGAAGAAATTAGAAAATGTTGTCATCCAAATGTCTTTATTTGAACATTGCAAATTGTGAAAATCATAAATGAGGCATATGTGTGGATTATTTGTGTTCCTGGCGGACATAAATTAATATTTTTCTCGCAAGTGACATCAAAATCTCTAGATTTTGCCATTCCGGCACCTCAATCCCCACTCCACTGTTAGCCAACAATCATGTCACCTCTATTGGATAAGTTGATTTAAGATTCCTTCAGCACGAAATGAAAGTTAAGAGATAGTTTGAACCGAAAACATTTTTTAATCGATAATAAATATTGATTATAATAAACGTACTTTACTTACACAATTTGGCATATTTTATTATGAAATTTGATTTCTGCCTGGCATTTTATTAATGTACATCATTTATCACTACATAACTAACTGATGTACGTTTTCCCGTACCTAATATCAATGTGTATCATTCACACAATTTTGTATGATCGGGGAAACCATAAATACGTGAAGGATGAAAAACGTAGTTATCATATAGCTATTGCTATTCAGTTGAATAAACCTCTTATGCGATTTCTCGTATGATAAGTTTTGCTTCCAATATGTTTAAATCCTTTCATCATAATTACCACGATCAGAAAAGCCATTTTTTCTATCGATATAAAAATATGTTGTGATTAGTCAGACTTTGTGTATGATTGCAAATCAGGTCTCGGAGTAGAAAGTGCATGAGCAAAGAAATGAGGGTGTGAATAGCGAATTCACGTCAGAAGTTTCTGATAAAAAGAACAATAGTTGTATTTTATTGTACAAGACGATAAAGAGATTTTTTGAGGGGTAGTTATTATGTATGAGAGGAAAGTGCTTCTATCGTCTCTCATAAGGTATCTTTCTAGAGTAGATAAATTATTTTTATCGTCGTGAGCAATATTTTATTGTATTCCAATTGTCACTAAAGTTCAGGATAAAAGTAGAGAAAGTACGTCAAAACAGATAATTTGCTGCGCCGCAGCTGCCTTGTGAATAACGTAGCTGTAATTTATCCATATTGGTTATCACAAGACAAACTTATTATTACTGCACAAGTGTTCTGTTAAACCGTGGTGAAAGGAGCGTAGGGAAATTTGCGTGGTCAGACGGAAGAGCGGGCCTCATGGCCTGAGTCTCGCCACGTAAAATAAGGCACTGTGTAGTCATTTAGCTACCACGACGCCACAGACGGGATTCAATTCAATTCAATTCAATTATTGGTTATTATTGACTCTAACGGTTACAATATTAATACATTGTCGATTGTAAGGGTTTTACATTAATTATGGCCTTTTAGTTGAAGGTGCTTTGTTTCTGTTTTCTATCTTACATATTGAAGCAACATTTAATAGACACAATAGAGGAATGTTACGACCAATATGTATCAGATACATGTAATCGAGTATGTGAATAGTCATTAGAACAAAAAACCATTATTAAGAAATATATAAATGTTCAATGAAGTCTAAAATCCTATTTTTATAGAAGTTTATTATCTTTAGTTGTAATGGGCAGTTTGTTAAAATAGAAATTAAAATTTTTAGGATAAAGAACTTAAGATTTATGGAAATGTATTCGGAACATTCCAAGAGGATGTGATCAATATTCAGAAATTTACTGTAACAAATTCATAATTTGTTTCAGTGTATGACAGTGAGAGAATTTAAGTACGACCCGATTGAATGCACGACTTGTTACTGGCAGAAAACTTTAAATATGGTTTAAGAACAAAGGATTCGTTTATTTCCTTGTGAATTTTACTTGTTTTAAAATATGTTTATTGAATTGAGCACCTCTTCTTCAATATTTTGATTATGTGATACAGATAGCCCTCAGTTAAATAAAACATTTATTACTGGTCTTCTCTTGAAGGTCATTAATGAATATAGGTGATTCGGATTTGCTGAGTGGAGTTCTGGCTAATATTTTTCTAGTAATTTGAATCGTCACAGGCTGAGTAAATTCCCCAGTAGTCTCTTTCGAGCCTTCAAGAAGTTCAGTGTTCGTGATAATTGAGAGGAATGTCAATGTGGTTAGGTATATATGTGGATAAAATAATGGATTTCTTGTTGCGGTTGGACTTGGCAATCTTAATTACCATTAAGAATGCATAATTGAGGGAACTATTTTTGATACCAAAAACGTGGATCGTAATATGTAACGTCTTATGAGGATATTGGATCAATAAACCCTGTCTATCAATCTCCGATGTGTCTTGGATGCGTATAACGTGGCGATATTGATATTTGTTGAATATCTCTTTTACAACGAGGTTTGCTGAATGTCGCTTGGCCGTTTGAAGATACCTGGTTGGGAAAACCCTTCAAGTCGACGTGCAGCTCAGCGCCAGCTCTCTCCATCCAGCGGCGGAAGATCACCGCCACCTCCCGCGATAAAAACACACTCTATTTACGGGAGTAAAGACCATAGCAGCTGACGCGCCTGGAAAAACGAAATAATCGTTGGATGATGAGGCTTTGCTTTCGTACTTAATAGTAAGGTAATCCCTAGGAAATTGAAGGTTTGGTTCCGATGCTTAAATAGAATGCTAGTCGTGTTAACGTTGGAGTAGTCTGAAAATAGCTAGTAAGTAACCTAAGCGCTCTATTTTGTGTAGGGCCCAATGTTTTGAGTAGTTGGGTATTAGCTTTCTTATACAAGAATTTTCCATATTCTACTTTACGGAGCAATGTACGTTTGTCTGCTCCTAGATATTATAGATCAAGCATTTTAGTTTGTCAATTCTGGTCTTCAGTAGTGAGATTCTGTGATGAATCCAAGTATGCTTGCTGACGAACACAAGACCAAGAATTTTGATTGAAAAAACTCTTATCATTACCCCGCCGAGTGCTGATGAAAGCTTCCAGATACTCTTTGTCTGCATATCGGAATGCTTACGCTGTTGATTTAATTTAATTCCCTAGTTAGTGACCAACTATGGATCGAGTTCAAAGCTACTTGAATAATTGCCAGGGTAGAGAGGAGTGTCCATCCTTTACTATGAATCATCATACCATCGGCATTCTTACGGATGATCGTAAGGGATTTAATTTCTTGGCCTTTTTAATGGATATTAAAAAATAAAGTTACACTATAGATGGAAGCTAGCAAAGCCCATTTTCTAGCGTGACTATTCAACAACTGATAACTAGGACCTGAATTCATTGATTACTTGGAAATGCTTGATAAACTGGAGAATATTGCTGTCGAAATCAATGTTCGGAAGTGCCTATATAATTCGAGGTATCCTGGCCATATCAAAAGCTGCTTTGGATATCAAGATTGTCTGTTGTGAATGGCTTTGGTATCTTAGGTTTGTACACTTACTAGATGTAAACATGTTCAATACCTTGGCCTTAAAACAAATTGTTTATCCTAACTGATGATTTAGCTCTTTAAATACAATATTAATCATCTGCCAATTGACAATAACAATTGCTAATTTTAATTCGTCACGAGAGGTTTGGCATGAGAACATATTATAAAGATCTTGACTTCTTTACCTTTAATGTGAAGATTCTAAATAAGGATATTAGAAGCACCATTAGTTACAGGTATTGTTTGTTGAAGATGTAAGTTTGTTCGATAAATTGATTTAATTCAATTCATGAGTTTAAATTGGTACATTAAGTATGTGAGTACGCCATGCCTTTATTTCATTCCATTACCTCTACGTGTTACGTGATTTGATCGATGTTGCATAAGCACTCCATTATTTTTTCGATTCTTTTACAAAATTTTTAGCAAGGGCTCCGATTCTCTTGTTAGCAATTTTATTATCTTTGGAACTTTTCTTCTTATATCTAATAAAGACACGTTTTGTTGATTTAATGACGTCCTGTCATTAGTAGTTTCACCAACGGACTGTGATGCTTAATTTGATAAGTGTCAATAGCTTGACGTGCATCTACCATGAAGTTATTAGTAAAGTTCTGGACATCTTAATAGATGTGAAAAATACCTCCTTGAGTTGGAAGTTGATCCCGTCAAAACAAAAAATTTATTGAAAGAAATGCAAGTTCGCTTTCTTATAGTTCGTTTTATTAATAGGAGAGGAAGAATTGTAACTTAAACTAGGGGTGACGATACCGATAATAATTGCAAAATGGTCACTTTTATGTAGATATTCAAGTACATTCCGTGCACATTTTCGGGCAAAATAGATTGAAGCAATTAGTAGATAAGTGGCACCTGGTTTACGATTACTAAAATTAAATGAGGTGGGCTCGCCATGGCAGTTTAAATTTTTCACGAACGTTTCAAATAATGTGCCCAGGCTTGTATGAGTCCTACACTGAGTGGTGCTCATTAAAATCACCGAGAATCAGTAATAGTTTTGGAAGGGCATCCGAAGATTCAGAATTGTGTGTCATTCCAGCAATTATTAACACGTTCAGGGATACTTAGTCGGAATTTACAGGCAGAACTCTCAAAAGAAGTTTCACTAGGGTTATGAGGGCGCTGCGTAAACATTTACTTCAATCAGTTCTACGCCTGATATTGAATCCAGTATAGACAGTCATAATAGTACTTTACAGAATATATATCACACAGGAGTCGCTTGTTATGTCACTCCCTCACTCCCTGTCAATAAATTGTATTAAACTTACAATAGTTCTTAAAAAAAGGAGGGGGTCAACGGACAACGTTTTCCAGTAATTATGGGAATTGTTTGAATGTCACGCGAACTTTGTTATTAATAAGGGAACAAGTTGAACTGAGCGTATCTTCCCAATTTTTACCAGGATGATTATTTTGTTGGTCTGAATGAACTCTTTTTGTTCGTCTTTTTTCTTTAGAGATTATTTCAAATTATTATCTTGATTGTTATTATTAGTATTAGTAAGTAGTTTCAGATATGGAAGAAGATTCAATTGTTAAACTTCTTTTATGAGGAGGAGGAAAGTTCATGGGGTCGATTGATGGGGGGGGGGAATGGGGAATTTTTGAACTTAAATTTTACAGTTTGTATCTTTGTTCAAGGGGCTCAGAATTGGTTGATGCATCTTATGGGCAGCTTCTCTTATTAAAAGGAGGGAGTGTTTACAATCCATGCTAGGTGAGTTAGATGTTGGCGCTACTAAACGATCGAGGTGGCTGTTGCTAGTTGTAGTACTATCATGCTTACTTCCTGTTGCATTGTTTATAATGGGGGTAAGATTGTCGGCTTTGTTTGGGCATTGAATATGGCGTTCAGATTTATATCTAAAACAAGTGAAGTTATCAATTAAAAAATAGTTAATGTCAAGTGTCTTGTAATTTAATTACCATAGATGGAGGTAATTTATGAACTTCGGGTGAAAAATCTGTCTTCTAATACTCAAAATATGAGACACATAAGCATCAGACATGCCAGCTCAGAAAAGGAATAATAAATGATGTTTGAATATTAAGATGATGAATAACTTCTTTGACATGTTTTTGTGGAATAAAGGCAAACGGTGCATATTATAACTCTTATGCGTTTACTAAGTAAGAACCTAACATTTTCTTGAATATCAAAAGGATAATGTTGAGCTAATGTGCAGTATAACCCCCACGAACACTATATCCAGGTACAGTACTTCTCCGAGGTCTCCTGTAGGTGTAAGTGGAGCAATTCACCTACTCAGCAAGTGATTTAAAATAAACACCAGAAGAAACGTTTATTAATTATACAGACATTCACAAATGTAAAAAGTTTTCATATATTAATAATTAAAGAATTGTCGAGAAACATTCATAAATATTATCTACCCTAAAACTAGTTATTGAAATTTTTATGATGAAAAACATTCGGTATTCGTATCGTAACATCTATTATAATTCTTGATTGTTCATAAATCTAGTCCTAACAGTCTCGTTTGATAATTCTTGAATCTCGTTTTGCAATTAGAAGATATCTTACGATTCTTACTTCGTAAATAACTTTTAACGAAAAAAATCTGGATTGAATTAATTATTGAGCGTTTGTTTAGCCGACAGTAGGTGGTGAGTAAATGAATATTGTAGAATATTTTCATTTATAATTGATAGATTTATCTTTTGTTTATCAGAATGTGTCACTAGTGTATACATAACTGCATTTTTAAGAACAGGGAAAAAGAGTAAACATTCCAAATTACTTTCAATGCTTGTCTATCAAATTATTGTTATTAAGATATTTTAGTTGTTTAAAATATCTAGGTGTTTCTGAAAAGATATTTGAAGACAAAATATAATAAAGTTTGGAAGGAAATTGAACATGGCATTGAATATTAAATAAAATAATTCTGCAACAGACAACTGTTTGCGAATATTTGAGCACTGTAAATGTGCTAGTTTGTTTATTTAGTGCTTGGTAGTGTTTTATTACAGTCGTGTAACATTGAAGAGAACTTATTATTTCTGGAGGTAAATATTAGATCAGCAATTTTTTATGTGATAAGAGAAAATAATAATTAAATAGTCGGCACGATACGTTTTGTTTTAAAAAATCTTTAAAATTCTAAATAAAAATATATTGTTGATTTAAATTGTTTCAGTACATTTGTACAATACTTTACATACTCACATATTAAATTGTGAGAAATTAGCCTGTATTGGCTCATATTAAGTCACTCTATACATGATTAGTACTGATTTATTAAAATGTGTATATCTAGCACTAATTTGAGATGTCAACGTGAAGAAATTTCTGCAGAATATGTATAATATCAGTATCTTGTTAATAAAATGTATTTATTTCAACGCTTATTACAACGCTTTCAAAGCTGTTACATACGTTACGTATTACTTACCTGCGTTCATGTCTTCTTCCGGATATCCTGCATGATTAAATTACAGATTTAAGGAGGGAGGAATACACAAAATATAATAATAAATGCACCTTTATTTTCATAACTTCTAGACGAAGATTACAGCTAATTTTCTAAAGATTTTTACTTTCGGAAAGGGAAAGGTATTGTAAAGATATGTTTCATGAATTACATCTTATGTGACGATGAATTGTCTTTTCACTAAAGTTTAATCTGAAATTAAACTGTACTATTGTTGTACTATCGACGAATGCTCTAGTTATTACCAGTTATAATTCTATTCTTACATCTAAAATTTCAATAAACATCCGATTCAATGTAGTGATGACATTTGATTAAAAAAATAATAGATACCTTATCTTATCATTATTTATGTGCTCAACTTTTTTCTGAGCGTTTAATATCCATTCGTGAAGAAAACAAATTAATTTGGAAATAAAATACATGCTGTTTTTAATTCCTCAAGCCTCAGAGAGGTAGTTAAGAAATTCAATTTACGTTTTTCATGTCAAACATTTGTAAAAATTGGGGTTGTTGCGTCAATGACAATGTGCTTCTGGGTTTATTTGCATATATATAACGATTACAATAGAAATAAAGGAAATAACCAAAGAAGTATTCACATATTGGGAATTGGACAAAGGAATGTTTTTCAAACAGTGGGAAATGAAACTACAGAATTGCTCCTTTGGATGACTTTAATACTCAAGAGGAAGAGCAGTCAAAATACTTAACTCTCGGAGCCAGAAGGCCTTTCCGGACTCTGTCCACTACATAAACCGCAACGCAAAGGTGCACAGTTGGTCACACTTGGGTTGGGCGGAAGCACTGTACGGCTGGAAGACGAACGTTTGTCGTTCTGCCACCGGGAAAATTCACACACCGCCTCTGACTCGCAGCAGGAAGGAAGAGTCGCGCAATTAAATAATACTTAATACAACACAGAACAAAACATCTGCGAACAGTTCGAGAGGCACTAGAGGAAACACACTTTCACATTTTGGCGGACAGCGAACTTCAAAAGGAAAAAAAATTCCTTCTTTTTTCATCTCTTTTTAACTCCTAAACATGGCACAGAAACGGATGTATCTTACATCTAACACTGACACAAACTTCAGCTTCATTGAATGGCGCACCGATCGCGTAAATAAATAATTTGTTCCAAAGATTTACTTTTCCTACGGAATTAATATATTACAGACTTCTAGCACAAAACATTAGTCTACATTTAGCTCTGCTATGTACAGCGGCCAGTGGGCCGGGTGACTAGCGTCAGCGCATCTTCTCTCACGCCCACAGTCGGTTCTTTTTTATAAATATTACAATGATCCCTGTTCTGGTAATAATTACAATAATTACTGTAGCAATAAACAGTTAGTTGAATGATGAAGTTGTTGGCGCTAGTATACACATACCTACAGCTATACAAAAAAAAATAAGTATCAGTCTTGAAGCAAGAACAGAGGGCGCGATCGCCCGGCGTGTTCTCTCTCTCTCTCTGTCACGCGCGCACACACACACTGGCAGGCTGACGGAGTGCTGTGGGAGCGTCTATTGGCACGTGTGGATGGTCTTCCGCACGTGGCACGTCTTGCACTTGACCTCGCAGCACCAGTGGAAGGTGCAGTGGCAGCGCTCCACCAGCATCACCTCCTGCGAGCGGTGGCCGCGCCCGCAGCACATGAGGTCGCAGCCGTCCAGCCCCAGCGACGTGTCGTTGCACTCGCGGCCGTGCGTGCCCTGGATGCCCTGGCGCGGGTTGCGCTCGCAGAAGTTGGGCGACTGGTCCAGGTAGACGAGGTCCTTGCGGCCCGGCGGCTTGTGCTGCGCGTCGCACGGCTGCAGCTGGAAGTTGTAGCGGTTGCCCTTGCCCTTGCCCGCGCCGGGGCCCCTGGGGGACCCCGCGTTGCCCACCAGCACGCGCGACGCGCCGTCGAAGCGGTCCTTGAGGTTGTCGCCCACCACGCGGAAGTGCGGCAGGCGCATCCAGCACGTCTTCACCGTGCACGACCCCGACATCCCGTGGCACTTGCAATCCTTGCGCATCTCCTCGCGCACGTGCTGCAACACAACACAACGCAACGCTACATTCGCCTTCGCAGCACACACACACACTCTACCGAGCACACTCGTAAGGAAGGTGTTCGCTGCCAGGGTCAAGCGAAGGCTCACGCCTTGCCAGGTGACGCCGCGTCCAAGGCTGCGAAGGCATTTCGAACACCTTGTCGCGGAATTCCTTAGAGTGAAAGTGCTTTCCAGCCCTAAGGAAGACCACAACTAGTGGTCAAAAACTCGCCAGCATCACAGTCTTTGACACGGCGGCACCCAGAGACTCGGGAGCATTTGCAATGCACTCACACAACCACTTAATTTAAAAGTGTTATAATTCTTAGATTGTAATGAATCAATACATGATATTATCGTCACATCACGTGTACTTCCTTCTGTAAATTAGTTTTTAGGTTTTACAGACCTAAAAAAGGACATTTCACGGACCAGGAGTCTGTCATTAAAAAAAGTTGGATTTCTAGGAAATGTTTTTTTTATTCTCTTTGGACAGTACCTACAAAGCGGGAACATTGCTGTCGAGCATTAAGTTAGTGGAAAAAAAGAAATAAAATCAGAATGGAAATAGATATGAGTTGAAGAATATTTCCAAAAATCAGTAAATGTCAAATCAAAGTGGTCATAAATCAAAAGAATATCATAAATGTCAAGAAGATAATAAAAATATTCTGACCCACAATGGCGAAGAGCATTCTCAAAGTTTTCTCACAGAAAATAAATCGTCCAAAATGTGTGAGAGCACCCTGTACTTTCTTGAAGGTGCAGATAGATGGAAGGCTCAGAAACTTGACAATCTCGCTCGTTTACCGCCATAGTTATCACACGGGGGAATAAAATATATCAATAAATTAAATTAAATCTAAGCAAACAACGCTGTATGACCCTACTTACTAACTGGATGCGATCGGAGAGGAAACGTGTATTATCATAGGTAATGCCATGAGTGTTTTTTGAAATTGTCCATAAATCCCCAATTCGCGAAGCGAGGAGGGTATTTATCTGTGAATTCCCAAAGCACTAATTTATGAAATTACGTCGAAAAATATCAAAATGCGCAAATTATTGAAAATAACTGAAAGTATGTTAAAATGAAAGAGGTTAATTTATAGTACACACGCGGTTTATTGCACATCAACTCAGCGATCGATACACACCGCCTCCTAAAATAGTTGAGTCACAGCTTATTATTGGCCAGTAGGGAGAAGCGGTAAGAAAAATCGGCTAGAAAATGCCATAAATCTTTCCACACCACCGCCCTGATTGGAGCATTTCATAAATAGTTGATTGTTTTAATTTGACGAGTGGCGTAGCGAAAGTAAGCATAGGCGTCGGGTGGCTAGTTGGGCGCGCGGCCTCCCGCGGCGGCAGCGGCGTCGCGCGCGCGCGTGCGTGCGTGCGTGCCGGGGAGGGCGCGCCCGCGGCCGCGCGGCGTTCGCTCCGTGTTAACGAGGCCGGGCGCCGGGGTTAATTGGCGAGGTGTCGCTGCGGACGCATCTGGCAGAGCCGACGACCACGCCCCCTGCCCGCCCCCGCCCCCGTCACCACCTGCACCAGCCGCCATCGCCTTCCCCTGCGCCTCAACCACCGCCCTTGCCACAACTACCCCGCTACGGCGCCTCATACCCCCCCACCCGCGCTTCCACGCCGCGCACGCCGACTCCAGGCGCTCCTACTCCCTCTGTCTCTCTGACGCCCCCTCTCACTGTCACGCTCACCCCCTCTCATCTCGCTCCCTGTCGCCATCTCTCCAAACGTCAACGAACTCTCTCCTACTCCATCCCTTCCAGACCCCCTCTCTCTCCTTTCCCTGTCTCTATCTCTATCTGTATCCCTCTCTCCCATCTTGCTCCCTCCCTGACGCCCTACCGAGCTGCCGTCCAGAAGCCATGCCGCCGTGTCGCACTGTGTCCCTCACCCCCGGCCCCGCCTCGCCTCCTGCGCCGCGGGCGTCGCCCCGCAGCCGCCTCCCAGCCCCGCCAATTACGCCCCGCGCGCCGCCCGCACATCGCTCGAGAGAGTCGGTCCACGCACGCCCCAAGGAGCACGATGGCTGGGCTTCGGCTTATTCAAAGATGAATATGCATTTATGAAACGAAATATACAAATTATTTCTTCTTTTCCTATTGTGTGTGGGTGTGTGTTCCCTTGTATTAATTATTGTTTTCTTATGAGAAGTAAGACCTATGAATTCACAAATTGATTTTTGTGATAACGAATACATAAATTCGTAGTATTCTCATCCCATTTCTGATTCCCTACTCATTCGCAAATTGTAGCTCACTGAATGAATATGGATACATTTCGACACTGAGTCATGCAGCATATAATGCCCCAGGCACGTGCCCTTCCCTTTCCCTCCGCTCCGCGCCTGTTTGGCCTGTGGACCGCCCGCGCGCTCCTCCGTGCCCTGGTCTTCGGCTCGAGCGTTAATCGGACCTTTTAGCAGCGGGCGGGGCGGGGGCGGGGGCAGGGTCCACCGAGTTGTCACTGGGCCGTTTTTTGTGCGGGCACGCGCCGCCACGCGACACCGGCCGCCGCCCCCGCCCGCGCCGCCGCCCGCGCGGGCGATGAGCCGCCTCCGGGAGGCCGGCGCCGCCCCCGCGCCGCGCTGCGCCGCGCCGCCGTCGCCTGTCGCCCCGAAATCGATTCGCTCGGCTGTCCAACGTCTGTGACTGCGGCTCGCCTAATTGGACCGTGACTGCTCCAATTGATGCATTTTGTTTCGTCGCTTTGTCCCCGGATTCACGTTCAATGGGGTCTTTCTGCCATGTTTAGAACGGAGTTGTTCGATGTCGTTGGTTTCGATAGCACTTTCAAATTGAGAATTGATAAGTTCGTAAATTTACTACTATGTTTCTAGACAACAAACTTCTAAAAACATCTTAGAGAAAAAAAATGCGAAAAATTCTGAGAAAAATTAAAGTATTTGTTTTTATTTTGAATTATTGCGCATGGTCATTCGTATTCAAGAATTATTCATATTATTTTATACTTTCATGAAAATATGAAATGAGATTTTTCATTTCTGAAATATTTTTCATATTGGGGAGGACTTTCGGAAAATATTTCGAAGTCATTTCCAAACAAATGAATACCCATTTGAAACACGAATTATTTTTTTCTGTTGACTTTCCTCAAATTAAAAAATTGTATAAGTTCACACATAATTACATTTCTTGGCACATCTACAAACCTAGTGAAGCGAGAAGCTGCGTGTTTCATTAATTGATTAGTAATCCAGGCGCGTCAACTGCTAATCTCATTAGTCCCGTAGGTGTAGTGCATGTTTTTATCGCGGAAGGTGACGTCGATCCTCCCCCCGCTGGATGGGGAAATCCGACGCCCACCAACCGGTCGGCTTGCAGGGTTTTCCCAACCAGATATCTCCCACCAGCGGGGCACCGCCCCAATCGGGACAAGCTCCCGACTGGTGTCCCGACAAGTGTGGTGGTGCGGTGTATGAAAGTAGAAGTGTGTCGAGAAGGTGCTGAATTCGACCTCGCTATCTAACCAGTGTCGAAGGAGGCTGTGCAGTGACACGAGTTGATGCCCTGAACCACGTATGCCTGCAGAAGCCGCGTGCATTTCTTAACCAAAGCGGCCGATTTGCGAGGGGCGGAGCGAGGCGGGGCGGGGTGGGGCGGAGCGAGGCGGGGCGGAGTGGGGCGGAGCGGAGCGAGGCGGGGAGGGGCGGGGCGGGGCGGGTGAGCCCTGCTTTAATCGATTAACTCGTCGCCGCCAGGCGGCGCGGCAGCACCTTCATCTAACGCGCATCGGTTCCGCAGCCTTCGCGCGGCTCTTCGTTTGCGTAACAACCGCTCGATTTCACAGCGGCCGCTGCCTCGCACGGCCGGCGCCCACGCAGTAAATAGATTGTTAAGCGCGCAAAAAGGGGCGCGGAACCAAACGCGCCGGGGGGGGCGGCCACGCAGAGGAGAGGCAGCTGGGAGAAGAAAGGGATGGAACAACAAGGATGAAAAGAGAGCACGAAGGCCGAAGTTTACTTCCGAAGTCAATAGTGAGTGTGGAAAAGGCTGAAAAGTAAGCTTGAGCAACTGATGGGAACGAAATGAAACTAGCAGAAAGAGATGGAAGAAGTAGAGGAAATGGAGACGTGGACAGAGAAAGGAGATGGTAAAGAGTGAGATAGATTGAGAAAGTGGAAGAGACAAAGATAATTTACGAAATTATCAAAGGTTATGCAGTCGATACTGCATTCAAGATACTGTTGATTAGATACTGTGTTAGATACTGTTGATTCAAGAGAGGTAGATAATCTTGGACATCGGAAAATATGATTCAAGTGATTGGACCACAATAATGATGGACCAACGAGAATTATGAAAGTAATTATGCTATAGAAGGAAAACATTGAAACAAAAAGGTAGAAAGATTTATAATAGCGCCCCACCAGGTTGTTGGCATCAAATTTACTCATGAAAGAAAACTAACTTTTGAAAGATAGTCTGCGAAAATGTCAGTGTAGTTCAGTTTTCAATATAGAGAGGTAAAATGCAAAGATATATATATCGGGATGTAAATGTAACCGAGGATGAGCATGCAAAAGTACACAACCAGTCCAGGGAGGGTGGGCGGATAAAACAGAAATAAAGTGGACGTGGGGACGGGCCCTGAGAGAAAAAGCCATCCCGCTGTCGTGCTTCAGTGGCTCATTCCTGGCGAGAAGCCGAGTGTGGCGGGGCGAGCCGGAGCAAGACGTTGCGTCCATTTTCACTGCTCGTCGCCGACCCTGAGGGGCACTCGAGCTTGGGCCGACTTCTCTACGGAAGGCCATCGGAAAATTGCGTTTACAAACAACACTTTTTCCTATCAAAAGAACATTTAACCTGTAGACGGCAATGGTGTGAACGACTTTGTAAAGAGAATCTGTTTCTTGTAAGGGCTGTTCGAGGAATTGATTGCTTAGATCGAGTATATTGAAGGAAAACACAAAGGAGCAGATTGATTTTAATACTTTGCACTGTGGAGACCTTTCACTACATTTCACTGCGCTGTTGTAAATTTGTAATGTGTACTTCGTGTACAGTTTTTGGTTCAGTAATATTTCCGTTTGCTAATTTGATAACAGCAATCAGTTCGTGTTTTATATATTTATATGTTGCGTGAAAACATCACTAGTGTGAATGACTGGGTGACGTCTGTGGAGTCTGGGTGACATTGACGATAGGGATAAACGATACACTTAGTCGTAAATTCTAAAAGCAAGACAGACCATTTCAACATTTTTTTTAAAGCGTCAACATAAGATGGACGAAAACCCGTTGATGAAAAGGTTGGCAGTTAAAGTGAAGCTTCTTTGATGTGCATTGTTTTTGGGAATCTTGATGAAATGGTGTCTAGAGAATAGTAGCAAGATATTTCACTAATCAGGTGTTTGCACGTTGGATTAAATAACAATTTGTTGTCAGAAGTTTAAAGAAGGATTATCAGTTAAGATTTTCACTAGTGCAGATTTTGGGAAAAGAAGTAAATCAAAGCTTGAAACTTTTTTCTCCCAGTAACAATGGTTGAATTATGTTATGTTCTCATTAAGAGAAAAATTAACATAATCAATCCCACAGATACATTTTTTGCCTCGCAGCATATCTTTTCAAAGACAATTTTGTACATCTGTTCTGCACAAAAAAGCATCGTCAAGAGTAATTCGACTGTTAATAAATTATTTTAAATTTTAATTATAATCCTCAAAGTCAATTTGATATATTGAAATAAACCAAAGACGTGCATGAAATGAGGGTGTGTGTTTTCTAGTGTATCTATCTGTATACATTACGTGGAAATGAATGTTCTTGTGTTTCCTTATAAATCAAGATACATTTATTTTTAATCGAAGGCTACTTGAATAGGAAGTAGTCCAGTCTGGGTGGAAGAAGCTTAAGAGTATGAATCTCCCACTTGAGAGTGTTGTATCTCATCGTGTAGCCATTATATAAAAATAATGTTCGTGTGCTTGGGAAAGGTGGCGGCGTCCAGCGCGAGCACTCACCAGGCGCCCGGCCTCGTTGTTGTGCAGGTTCATTTTCTCCCGCATGGTGCGCCCGCGCTCTCCCGTGTCCACGAAGTCTCTCGAGAACTTGAATCCGTACTCGATGTTGTCGGAGCAGCCGCCCCACTCCCAGTCGGGCTTCTTGCCGCCGCCGCCGCCGCCGCCGCCCCCGCGCCCGCCGGCCACGCGACCCGCGTGCCGGTAGTCGCACGTGCACGACTGGATGGAGCCCTCGGCGCACGCGCGTGCGATGGCGTGCGTCACGCCCGCGCTCGTGATGGCGTAGATGAACGCCGTCTCTCGGCATCCTGCAACACACAAAGCCAATAGTACCATTCACGCGTGTATATTAATTAGTCTATATACAACGTACAATACCATCTGTGTATTAGACACAGTATCAGCGACAACACCAATGCCTCCACAGCATTGTTGGCCGGGAGGATAGTGTTCGAGTCCCGACAGTGGCGGATTTTCGACACTAGTTACACGGCTGGGTCGAATTCAACCACTGTTTTGAGCATTCTAGCGGCCGACTGCTCTAATCAGTAGTTTTCTGTGTTCAGTACCTGGCGAATGCCAATGCGGTACCCAAACGAATGGGCCACCGACCGCTCTCGATCATTCCTCCGTCTTGTTGATCCTCTTCTCTCCCCCTTCCACACACATCGACATGTGTCACACGGGCCTGTAGGGAGCTTGAGAGCTTCTCCTTGTTGGAGCGGTGCTCTGATGGAGAGATATCTGAAGAGGAGGGACCTACAAACCGAAGTGTAGATTGACGCCAGATCACACGTTCTAGCAGGGAAGGAGTATAGCCACCTCTCGGTATATCGCAGTGACTAGTTGCGGGACTAATGACGTAAGTAGTTGGTGTGGCCGAATCAATGAAAGAAGATGGCTTTCTACGATTTTCACGACACCATATGCACCATATGAACACACTACTGGTGTTCTACTGTCGGATAGAGAAATATCCTCCAGAGGTTCATCCAACGGATTTAATACGAAACATTTAGAATTTCGCAGATAATGTTGTTAGGAAAACAGCACACAGGCACCCCACCTCACACGTTACGCTGCCGTACTTGTTGCCTTAGCGCGTAACTCGGGAACAAGGCATTCCAGACTCCTGAAACGTATTTCCTGTGTCCCTACGAGTCTCAGTTTAGGCTTCTTACATTATTATTTACAAAAGGAGACCCTCTTAGACGTTCTTATACATTTTTTGGAGGTTTCATTATTATCTAGCATGGATTGTCATAATTGATCTAAGTCGGGTGTCAGTACGAAATTATTTTCAGATTTTAAGACTAATAGTTTAAAAAGTGCAGCATAATTGCATTGGGCTACTTAGAGTATATATAATGAAGAAGTTATGATTTTTGTGTTTTTTTTGTTGATGAGCTCATGACAAAGAAATGAAATACGTTTTTTGTCTTATGAATGAACAGACGAAACAGTACTGAGAGTGACAACGCTCATGAACGAAGGAAACTAGTTTCCGTAGTATATTGCATCTAAACAGTCCTGAACTCGTGCACGAAAGCATGTGCGTCAGTCAACATTCGCCGTGCAGCGGACGTGTTCTGCGTGGCAACGTGTCCCCTCGAGAGAGGTGAATGCGTATGCTAATCAGAGCGATCAGCAGCGGATCCTTTTCACAAGTCTGAAGACAGACCTGGACTAGTGATGAACTACGCACTCTCCCCTGCCACACTGAAAGTGTTGACAGTGGTGTGTCAATGCGGGTGTACACTCCTTGCCATCTGGCGGAGCGATGAAGGAAATGAATGTGAACTCCCGCTAGCTTAGGCGGGTACATTCATGTGAAAAAGTTTTATTTGTCTTGTGCAAGTTTATAAATTTGTCATTTGTAAGATATTAATACACATTTTAAGCATATAAAGTTACATCAAAAATAATTGTTTAAATTTTTCATGAATCAAGAATAACGATTCATGTAAATGCCGGAAAGAGACTTCAGTAATTCACAGTTTCATCACAGTTTTTGCAATGAAACCATAAAAAATTCGTGTGTTTTAGAATTCTTTCAGAATATCCTCGAGATATTCAGAGGAATCGAATAAGACTTTGATCACCTTTTTAGGTGCGCTGTGGCACCAAAAATGCGTTTTAATTTGTTAAAAACAAGAAAAATTGTTTTTATTAGAACTTTCTGGACGGATCCGTAAAAAAAGTTCATATCAGTTTCCCACGAGGAGAGCGAGGCGCGTCAAATGACACTTCATTTGTCCCGATTGGTGGTCCTGAAATGATCTAACCGTGAATGACGCACAGAGCGACGGACAGACAGACAAACAGACGCACGCACACACGCCAGTTACTCGAAAATTTATGGGTGTACGTGAAATATATTATGATGTTAAAATCTTTATTCAACATTATAGATTTTGATTATGGTTGATTATGATTGAAATTGACTAAACATTTCATAAACGAAACAAGGTTTAAAATCTTGTTTAGCGAGATTCATTAGAGAGAGAGGGGGAGAGAGGCAAAGAGAGCGAGGGGGAGAGAGGCAGAGAGAGAGAGAGAGAGACCTTGACATAATACAATCAGATCACAGCATTTTTGAATTAATATTTCTCAACATGTTTGTGATGTTAACAATTTACTGAACATTAATGAAAACAATAAATATTTGAAACAACGAAAAATAGTTACACAAGCATTCCATTAGCGACCAAACATCCAAATAAATTAATATATTTATTACTAATATTAATTCTTTGCATTTTATTACTTCCCCAAATTCCTGAAGAGTGAGAGTGAGTTCACTGACAGTTTCGAACCTTAGTTACGAGAGACGTGCCATAACGCGCGGACCTCCGCGCGAAGGCAGCAGACAGAACAAAGCATCCATCCCTAGAAAGACCCTTCAGCCCGAGACGCCGGGCAGGAGTACATGCGAAAGCCACCTCGGCCACCCGGACCGGCAGGATCGAATTACGCACGAAAATATTGATATTCAAAACGAAAGGAGGGGAAATCTTTTGAGGCGCTCACCGTCTCCCAGCCTCCACCGTTCCGCGTTTCCTTTGTGAGCCGCCCGCCAGCCCAATCCTTTGGGCGCGTGTGCGCGTCTGGGGCATTGAGCTGCGCCCGGATGAGGGCGGGGCCTGCGGCATCCGATCGAAGCCCCGATCGCTGTGGGAGCGCGCCACGCCCACCAGCCCCCGCCAGAGCGCCCTTTCATCCCCGCGCCCGCCCCGCGCACCCACGCGCCCATGCAGCCGTCCATCACGCCGGCGCACACGCGTCTCCGCTCGGACACCGGAAGCGCCGCGATCGGGTTACGCCAGTTCCAGCGCCCGCCGCACAGCTGCGCTCCCGGCGCCCGCCCGGTCACGCACCACCTGCCCCTCCTTTTTAGCTTCCTTTTTACGCTATTTTATGTTTTCTCTTGCGTTTTTTCTCCTTTGTGCGTACGAACGCGGGTGCGTCAAAGAAGCTGCAATTAGGGAAATGGGACGGTCGTTGTTGGGGATCAAAGCCCGGTCGGTGGGATGGGGCTCGGGGCTTCCCCTTTATGCGTTGTGGAGCGGCGTGCAGCGATGTGGCGGCGGGCAGCCTTTGCAAGCGCCCACGTGGCGTGGGTGCGTGGTGGCTATTCAGGGTGGATGTGAATGAGCTACCTGTGGGGACGATCCGGGTTGCTCGGTGGGCTGACCACACAGGGCTGCGGTTTCGGTTGGGCTAATGGAGGAGGTGTTTTCATCACAAGTGTGTGTGACAGGAAAGCAAAGAGAAACCACTACTGCAAACCGTCAAAGCGTCATTTACTCATCGACGAGTTTTGCTAAAAACGAGGGAACAGTAAATATCCAGTGTGACAAATTACAGGATACAAAGTAAAGAACTATTCTCTTTATACCATTGTACATACCATTCTGTCCCCAAATAGAGCTAAAATTTAATGGCTTTTATTTATTTATTATTGCAAATAAGGTTCCCTATTTGAAATCTGCTCTTGAAGTACCAATATGTTGAAGTCATAAAGATAAAAACATGTTGGTAATTTCCTGTGTAACGTTTCTTTGGTTGAACAACTATTTTTATTCGAGAATTTACTTGAAAAATGCAATATCTTGCAAAAAAATTAATAAGTACAAATTCGTATTTTACATAGTTATATTTCATTTACTCGATCGATGAGATCCTCAGGAAGAACTTTGCAATAAGTTGTTGAGGCTCTTGAGTTTGTTACCGATTGTAACAAATCATTTTATATTTAGTTTCCGATACCACTACGTACTATGAATTCCATTATGGGTAGGCCCTACTTCGATTTCAGTAAAGAAATGCAATCAATAAAATACGGATCTGACAGTAATTGAACTTAGGGTCAAAGTACGAATAGATTTAAGAAAATTGAGAAACATTGTGTAAATGGATGACGTGTGACGAATGCTTTTATTTGAGGTCGCGAAATGTCTGGAGACTGGCGTTCATCATTCATTTCTGTCATTCACGGCAATACACACATGCATCGCAAAAACACGTGCATGACACCAACCGCGAAGCAAGCAATTTGACACAAGGCGCGTCTTTGTGGGAGCAATGTTTGCGGTGCGACTCGGAGGGACCTGAAACCGGTCTCCACTAATAAGTGAGGCCTCGTGCACCCGCGCCCGCCCCCGCCCACGCGCCCGCGCCCGCGCGGCGACTGCGCTCCCGGACCGGATGCACGGGGCGGGGCGGGGGCGGGGCGGGGGCGGCGCCACTCCCGGATTCTGGGAACGCGCATTATCCTCTTCTCACCGGCGCTTTCTGCACGCAGTTGAGTTATTAATGACGACCTACAGGGGACAGTTCTTGGATCATTTTTTGTTATTTTTTGCCGTTTTTCAATTTTTAGGTCATTTTTTATCTTTACGTCATTTTTACGCATTTTTCTTCATTTTCATGTGTTTTGTTAGTGAATGTTTCATAGATTTACAATGACGCACATAAAACAGTGTTTACTGTTACTACATCAGTTCATGACGAAATTTACTACTGCAGTGGAGCAGTTTTTCGAACTCTCAAAATGACACGAATCTTTGATAACTTCCTCGACATTTCAAAACTGACAGTTGGAAAATAGGAGCTAAAGATTACATTTCCTCCTAAAATAAAGACTTTGTACTAAATGTAATTTCATTTAAAATTCTATAATTCACTGAATAAGTAAAAATGTTCATACAAATTTTTGAGTATTTTTTAAATAAATGAGCTAATTTTCCCATTATTTTAAAGTCATTTTATAGGCTATTTTCTTCTTGTTTTTAAATAATTTAATAGGACATTTTCAAAGAACTTATATTTCATCAGAATCCGAGCCCTGGTTATATCAGACATTGATTTTCATCTGTGGGAACAGAGATTCAATTTTCGGGCAATTTTTCGCCGTAGATTTCTCGCCTCCGTTGCGTCTCCACCATCCTATAATAAGAAATGGGTATGATCTATCCATCAAATCTTTTCAGTCAGTTTCAGTACTCTTCATACTTTAAACAGGTTTGAATAAAACGGTGTTGCAAATAGTGTTTTATTGTTGACCTAGCGTCAAAGACAAGTTTCACAAATCAGTTACGAGATAAAAATGGGATTTTTTCAATTTATTTTCTTTTTAAGTGAGTTTCAATATTTCAAGGGAATTGAATATAACTACTTTATCTAAAATAAAACTTTCGAGTACACCACAGACTTTTCTCCGTTTGAAAAGCGTCGTGATTTGTTCTTTCTTTGACGTCTGTGAGCCCTTCAAGTATTTACGTTCCATGAGACCCCATGAGTGATGATCAAATCAGTAGATAATAGCGGTAATTGGTGATGAAGCAGCATTGGCCTTGTCAAGCACACAGTCGCACTGAGCGCCTGCGGAGGGAGGCGGGCGCAGGAGCCCTCCTCCCAAGGCGGCGCGGCGCCGCGCGTCCTTAGGATTCGCTGGGGGCGGGGGCGGGCGCGTGGGCCGCCTGCTGACGGCGCCCGAGACGGAGTGCAGCGGCGTTTATTTGCGGTGGAGCGGGGCGGGAACCCGCGTGGCGGCGGCGGCTGCGATGACGCCGCCGACGACGCGCCCCAGAGGCGTTTATCGCGGCGCTGAAATACGGCGTAAACGCTCGCGCAGATGAAGACCGCGCCCGGCCGCAGGTACGGCCATTCCACGGCCTGCGCTCCCTCAGGATGCTTCGTCCGGCATTAGACCCGGGCAGTTGTGCTTTCGTTTCTACCCTCTTCTTCTTCTTCTTCAAAACATCAATTTTAAATACCTTTTTGATGTTTGTTTGTCCGTCCATTTAATTTTCTATCAAAGATCTATTATTTTTCTCTGCGTTTACTATAGGTAAGGCTGAGCACCATCCAATATCTAAAAATAACGTTTTCAGGATAGTTATTGAAGTAAAGATAGGGGCATAGTCTGGCATTTTGAAAAGACGTTTCATATTACTTTTGAGCACGAATTCTTGGAAGCATACAACAAATACATTGATTTCTCCTGGGATTCTTCTCGTCGTGTGAGGCGACAGCCATGTTGGTTCAAGTTGCCTCAGTGCTTTGTTTACTTTACAGCATCTAGCCCAGTTGTTGAATATGGCCGTGACTTCTTTGTAATCAACTTTTCCAATCAATAATAGCGAGTGTAGTCCTTTTCAAGTAATAGGGGTTGTGTGATTTTTAATCCGCCTATCGCTACAAGTTTATCTAAATCACTAATTCTGTTTTCCTATTTTTTTTATTTCTTTAATAATATGAAAAGCATCATTTTATTTTTCTCCATTACTTCCTTCCATTCTTTTTATAATTTTGGTCACTTTATTCTAATGTAAGTGCACTGCTTCATTTCTCGGAACACCAATTTCCAATATTCCAGATACATATAATTTCTATTATTTTGTATAATAATATATTATCTCCTTCCGTTTTGTCATTTTGTTTCAAATCGTGTTTGTGTTGTTGGTCATTTTCTCTTATTTTCATTTGTATGTTTTTCTCATCACCCCAAATGTCCTCTCGATCCATGGGCCTGGGGTATGTTTGGTGACGTTGTGCACTCATATTTTTACTAACATACATTTTGCAAACATTTGAATACAAGATAAAGTGTTTTCAAAATTGTGAATGAAAATGCATTAAAATAAAGAAAATAGGAAGCTATAAAATATAAAACCATACACAGTACGTAAAAATTAACTGTGTGTCACTTTCTCATAACTCTATCCCTATTTTTACATTTTAATTATGTTTAAATATTTACTTATTATCTCTTTCTTCTTTCCTTGCAGCTTATTTCATTAGTGTTGGCGAAAATGAAGCGGAACATGCTGTCTGGCAGTGACTCTTCACGGACGTTTATTTTTAATTTCTCTTAAAATCTGTGTATTTTCTTCCGACATTTGTTGGCTTCGTACTTTGCTTCTTAACAGATATCGATCAATCTTCTTTCGTATCAACAAAATTGGGGGGGGGGGGAAATTCATTAATTGAGCAATTGTAAATAAACTGTTTTCGTTCCCCTAATTATTCGTCTCGAATTCTTATCAGAAACAAAAAGAAATGTGCCCCGAACAAATCTCAAATAAAAACTCATCTCGTTAAAACGCGTGCAGTAATGATTCGGCATTCGTCACACCCAGATTTTTAAATCAGGTTAAATGAGTAAATAAAATAAAATTATTTACATCATCCCAATAGTTCATTTATATTTTTATTGGTCTTGTTCGTTTGTTGTCTAATGTTTGCACATTTATCGTGTTTACGTTCCTTAAACCGTTCGTCTCCAAGAACATATGTTAAACATGAGTAATAACTGTACTGGTTCATCCTGGGCACAGCTTCTTCTACAGTGTACGCGCATATGAGCCAAGAAACAATTTGTCTCTGTCGAGAGGTATTGATTCTTCCAGACGATAACCCCACGCGTCCTTATATGCGCGATAACTCGTTCCATCGCCTCGTCCAGCAACCCGCCGTCCGTCCGGCACTTGTTATTCCAAGGCGCAGCTAACGGAAGTTCGTCGCTTGTTTGATCATCTTGTTTCCCAACTCGGGCTTACGTCTCGATGGCTTTTTACGTGTTATGGCTGGCTGACACGTGAAGAGTCGGGTGAGGGCCACTTGGAGGTTTATTTAGTAGCAGCCGGTTGGACGGCTGGTTCGCATCGCGGGCCGGCGCTTCGGGGAATCGCCACGCGGCGCGCCGCTCGCCGCCCGACAGCGACAGCGCGGCTAACAATCGCGCGCGCCAACAAAAGACGCGCCACAAACGCCGCCGCAACGCGCGGACACGTCGCACTCTGCTAACCTAAATTTCCTTGTCAAAAGTTGACGAAGATTGACTTGCCCAGTTGGGTTTTCGTTGCTGGGATTGTGTACGCTCGTAGCTCCTTTGCGTAAATGTGCTCGAGTTGGTCTGCCCGTGGAAGCCTAAGAAGTATTAACAGCTACTACAAACAATGCATTTTTGTTGTCAGAGATAAGTTGATCGTTTACATATTACTTTCTTTTTAAATAATGACAAAATGTTTCATTTTTTAATAGAACTGCTACATTTCAAGACAAATCCTCGTGAAAATGGTAATATGTTTTAAAGAAAGAAGTTTTGACTACATATTTAATGATTTTTTTGACTACGTATTTCGTGAATCGTTTAGCTAAATTAATATGTATGATATCAACTCCAACAGTATCCGTAGATAGTTCTTCTGATTTTAAAAAATGCATGAAAAATAATCACAAGAGGAACGAATGTGCAGCTTATCTCTCATATTAATTGAGAAAGGACTCTTGAAATCCACAGGAGAAAAATAGGATTTTTACAAAAGTTGAAAAAATTTGACACTGACAATAGGATGGTTTGACTCTGTACATTTAGTAATGTAGGATTTGTATGTGATAAATTCATGAATGTCGAAACGACGGTAACATGACCGCTTTCAAACGTCAAGCATTATTTTAGGAAAGTGATGACGTACTCTTTTAATGAACTTAAATCATCAAGAATCTAAAGTTGTAATTTATATGAAGATTGTTGTACGGATGAGTAGTATTGCCTAGCGTTCAGTGATTATTTTTATTCGTCTGCACTTGAACGTTTGGCAAATTTACAGTGCATTCTAGTCTGGGAGAGCTGTCGCGAATGGCTGCGATGTGTCGGGTGGGGTTCCCAATTCTGTTTTGATGCTTGCCCGTAAGGTAATGAGAATGTGATCTCGGCTGCAGCACGTGTACGTCAGGTAGGGCAACTTTCACGATCGTTTGAAAACTTATTTTACACAGAGTGAACGGTCAGCGTTTCGACAGTTGGGCTCGGGATTGTTTAGATCCAGCGCTCGTCACGTCCCGCGAGATGACATCCTTTCGGTGCGTGGAATGCTGAAATGCTAGCGACTCCTCAATCACTGTAGGCCTTTTTTGCGAGGAAGGGAAACCTTTCTTGCAGAACGAGCTATAATCTTAATGAATTAAAACCGAATCCCAAACGAATTTTAAAAGAATTATTTCATTTCACATTTATTGGATTGAATAAATTTGAGTTTTCCGTCAAATCAGGTATTTCTAAAGCAATTTCATTTTCAATATTCCGTTAAGTGAGCCCAGAAACTTTATGGACAAAATATATCATAAAATGGGCGTAATTTTGAGCATTAAAAATGAAGACGATCTTGTCATGCCCATCCCCCATCCAGCGCTTCAGAAAGATACACCCGTAAAATGGACGACTTAAGCGATGACCACGCAAAAATGCAACGCTGCGCCATTGAGCCCCCATATGGCCTAGTAATGAACGAGAACGAGAACGACACTCATTTGTTTCAACAAAATCCATGACACGACGTTTTCTAGTGAGAGGTGAGTCTAATGCTTCTGAACATCTTCCCTCGATAAGAACACTTATTAGAAGGATTGGCAGTAAACAGAAGCCCGAAAACAAAACTGACGAGGAGAATCGAAGGAAGTGAATAAGAATGGAACGTGCAATTAGGACCTAGATTGAAATGTAAAGAAAGGAGAGGTTAGTAAATGAAGTGTACCCCAGCGCATATGGCACTCCCGTGATGGCAGTATTCGGTGTAGCTGTAGACATGCACGAGGCAGGAAACCCAATGAGGCAAACAACCGGAAGCGAACACGGCGAGCAGCAAATTGCGTGCATGTCAAGCGGACGTGAGCGTGCAGGCGGGAGGCTGCGACCAGAGGCCTGCGTAACACGAGACGAACGCACCCAGTCACGGCGCATGCGTGAGCACGGACGCGTGGGCGTTGCAGCGACGCACTGTGGTCCAGATAGAAAAAAGTGGTCCAAAATGTATTCCTTCAATAAAACTAAATGAATGGCGTGAAACTGCAAATGTTTCCTATCTATTGAGTGACATGTTAAATAAATGAATAAAATTGTTTTGCGATAGGTAATAAAGCCCTACTTCAAGCCCTAAGGATGGGGGTGGGAAGGGATTGAGAAAGAACTACTTGCGCCCGTTATTAAAGGTTTCCCAATCCTCATTTAAACATCTCTTTTACTAATTTCCAATACGCCCAGACAAAATTTTGCTGTTACATGCCACTAGAATTGTATTATTAATCCAATATTGAACAGGGGAATTAGCATCAGTGATAGTGTTATACAGATTATTTACTTCAAATACGACACCCAAGTTACGTTTTACTAAGAAGTAACATTGAATTTCTTAATTTTGAGGAATTTTGCGTTAACAAGGAATCGAAGGAGGCATTTCGCAGCCTTGAAGGCGCTATCGTTTCCTCCGATCAATTATTGCCGAAGCAGTAACATAAATATGGGCTACAAATACGCATATAATATTTCTCTCCTCATTGCAATAGTGTATGTCTTTTTCAAAAGTTAATTTGAAGATCGTATAGTTATAGATAGAGTTGTTTGCAATACAAGTACAAGTTTTATGATATACGTGTGTTTACATTTTAACAATTCAATGAACGTAATTCAACATGCTATAGAAATATTATGCAATTAGAAGTGACGAGGGACAAGTATAGTTTTATAACAATAACATTAACATTTACAACATTGAGAAGCACAAAATGAAGAGAATTATGAAGCACAAAATCAGTGAATTTACGAGCATAAAGCTTTTAAAATATTCTCTTTTTTACAACAATCCAAGCAATAATAAATAAAAAAATCTGGAATGATAGTGTAGAATATGAATAAGAACCATTTTTATCTTCGCGTATGTTTGAATCTTATAAATTGAATCTTTTCGAAACTATGTATTTCCTTTACGATTTGGTGTCTTTCAAACCATTTTTTTACAAAAATAAATCTGTCTTCTTTTTACGTCATTGAAACGAATCGTCTAGATGAGTTACATTTGCCCTCACTGTGTATCTTTTAAAGTAATCATTTTGAATTTTTGCTTGCCGGCCTTTCGCTTGTTCCAAAGCAGCGTGCGTCGCTGGGCGTGCGTGGGCGTGCGTGGGCATGCGTGTGTGGGCGTGCGAGGGCGGGCAGGCGTGGGCGTCCGTGGGCGTGTATGTGGGCGTGCGTGAGCGGGCGTGCGTGTGTGGGCGTGGGCGGGCGGATTGGCGGGCGGGCGTGAGTGTGCGCGCATAGGCGTGCGTAGGCGTGCATGCGCGGGCATGTGTATGCGTATGTGGGCGGGCGTGGGCGTGGGCGCGGGCGTGTAGGCGTGCCTGAGCTTGCGTGTGTGGGCGTGCCTGAGCGTGCGGGCGTGGGCGGGCGTGTGTGTGGGCGAGCGTGGGCGTGTGTGGGCGTGCGTGGGCGTGCAGGGCGGGCGCAGGGGCGCGGAATGGAGTGAAGAGTTGCGTGCCGACGACGCGAACGGCCAGCGGCGGGCGGCGCAGGCCGGCGACGTGCAGAGCGACTGAAGCAGAAGCGGCCTCGGGCAGGCAGCCACGTCGTGTCATCATCAGGCGAGCTCAGCCGTCAGGAATTCGGGGGCGGTTTGGACGTTTGGACGTTTGGAACGCGACGTGCGCCATGCGATACGCGAACGAGACAAAAGCTACTTTAGTTTGATCGTAAAGCGATTTGACGTTATCGATTTTACGAGTCGAATTCTCGCTCCAAGATTGCAATCTGATGATTTTTTGTGGTTTTCTCTGTATGCCAACTGCTATAATAATTATTATTCCCCTAAGTCTAGTGCATGTTATATCCCGAGAGGTGTCGCCGTTCCTCCCCCGCTGAAACCGGAGATCCGGTACTACCTACACGTCAGCTAGCGGGGTTGATATTATGATGATGATGACTTACCAATTGAGAGCTACTCATCATTCAAATAACTATAAATGTTAGTGACGACGATACCGAGTTGTTTTATTGTTTCAATACCTCCAACAGCTCACCAGCAGATCAATGTAGAACGCCGTTGACATTTTTTGAAGACATTCGTTGAGATGAGTGTACCCATGAAGAGGAGCACAAAGTTAAAAAAAATCGTGAGTGTCCGTATTTATTATGCGATGTAGCATGCACGGGACCAAAACTTGGAAAGCATATGCATGTATAAAAGGCTGCTTTATGACCTTCGAAGCCAAAAGACGGGGATTCCCAGTGCCGTGCTACAGCGAGTGAAGCGTCTAAGTCGTATATTGACGACACCCCGCAGGATGGAGGGGGGATTTGAGCTATTGCTCATCAAAGTAAATATTATTTTGGTTCCCTCTTCCACCTCTCACCTTCCTCTTCAAACAGCTCTCAAGTGGAGCGATACTGTTCAACACCATTTTAACAAGCAAACGTTCGACAGAGAGATTCAGTTGTTGAATTTATTTCCAACAAATTGTTTCTCCATTTCCTCGGTAAAAGAACGATTAACCATAAAAAGGTTGTTTCACTATTGGTTACTGTCGACACAGCTTGTGTCCCATCGAAACTTTATTGACTTCGTTGTTTCTGACATCTACTGGTTGCGATCGTTACGACGCTCTGATGCTGACTGCACTCGCACGTGAACCTGGTTTAACTCTACTCATTTTGGCGCTTAACTCATTTAATTTGGTTTCATTTTGTTAGTCTTTTGCGATTCATCTAATCATATTTGAAAATCAAGTTGAGCATATTATCTCTCCACTTTTTTAATGTTAATCTGAACTCATTATCGCTATACAGGAAAGGAAAGTCCTATTTCTGGAAGAGGGCAAAGAAAAATTCGAATACGTGCGTGCGTAATTTTCGAAACTTAGAGCACTACATTAGCTATTCATAACTTTATAAATGGTGAAGCGTATTAGATGATGACAAAATTTTACCTACAATGTTTCTTAGTAGAAGTCTTAATGACTTGCATGTGCAGTTTATTACCTTTAATTAAATCCAGCGCACATATTATTCATTCGCTCCGTAAGTAAGTCGTTGTGCGGTCGCCATCGCAATACCAAGTTTCAGCGGCGACAATTTATGCTATAGATAGTTAGCAGATTTTTTAACTTGCACTTCTTTTTATCATCATCAAAGCAGCTGGTGAGTTTTTTTGGTTCATTATATCCTATCATCGAGAAGCAAATCTACAGAGCGGTGAAGTTATAATTCTCGAGGCCGCATTTGTGGCCGTATTCGCCGTACATCTCGGCTTTCGTTTCTGCTCGATTTACCGACCGCCGAGGGCAAATATACGAGCGCGAACATCCGCACAAACGTGCCGTTCACACGCCTTGGCAAATGCACTCGCGTAACGAATGGGCGACGCCGCCCCCGCCCCCGCCCCCGCCCGCGCCCGCGCCGGGCGGCCCCCGAGCGGCGACGCCAGGCCTGCCAACGCGCGCGCCCGAAAGCTCCCAGCGAGAGGCGAACCTGATAGCCTCCGTTCATCTTAAATGAGAGGAAGGGAAATTGTTGGCAGACTTCCGTCAATGCCTTGTGGAGCGCCGTCGAGACCGTTTGATTCTGAGGGGGCGTCGATTTACAATCTTTCTTACCTCTCACATCCAAAGAGTGCTTCTAGCATACCCTGCGGGTGTGATTGTAGCAGTCTTTCGATGATAGAAAGGGATTTCTTGAAAATTAAGCTTTCCACAGACGACATTATTTAAAAACTCTCCTATTATACATACAATTCTAAAATTCTATGTTAAAACAATGATTTAAGATTTATGTATTATAAACATACATCTACAAATAAGTGTACTGGATAGTATACTAGTTTATTTACATCTTTATTACAACAAAACCTTTTATACAAATAATTTTAAAACGATTTAATATTTACATAAAATAAATACGCTTTTAAATGAAGTGCCGTGGCATTCATATACTATGTTTTAATGCGTAAAGTTCCATATTTTGTGTTTATTTGTTATTGATTTTTTTCGTTGAATTTTTTTCGTTTTGGATGTTACAATGTAGCAGGAAAAGATGTTTCGTATTTCTTTATCTACTTTAAAAGTACGGAAAGCAATATGCTATTACTATTGTAAATCATTTTACCATCAAAAAGAAAAAAATACTCTTGCTAACTTGATTTTATGCATTCTGAAGATACAGAACTGTTGACAATGTAGGCATATTGGGTGGAAACTTTAACAAAGTTGCGTGGCTTATGACGGTTCCGTTGGGGTCACAGGAACAAAGACGGCGTAAGTTGACACTTGAGATGAGTTGCAGGGTCTTCATTCAGAGGCAAAGTCCTGCTGGCAATTGGGCAACGCGCACTCCTTCTGCCCTACTAAAACCAATGGGTAAAACTGTTGGATACAATACAACAAAAGAGGTGCCATTAAACCGTCAGGCTTCATTCACACGCCAAGGGAGAGGTCACTTATCGCAAGAATAATGCTTGACGAATATTTTTCTTTAAGGCGATCTCCAGTTTCTAAACTTTTTCAGCCATAACTAGGATGGGTGACGATGTTTATATGATATAAATAATGGAGGAATGGTATAATGGGGCGCAAATGAAACGGGAGAACCTCTGCAGCGAATCCGTTTAGTCCCCAGGAATCGACCGTCCAGGCTTTGAACCTTAGTTCCTAGAGATGAAAAGAGAGCAATCTGGCCACTAGACGAATCTCACAAAACTCTAACGAATGTTAAAAGAAGCTACGCCAGAATCTTCCCCACCACAAACAACGTTGAATACATTAGGGATACACGAAGCTTTCAAATTACAAATCTCGCCTTGCTTGCTGTCGAAATATTAACTTCACACCAACACGAGTATACCTGACCCTACTGGCTTTCTCACACAAGTGCCACGAACGCATTGTTGAGAGAAGTGTTGGCAAAGAAGGTGGAAAAAGAGATGTCATCAAATATCAGAATCATTCTCCCCTTCCCCTTCTTCTCCCAGAGTCACATCAATGCATCAAGTCTGGAGACAGTTGAAAAGAAGGCGCATCAAGCAGCCAGCTCCTCCTGCTTGGGGTTCTGAAGAGGCGTGGTAATAGCGTGGAGGAAACGCAACTCGACTCAAGCCTCAACTCACCAGCTTGCTCAACACACGGGTCAGGACGTCACGTCCTGTCGCTACAATTGCGAAGAGAGGCTGCAAGAATTCATCCCAACCTTCCTCCCCTCTTCCAAACGCAAACGCACGAAAGGTGCCGCCAAGCGGCCAGCCTCCTCGCGCCGAGAGGCGAGGGATGCGACCTGGCGCCCACGCCCGGGCCCGGGCCCCAGCGGCCTCGCGCGGGGTTGGCACCGCCGGGCGGCGCGGGGCGGGGCGGCGGCGGGCGCGGGTCACCGGGGCGCGCCGGCTCACGTGGCCGCGGCGAAGGCGCGTGTGGGGTCCGGCGAAGCGGCCGCCGCCGCCGCTGCTTGAGTTATGGCGGCGGCCGCCTAATACCGGGTAATTACGTCATCCCGGGATGAAGTCCGGCCCGCCGGGGCGCCGCCGCGTTCCCAGGCGAGCCGCCTCCGCAGCCTCCACCTCCACCTTCGCCTCCGCCTCCGCCTCCTCTTGCCACTCCTCTGCGCCGCTGCCGCCTCCCCTGGATCCCTCTTTTTGAATCGTTCCGTTTCTTCTTCTGAGCCGTCGTCGCTACTGTCGCCGTGTGTGTTGCGGACTACTTTGCTTACACACGATTTGGCTTTTTATTGCAGTGGTTGTCTTTGTGTTGCTCCTCGGGGTTGCCTTCGTTAATACATTCTTTATTCGTTTCGTTCTGCTTCGGCGTTTCTTCAGTCTGTAACGTCACCGTTTTCTGACTTCTCCATTGTCTATTGTTGTCTTTCCTTCTTTTATCTCAAAACATTTTCTTTCTTTAAATCGTGAATATCTTCTCTCTGAATTCGTTTCTCATTTCGTGTTGTCAGCTTCGTAAGGATCAGCAGATGACAGTTCGTCTTGATTTACCATGTCGGACCACTCCATTTCTTTACCTTCGTTTTCGCCCGGTGCACCTTCGTTGCCTTTGCTGTCTTCATGATCTCGTCGGCGTCCTTATCCCGCTCGCAATCTCCGCCGGCGTCACCGTCTCCACCGCACCGCACCGCCGGCGTCCTTCGCGTGGCGCGGTGGTGCACGCCCGCCCCGCGGGCGGCGCGCGGCCGAGCGGGACGCCGGGCGCGGCGGGGCGGGGCGGGGCGGGGCTGGCCGCGCTGGGCGGCGTGCGGGAGGTGAGATAACCGCCCGCCCCCACGCGTGGCGAACGCCCACTGCCCGCGCCTCGCCCTTCGCCCGCGCCCGCGCCCCCGACCCCGCCGGCACTCCTGCCCGGCCACCGCTCCCGCCTCAGCCCGGCCCGCGCCCCCGCCCCCGCCCGCGCCCCCACCTCCGCCCGCGTCCCGCCCCCGCACGCCTCCTCGCTCTCCCCGCCCCCGCTACTGCCCCCGCCCCTGCTCCCGCCCCCGCCTCCTGCCCCCCGCTCCCGCCCCCTGCTCCGCCCCTCCTCCCGCCCCCTGCTCCCGCCCCGCTCCCGCCCCTGCTCCTGCCCCCTGCTCCTGCCCCCGCTCCCTGCTTCCTGCTCCTGCCCCCCCTCCCCCTCCCGGCCCCCTGCTCCCGCCCCCGCCTCCCGCCCCGCTCCCGCCCCCGCTCCTGCCCCCTGCTCCCGCCCCTGCTCCTGCCCCTGCCGCTCCCGCTCCTGCCCCCGCTCCCTCCCGGCCCCCCGCTCCTGCCCCTGCTCCCGCTCCCCCACTCCCGCCTCCGCTGCTCCCGCCCCCACTCCCGCCCCCGCCCCCACTCCCGCAACCGCCCGCACTCCTGCCCCCCATACCCCCACAATTACACCTACGAACTGAAACATGTTCTGCACGCTCGCCTATCGCTTACTACGGTCTTATGAGGCCAGAATATACTCCTTCATTTGGCGTGGACAGACATTTTAGAAATGGAACAAGTTAAATGACTCGGCCTTTTATAGGAATATAGATCTCTGTGATTCAATGAAAATCGATCGTGTCCGAAATATTTATTTGTTTATTTATTATTTTTTACTTTAATTTGAAAGTTAGCTTCTTTTCAATTTATATCTGGGTATTGCCTTCTGTTATTTCTTTCTTCTTAAGATATTGAAGTCTTCAGTTATTTTCCACAAAGTTGGCAGTAGCGTCTCATGAGCCTTGTCATGGAGCATCTCATCACAGGTGTAGACCACTTTCTGATAAACAAGGCAGTCAAGAGATTAATCAGCGTTAAACAAATCTTGTCCCCGAAATTAAATATGAACTGTAATGCAGATACTCTGATATGATGTACAAAAATAAAAATGTTAACATAAAAAATGTAAATAAATTTAAAATAGACAATAGAAAAGAAGAAGTGGATAATTCTAATTAATTCACGTCTCCAAAATATGTCTATCCCACGATGGTTCAACTTCATGGCCGTCTACAAGGCAAGGCAACGTGCTTAACATTGTCACCTAGGATGCAGATATTGAAATTCACACTCGATGCCAAAGAATTTTAACAGGTTTTTGAAGAAGATCTGTTTTTCAAAGCCTGCAATTATACTGTCCGTATTACAAGTAGAATAACTAACGATCACTAATTTCCAAAATATCAATTTGTTGTCTTCACAGTAGTGTGCGTTTTAACCCAACAAAAACAGTGTCCACTTCATTTGTGTTCCATACGACGTTGGAGTAACATGATTGATTGTTTGTGATTCCGGGCGCGTCCGCTACTGAAGTCATTAGTCCATAAGTGTAGTGCATGTTTTTTCATCTGGAAGTGGCGATGATCTGGCACCGACCTACCGTCGACTAGTTGGGCTTTCCCCGACCAGATATCTCCCACCAGCGGGGCACCGCCCCAGCCAGGACAGGTTCTAAGTCCCCGACCGGTCTTCCGGCACGTATGATAGTGTAGTGCATGTCAGGGTGTGTGTGTGTATGTATGTGTGAGTGTAAGGGGAGAGGATAGGACAAGGAAGAGGAAGGAAAGATCGCGCGCGGTCCGTGGCCCGTTTGTTAGGGTACTGCTCTACTAGGTATTAGGGTGGTTAGGCGGAAGAGCAGGCCCTATGGCCTGAGCCTCGCCATTAATAAAAACATTATTATTACTATGCTCCGGCATTCGCCTGGTGTTGATGTTTAATGGAAGAATTTAACATCAACCGATGTTTTATGGAATCGAACAACAACCGATGTTTAATGGAATCAGAATGGAACAATTTCTAAATTATTTTTGCTGTCGGGAATTTTCTTTCTTGCAGAATTCGAGTCCATTTACAAGGCATTCTCAGCTTCCCCCTCTGCTGTGGACCGTCTCGGGAATCGGCTGCGAAGCACGTCGTCCTCGCTAATTTTCGCAAACTCTTCTCTTTCGTTGTCTTAGTACATTGGAATTAACGCCGTTTCTATTGCTTTCATTTCCGTTTATTCGTTGACTTACTTTTTTTATTGCATTTGTTGTTTCAAAATAGTAATGTTTAATGTAATAATGTAGGATCACACCTGGCAAACGATGGGCGGGTCAATTAAGTTCAGTCCTTCATAAAAGTTATTTAACCTACTTTTATTTTAAACTCAGTTTAAATGCTCTAATCGCAAGTCTAGGGAAGCTCTCATCTGAAATTCTTAACACATCAATGTACCAAATACTATAAGTCATAACGTTAAATGAAGAGTTTGTGATGATGCGTATATTATTTTCAAAACACACATCACCCACGCCACCACATCTTCATCATCTCGCTTCACTCGCGTTGCGAAAGAGGAATTCGTCTCTTGGCACAAACCTCATAGCGGCGGCCGCCGAGGAGGTTGTTTATGATGAACATTGCCTCACTCGCCGCAACACCATTGTCTTTCGTTCCACTCGACTACGTGTGACTTATACCGAAACACGACATATTTTCATAATCAACAAAGTTAGGTGTAGTAACGACTGACAAAATGGGTGAGCGGTAGCTTGGCAAAACAGCCTGACTGGTGACGCAAGCTTGAAAAGCGGCGTTCGCTCCAGGAGATTGTAAACGTCAGCTAAGTGAACTATGTCGCATAAGGTTGAGAGTTAGGATCCAGTATCGTGATGCTGGACACATACTTTCCTGAACACGACCAAGTGCTGGGCAGTTACCCTCGCAACCAAAACAAACATGGCGAAGGGAGATGAGCTTCCAGAGGAGGAGGCCGTGGGAAACGCGAGAGCAGACAAAATAAGAAGGCGAAGCCCCCGGCGGCGATGCGGCAGCCCGCTTGGAATGCACTCGGCCGTGGGTATGATTGGAATAACCGTATATCACGAAAGACGGCCGCTGGAATCGTCGGGATCACAAAGGATAACTTCCAAACGGGACGGCAGACGCATAGATACGCGATCTGCCCGGCGTAGGCGAGTGGCCTCGGGGCGGGGAAGACGGAGGAGGGCCGTCGCCGGGGCCGCGGAGCGTCGAACGCGAGACGACGGGAACAAACGACGGCCAGCTCGCCACTGCCCACCTCTTCCGGAAACATCGGGAGCAACATGACTAGCCTCCAGATGGAAATTGCTATTATGTGCTAATGAGCACATTTGTCAGCTTGTTCAGTTATCACACAATATTTTTAAAAATATTAACAAAAAATATTTTTTTAAATCTTTTATATAAAAATATGATAATCTAGTATATACAGAGTCATATCCTCTGTTTTTATTATTAAAGAAAGTACTTCACACATATCTTTCGAATGCTGATATATTCACAATAATGTTCGATTTCACAGTTTATCTTGCCTAGACTAAATTGCAAAACAGAAAATCTAAGTACTGATGTGTACTGCACTGTACTAAGTTGTTTGTGTACTTTGTGTTTACATGTTGTGCCATTCTAGAACTCCTTGGAACGCCTTTCTGTTATGATCAGGCGGGTACAAGTTAATCCTTGCGTCCGAGCCTGAGAAGAAGGATCACCCACGGTGTGGGGCAACCACGAAGTAATAGTGGGGTCGCTTAGCTGTGACGGAGGTTAACGAGAAAGTAAAGAGTAGGAAGAAAAATTAGCCAGATGTAAGCACAACCATCTGGAACATTAGACAAATGATAGACATAACAGCTCTGCAAGTTGTGTGTCAATTATGAAAAATGTATGGCACAGTGGTAGGGATTCAAATTACTTCAACCTCAGTCGTAATGACTACATTTGCTTTACGTGTGTTTCTTGAATGAGTGGGTCTTCGTAATTTAACTTGCTCATTTAGAAATGATTTGGTCTACAAAAACGCAAATTTATTGTAGAAAATGTCTGTTTCTGCACATCTTTAAAGATAAATTTAATTCGCATTGATTGGTTGGAATAAAAATACAAGTGATATAAACCAAACAATAAAAGTTAAAATGCTATTAAAATATTGCAGGGGCTTTGGTAACGTAGATAAAGTTTCCCGAAAAAAATATTGGTAATAATATCTAAATGTATTTTAACATTAGTAACATTTCTTGCAAACGATTGAACAGCAAATTCCAATTCTGCAGCGGAAAGGAATAAAATTGGATGATGGAAAATTTCGATTCATCGAGATGATTTCCAGTACGCAGACACTTGGAAGAAGAAATGGAAATTATAGTTGAGACATGAAGAAATTTCAAATATCAATATAGATGTTCTGAGACACATTACAACGTATCGTGTAGTATACAAAAATGGAACAACGTAAATGCTGAAATGCTGAAAGGCCCTCCGGCCTCCTTTGTTGCGGATGGGCAACAAAGAATGGAACATTTCCATATAGATGTTCTGAGATACATTACAACGTATCGTCTAGTGCACAAAAACGCGATAACGTGAAGAGCGAAGTGCTGAAAGGCCGCTGGCCTCCTTTGTCGCGCGCTGGCGGTGGCGTTCCCCCTTCGCCCATATATATCCCTTCGTTCCGTTTCCGCCCACCCGTTTGCCCGGGGCGCATTCTGGCGGGGGCGCGAGGCGACGCGCGTGGCGAATCGGCCGCGCCCGGCGCCCGCGGACGCCGCGCGCCCCACAAAGCCGCCCCGCCCCAACCGTCTTGGCCCGGCCGGGTCACCACCTGCCCGCGGCGGCCACCTGGCGCGGGGGGGGGCGTCCCCGGGGAGCCCTTGCTCCTCCGCCGTCGGTGTCACCGCGCGGAAGTCATTTGGGGCGCGGTGGCCCTCGCCGCGGTGGTCTGCTCGCACTGGCCGAGCGGTCGGAGCTCGCTCACCCAAATCGGGACGCGTCTTTCCCCATCTGGTAGAAATCCCCAAGCATGGTGTCCATAGGACAGCAATAGTGTTCACATCACATATCATAGATGTTCACAGGTAGAAAACATCTTTTTCACTAGTATGGGTCGACTCTGGAGCTCATTTCACTCCTAACTCCATTCCAAGTAATGAATGAATACTGAAGACACGAGGAATTAAAACGGAATATAAAAGGCGAAATAACATGGATTTTAGTACGTAAAAATAGAAGATGTTCCATTAATAAAAGTTAACAGCAAATACCAGTTTCTACAAAATTGTGATTTTCTCGTTTTTATGGAAAACATTTTTAAATTCAACAAAGTTTTTTTTCTTTGTAAGAACATACGTTTTCGAAAAGTAATATTATGCAGTAGATCCAAGTGCCGTTGACCCAAATATTTTCGCATATTTTAGTATTTCTTAAATAACGGCGCAGAGCAAGTGATGCGTTCGGCTGAGAGCCGGCATCGAATTATTTCGAAAGAATTTCTTGAGCGGAAAGAGAGAAACGTGTCACTGAATGGGGAGGTAATTATGAATTGAAGCAAACGTGACAGACCGAAACGAAGAGAAACGAATTGCGAGAAAATGAGGTAAAGCGAAATTGCCTAAAATGCCTGAATAGTACAGAAAGCAGGTGGCAATAGAAAGTAGGATGATGACTACAACTAACAAAACTGTCAGGGGCCGGGAGCCCGTCCTTAGTAGCCTCGTCACTTCACGGTTTGATCGCCGCCTTGCGGCCGTCGCTCCAGGGGGCTGTGAAAGGCGCCGCGAGCTGGAGCTGAAAGGAAGCTCCGGCGGGGGCCGTTGTCAGGCCGGGCATCGGAAGCGGACGCGGTGACAAGTCGACCTGGCCGTCGCCGGTCGCCACCGCGTGCGGGCCCCGCCGCGGGGGAGCTCGTCCCCCCTGAGGGGGCGCGACAGGTGTGCGGACGGCCCTCGAAGCTGTCGGCGACGCCAGGCTTTTGAAGGACGCTGTTAGAGGCGCGAGGGCGGGACGGCGCCTCCTAAAGAGTGTTCTTGTGATTGAAGTGAGCAAGGCAATCTCTTTTGGGAGGACACCTGACGTGAGGAATTTGATACTGAGGGACAGGGAACATCAAGTGTTTTCCGCACTCGATTTTACACTTAGGCTGGCAGTAACTGTCGGTTAAGCAACTAATAAATGATAATTTTCAATAAATGGCCAATTTTTGGAAAGATGTTAGAAATGGCTTCATTGAATCTGAAACCGAGCAATAACATTTTAGATGAACTTAATTGCATATACTACAATTGTATATACATTTGAGGTCCCTCTTTCATCCTTCCAATTTCTGGACCATTTAGTTGTGTTTGTTTACAATTTAAATACTTATTTCATTCACAGACTTTTGGCATGTATTTTGAAATTTAGATTTCTTCAATGGTTCGATTCCCGAGAGGTCCAACTTTATATGAAATTGAGATGTTTAAGGTAAGTATCAACATTGATCTATAAAGCAAATATTGCAGTTTCTAAATGACTTGAGTCCTTTTCTTCACGAATATATTCTTGAAACTAGCAATTATTATATTTTTTGGGGGTTCATTCAAATATTGTTTTTGTGAAGTATTCAGAAAACATAATTGTTTGCTCTGTTGAACTAAAATCATTGGAAACAGAAGGGGCAAATATTGCTTAATAATACGAATGTAAATAGAAATTATTGTCGCAACGGCTTGTTCCGAGAGAATTTTCAGGCTATCCATCAACTTTGGAGTTGAGAAAAAAATCGACTTTCAACTCCTTCTGAAAACACACACAACATTAACAACATATGCAAATCCTGGACATTATACATCACATTAACATCCATTTCTCCCAGCAAACATCTCCAAAAAACGTCGAGTTCCACGTGTCTTCCCAAGCGCTTCCAGACGTTCGTGTAGACAAATAACGTTCGGATCGCGCCCTAGCGTTTACGACTGGAGGCGGCGCCGCTGGCCGCGGGGCTCATTGGCACGGGGCGCACGCGCGGGCGCGAAACGCGAGCACGCGCACGGGGCGCGACACGGAAGGCGATGCGAGGCGGGCCGGGCGGGGAAGGGAATGCAGGTCGGAGGATCGGGCAAGGAGCGAACAGTGTGAGGAGTGGAGGTGTGTGCGAACCCAACAGAACGGGAGATGAAGCGAACAAAACAGGGAGCGGGGAGAAGTGGGGTGAGGCAAGACAGAGCAGAGTGGTGCGAAGCGGGGAAAAGCGGGGATGGGCGGGGTGGGGTTGTGTGGGCGCGGTGATTAGAGCAGAGCGGGTGTGCAGTGGCGGGGCAGAGGTGGAGCGGGCCGGGGCGGGGCGGGGCGGGGCGGGGAGGGGCGGGGCGGGGCGGGGCCGTGTGTGCCGAGCGCGCGGCCGCTACCGTCGGCCGCTCGTAATAACACGGCCCGGCAAACGGCGCGGCGCGCGCCACGCTAAGTGCCGCCCTATTGTCGCACCTGAGTGCGCGTCCAAAAGTCCTAGCACAAATATTGGACGAGGAGGCGCAAGAAATGTCTTATCCAAATATGGACGAGCGGGAAAAATAAAGTTTGTCGGTTCAATACCTTTCTCAAATACTAGAACTGAACGGAGAACGGATCCAATACCGCTTTCGAAGGTACGGTAAAGTTTGACTTTGCTCAAGTGAGAAAGGAAGCATAGTTCTATACGAACTTTGCATTGTCTCTGTTATGATTTTTGTGAAGTGCTGTGTATTCTAAATTGTCCAGGCAGTGTGTGTGTCACTACGGTAGTGATTTTATGCACACCTAATGAACTAATTTCTTGCTACTTTTGGTTTCACTATCGGTATTGAATTCATTAAGAATGAAACGCATTGTTAAGACTGTAGTTTACATTATAGAGAGAACTTGAAATAGAAATCTTTAAATTGACATTGGACTGTCATTATTCTAATGTCATAATATACATGTTTTATTTTGCTTTGACTTCAGAAAATCTGTCGGTTACGAATTAACTTACAAGACCATATTGAATAATATTTCTCAATATTTTTCTTTTTAAGAACGTGCATTGTAAAGTAGTTTTATCATTGTCTTACTTCATTCAAACGGAAGAGAAATGATCACTAGTCAATACTAAAACTAACGAAGAGTGCACAGGTTCCATCACATAAGTACTAGGGTATTCATTCTGTATCGAACCGAAAAATAGACTGCACGATTCAATAATACGTTATCGAAAAACCAAACCCTTCCACCTGTCCCACAAACGCTCAAACTTGTGAAGCGAGAGGCCGCCGGCGCGTCACCCGAGAGCAACGCGCCGGCCGCGCGCATGCTAATGACGCCGCCGGCAACGCCAATAGCAACGGCAACGGCAATGCCGTTGTCCGCGTGTCCGCGCGGCGCTCGGACAAGGCTCCGGCCGCGGCCACGGCGCCGCCGCCGCCGCCGCGAGGGGTAGGAGCGCGCCCCGCGCCGCCCCGCGCCGCCCCGCGCCGCCCCGCGCCGCCCCGCGCCGCCCGCGCGCGCGCTCGGCCTTTGTCTCTGGGCGGCCGACGGCTTAATTTAGTGGGCCCGGGGGCCCCGCGGCGGGGGGCCGCCCGCGCCTACCTGCCCGTCGACGGCGGCCGACGCGCGCGCCCGCCCCGACCACCCAGCGACGCCCGCCGCGGCGGAAACAGGAACAGCGGGAAGCAGCGTGGAGAGCCAGGGAAGATGAGGAGAGAGGCGACAAGACACGTCCAAGTGCAGAGGAGAGGAAGGTACTTGCGACACAAGAGGAACATGTTAAGCCAGGAAGAAATTGCTTCATATGAGAAAGGGCTTGAGCATAAAGGAAAACGGTGAAAAGCAAGATGAAGAAGCAAAAGGCGAATGAAAATATGCGATAGCAACTGTTGAATTCCGGAGAAAGCAATACACGAAGCAGAAAAGACTGAAGCGCAAGGCAATGCGAAACCTTGAATGGTAAAAGAACAAGTGGAGAATATATCGCATAAGTATACATCATATTGTAATGAATGGTGAAATCCTATTGAATTCACTGTAATGTTTTAAAGAACCATCTGCAATGGTAATATTTTTACGCTGAAAGTTGTACCATGTAAACCAGAAAAAAAAAGTTAATAGCAGAAATTCTGCTTTCTCGAGTATCTTAACGTAAAATACATCACATAAGAGTTGGGGATTTAAAGCAAGATCAGACTCCATCAATAACCAGTTAAGAAATACCACAGAGGGAACGCTGAGGGAAAAGAACCCAGCAGACCGCAAAGAAGCAAGCAAATGACAACGAATAGGCATTATTATCGTATGTTAGTGATTGGGTCCACCGCACAGCTGGCAAACGGCGTTGACAGCCCACGAGTCCGCCCCCGCCTCAGCGGCGGAAGGGCGCGGGAGGAGGTCGAGTGGAACAATCGATCGGAGGGCGCCGGCCCCTCTTGGCCCGCGATTAATTCATCGCCGGCTACAGATTAATTCGGCGCGTGACCTGCGACCTGTGGGGGTCGCGGCCCCCGCGGCGGCCTGGCGCCCCGGCGAGCAGCCCCGCCCCCTCCACCGCCATGCCCCGGTGCGGCGGCATCTTCATGCATACCCCTCCGGAAACATCAATAGTTATGGATTTTAATCGCTTTTCGCTTCGTGTCTCGTTGAAAACGCTTCCAAAATTAATATGCAAAACATCATTACACGGAATATTGGAATATTACGAACCTGAAATATAAACGAATACTCTGTTTTTAGTATGTATATGACGTTTCTCCTATTTTGCCCATACGTAGTCAATATTCCTTTCATACTTGTATCATTTTCTTTTTGTAGATTTCAGAAATAATTTCCTACATTTTTTATTAACTTATTTTTAACAATTAATTTTTTAACTATGATTCCTGGATACTAAGAATTACATTTATATCGAATTAGGGAAGCCATAAAGTAGAATATATTCCTTTAGATTTCATCAAGTCATAAGCTATAGTTATTTAAGGAAACGCCTACGCTCTTTCTTTTGTTTTAATAATAATAATAATAATAATAATAATAATAATAATAATAATAATAATAATAATAATAATGGTAATAATAATAGTAATAATAATGATAATAGTCTACTTATATCAGCAACGCAGTAACATAAGGGATACGTCCAGAAACGAAAGAAGTTGCCACCTCCTCATGGATTCCGCAGAGGGGAGAAAACGAAATCAAAAGTTGGGCCGCGCGGCGCGACGTGGCTTCGTTTATTTGCGCTGGCGCGGGGGCGTGCGGGGGCGTGAGGGCGCTCGCCGGAAGGCACTCAGCGGACTGGGCTCGGCCCACGCGCCTCCCTCGCGAACGGAGAAATGCAACAAGAGTCGCTGTGTAATGAGCGCCGAAGCATGAACGGCCAATTTCACTTCGAGCGCAATTCCAAGTCGACGGTGACGCTGCGGCCTCCGGATCAACATGAAATACCTTCGAGTGCAGCCAACGCCGCTTATCAGTACACCACACTATAGACATTGCTCATCTTGTCTCTCTTCCCTGAATCAATTACTACTTAAGTATTTCTATTTAATTAAACACGCGTGCTTTATTTGTCTACTTGTTTTATCTGTTAACGAAATACGAAGAGCTCGTAAGGCGAGAAAGCGTAAATGCTGGCGCTCCGTGAGGCTTGTTCTTAGGCTCCGGAGATCTACAAATCGGAAATGCACACGGCGACTCATTTGCTACACAACGTACTACGAGGAAAGAGTTCGGAAGACAGGTGGTGAAATGTAAAGTTTGAAGTGTGATGTGAAGTGTAAATTTTGGAAGTTCGATGAAGTTACAAAAAGTATCTCCTACATTTATTATATTTTTAGTGGGGGACATAATCTCATAAGTATGAACCAAACATGCCCAGTCCCTTTATGTCCTTTAGTTTTTAACACACAATAGTGCCACAGTGTTTCGTATCTACATTTTTTCGATATGCCAGTTCCTGGGATTTTGTCAACTATATTTTAAAATACAACGAGAATTGCGATGCCATCCTCCCCAATTTATTATTGTTTAATAATATGCTTGTTTTACAATAGAGTATTTTTTTACATTTCTGAACGTTTATTCAGTGTTTTTATTCTCACTTAATTATTTTCATTTCTCATAAATATTATTACTATTAGTAGGCTTTGATAAATATCATAATAATATTGTCATTCATGTTTGCATCATTTGTAACTATTTTATAATAAATCTATGTGTTCATGTCAATGTATATCAAGATAATATTTTTTCTATGTATATCCTGGGATATGTTTCAAAAGTTAGTACTACTTTCGGTTCGGGTTGGCATAAATCTAAGATTTATAAATAGTTTTCGTTACAAAATTTCCCGAGTTCTTGTTCCCCAATTATACTTCCTAATTCGTTTAAAGAGAACCTTTTGAATTGTCCGGCGAGTCAATATTTCACATCACTTTACCTGTCGTAAGTTAATATTAATAACTGTGTCTCAAATTACTTCGTTTCGTGGGAATCGATCAAATTCTTTGTACACTCGTGAGATAATTTTAGCAGGATATCATAATAATGCTTCGCCAGATGACGTATGGAACTTTAACAAGCTGTCGTTATTCCCTGATTGGTTTTCTCTAGCAATTAAACCTCTTTCGAAGGAACGTGGAACGGAATACATAAAAGTTCCTGAGGATTACGCAAGTGCACGCTTCCCAACACCACGTGTTGACTTTCGTAATAGGCTTGCCTTGTGAGCTTTACAGTTACGTGCTAAGGTTTGAGTTGGACGAAGCTATAAGAGATGGGATGATATTTAGGTATCCATTCTCACAGAGTTGTTGCGTATTCTTTTTTAAATTACACAAGAGCGCTGTAACGTGTAGAAGGTAGATACATAATGATATAATGGCTAAATACAAAAAAAATCAAATATGAAAAACGCCAAAGACAGTGTGATTAAAAGTATGCCAATTGTGTCATCATCACATTGCAAGTCGAAAACCTAGCAAACATAATGCCTTGAAAATAACAAATCGAAAACAACATTCGAGTATGTTTTCGAAATTAATAGGGGCAAAATGTTGGTCCCGTAGTTTATCACGTACAGCAGTAGACAAAAGACGAAGAAAGGCGTGTGTGTGTGACTAATCCTCCGAAGATTAATTTGATTCGAGAAGAAACTCGGAGAACGTGTTCCTTTGACGTGGAGTGGGCCCCTCGAGCCTGCACAAGCCCTGCTTCTCGGGGAGCTGTCTTCCTTCCTCCCCAACATCCCCCGACGACGCGGTTCCAGCAGCCTCGCTTAGCAGAAGACTAACGATGAGGCACCCCGGAGACGACTTCACATTCCATAGCAAACCTCATTATTTCTGCTCTAGTGCGTGAGTTTTATTTTGTTCGCCCGTGTGATTTAATCTATTAATCTTCATCACACAGTCAGGGTGGCACCTTAAAGCCGCCTGGCATGGAAGACTAACCTGCAATGCGAGTGAAGGCGCGTAAACGAGATAAGATATCCATCACAGTGTCAATTCCTTTTATACTGTGCTGAAGTATTCCGCAACATTGAAGAAGTGTGGCAGCTACTTGAGTTCCGCCAGTTCTATTATGGAATTGCCTCCTGTTGATATTTTAATTCTTACTCTGTTCTCCCGAAATAGTGCTGGGTGATGAATTCAGTAAACGAAACGGATAAAGATTTTTTTCTTCAAAAATCTCTTAAATTATCTTTTTAATACGAAAACTTATTCTTTCAATACTATTACGGTTAGATTCTCCATGGTATGTGCTGATCACAAAACATATCAGTATAACCTATTGACAGAATGGGTCTCATATTTGCATTTTTGCAATAATGTTTCATAGTTGGATTTATTCATGAAAGAAAATACTGTATATTTTTGTTATGAATTCCTTCAAAGAATATAATGGTTACTGTTGTTTCTGATAAAATATTTTTCTTCGTGACACTTGTTTCAAACTGTATGGAGTCATTTTAGTTTAAAATATGGGCATCTATTAACATGGATTTGATTGCCGGCTTAATCGATGACCTAGCAACACTTTTGACTTTTGGCATCATGTTGTAATATATTATTCACTTTCCTTCAACTTCGTACACATTGCTTGGAACTTTGGACGGAATACCTGAAAAACTAACATTTTCAAAAAACTGTATTTCCGGAAATATCAGTATTTTATTTTTTTTCTCGTTTTTTTTTTTTTTTTTTCAATTTACAGTTCTGATGTATTCCTAATCTCCTGTAAATCACCCAAATGTTTTCTTTTCATTGCTCTAGCTTTTAAAACGGACCACTGAAATTGTCATCGAAGATGATAACAATGAATAAAAAGAGTACGAATGCTTTTGCACCAAGTAGTGTAAAACACTTACAGGCAACCTCATAACCATTAACATTTTATGTGTTGATTGCATGTTCGAATTTCGAATTGTAAAAGGTTCCGCTAATGCTACGTTTTCCCGAATTCTAAGGGGCCAATGGGCCATGCTCGACGCCACGCATCCTGGTGCGCGCGCGGCCGTAGGGAGCGCCAGCGCTGTGGGCCAGGCGCTGCCGGGAGACTAATTGCAAAGGCCCACGCGCCTCCCGGGGCTTTTACGAGCCGACGCGACGCGGCGCGGCGCGGTACGGCCCGCCCCGCCCCGCCCCGGAGCAGCGGCGTTCCAGGCGATTCCCGAAGTCGTAATAATGAATTGGTCCTGTTGCCGGCTGCGTGTTAATATTTGGACGCTTTTAAAAATTCATGGGCGGTAAATTGATGAGGAGGCAGGGCCGCGCGGGGGAGGAGGTAATTGACAGTAACGACACGTCGGGTCGCTCCTCTCGCCCGCCGCTCCGAGATATGGTAATAACAGCATTGTCAATAAGAAGCTCGTCTGTGGGCGGCGGGAACACTTTGTGCGCAGTGGGCTTCTGTTTAGAGACGCGTGTGCGCCGAGAATAGCTGTTCTTTTCCCCTATAGAGCGCGCGTGAGGAGCCCCACGCCGGAGGTTCGCCACTTACCGCTCCTCCTCCCGTCCACGGCAGTATCTTCTCGCAGACGCTAACAAACCTTCACTTCGAAGTGGGCTCGTAACCCCCGGACATTGAGTGTCCCATTTCTCGCGTGTATATTTTCTTATCGCGAACTCTCGCTCGAAACGCACCGAAATGTCTGTTGGTGTATTAGACAAGAGGGCTGGAGAGGTGAAGTGTTAACTTCCGATGCTAGAAGGTAATTAGCTGCGTTTGCGAGAAATAGTTGGTCATCAAGTACAAACTCTTCGACTTATTCTGAAAACCAAATTCTACTTAGATTCACGTAAGACCCCAGAACAGGCAATGTAATTCAACGCCGTAATCCATTTTCATGGCATTGATTGAACCTCTAACAACTCCCATATTAATGTTATAGTATTGCTCTAGAGTAGGACATGTTTTAACACAAATCGTAGCAAATACGTTCAACAAGCATTCCTAAAACGTGACTTTTGTACGTGATCGTGATAATTCCTCAAATTAAGCAGTTGCTTTGAATTCGTAATTTTTGGCCCAAGATATTGAATGAGAAATATACGTAGAAGGGCGCTATTAACAGAAGTTATTTTACCATAGGTTTATGCTGGTTGTAAGAACGTTTTTGCTTCTTTCACTTGAACCTATCTTCTAAGTGATCAGTTGGAACCTTTTCGCAGACAGACGTGCAGATGTTTCCAGGTACTTTCCTCTCAAACAGCCTTCTTCCCGTCAAGCCGTGACAGGTATCTGGGAATGGCGAGCAGCATATTTGTCTTTTGGCAGTGAAACCGTTTGGGGTAATAAAACTGCTCCCTCGGAGGTTCTTCCTGGACGTTCTCCCTGGCGCTGCTACCGGGTTTAGGGTGTCTGTGGGCCAGCGCAGGTAGAGGCAGCTGTTGTACAGGGAAAGGCTAGATGCGGTGGCAATAACGGAAACACAGACTTTGCTGAAAGGGCACACGGAGACGTTGCCAAACCTCCCTCTGGAGTTTCCTTGACGCAATGTGATGGGGTTCAACGACTCCGTGACGATGAAAAGGCTCTAGCGACTGTGCGCAAAAACCTTATTTACGAATTCTAAAAATATCAGTTAATATTGATAATGTGAGTGCTAAATAATGTATTTTTAATTTTTTTAATTTAAAAGACTTGCTCTAGATAAATGACCTATTTTAGGAGAATAGTACGAAACAAGTAAATAATTTCGTTGTAATATTATCCCTCAAAATTTACTCATACATATAATACTCACGCAAGCAACTGTTGAATAAAATGAAAATTAATAACCTAAATAATATAATTAAACTGGGAAAAATAATATTCCAATCTTAACAAATAGAAGGGCAACACCTTTTCCGTCTTGTAGCCTAAACATCATTCGCTTGAACTGATCGTCCATCCCTTTAAGAAGTTGAATTGATTAAACCATTCCATCCAATTCGTTTCCACTTAAACCGTGTAGCCGTAAAAGCGCGATGGGCTGTGGCTGTTCCGTGTGCCCCGGGTGAGTGGTGCGGCGCGGCGCGCAGCAGCCCTTATCAGCCCAGGCGCAGCAGCTGCGCGCGCGGCAGAGCGCTGACCTACGCGCGCCGCCCGCGCAAATAAACACGCGCCTGCGCACGCAGTCGGCGCCTGCCCGCCGCCGGCGAACCTTTGTCCATTGGATTGCTCAGTAAACTAGGTGGCTACTACTCAAATTTTGGTGAAAAGAAGCAATCTTCCACAATAAAAATGTATTGACAAATTCGGATTCTGTATGTAGAGTAAATACATTTTTATCTTGTGAAGATTACTTCTTTTTACCTAACCGTATTGATTATTTTGTGAATCCACGTCCGTCATCTGCTAAGATCATTAGTTCCGTTAATGTGGTGCATATTTTATCCCATTTCATACGTTGGAATGTAGATCCGTCGTGAACTACACACTTGTGGGTTTTTTCCACCTCCAGGAATCTCCCCCAGCGAAGCACCGACACGCTCTAAACTCCCGACTGGTTCCCCGACAAGTGTGATAGCAGAGATCTTTTAAGTGTAACTGTGGATATCTGTACAGTGGAGGAAGGAACAGTTATTAGGAAAGAAAGATCGCGCGCGCTCCATGACCTGTTTGTTAGGGTACTAGAAATTCGCCTGGTATTGGTGGAGAGACTACAGAAAACTACCAATCAGGGCAACCAGTCACTAGAATTCTTCTTCAGACAGCCGCTGTAGTTGTATTCGGCCAAAACATTGCGCGGAAAATTTGCCTTCCCTTAGACCTGCCATCTCTAGGACCATCCGAATAGACGCGCTGCAGCGGCAACGAATGATGTCACTGAGCCACCTCAGCAGATCTAGATATAGATTAATTATGCTCCTTGGAGGGACAAATTAATATTTTCCCTGCATGCGTTTGGTGACCCAACATGTGTGGTCGTGTAGTGCAAGGAAATGTAAGTGTGGTTTAAGGGGAGAAGTGAGGTCATCTGGTAATACTGGTAATCAATGTTAAATAGTTGCTTGAAGCAAAAAAGAATGCTGCGGTCGAGTCTGTAGAAAATGGGTTCTGGATCAGCAAAAGTTGGCTGTTCTGAAACGTAACTTGTAAAACCGGAGGATTCTTTCTTCCCCTTCGCATGATGTCAGTAGGGACGTAAGTAGTGACACGCTGAATACGTGAATATAGTCGAAATGTCAGGCATGAAAAATGGGGAATGAAAGTATTCAAATATTTGCATTTTTCAGTCAAAATTTTATTATTTTTTGTATTTTTCCACTCTTCCTAGGTATTTAACGATACCATTGACTCCTCATAAGACCAGAGGCTGCTTAGTTTTCAAAAAATGTATGCATATATTTGAAATTTGTAATATAGATAATAAATGACCGGTAATAAATGCGGTCTCCTATCTCCTACGTGTGAGCAACGCGACTGAGTTAAAGAGTAGTTACTGGACAAAGGGACCAATTTGACAGTTCAGGAAACAAATGAAAGTCATATAGGGCGATGTCATACGAAGAGATAGAGATGAGGCCTTTACCAAATGAACTAGCTGTAAACAAACGCACTGACAGAATGCGTACATGGTCTTCACCTGCATTTATATTGCCAGCAGTGGCCAAGCGGTAGGCGTCAAATCTTCTTATAGTAATCTCTCTTCTAGGCGGAAACGAACAAGGCTCTGTCGTGTGTGGCCACCTTTAAACTTGATAGAAGGGAGCGCGTTCGGCCCCTTTGAAGAGGCGTGGCGTTTCCGTCGCAGGAGAAACAGCGTCTCCAGCGCCGGCCGCTTTCTCTCCGCCGCAGCTGCGCTCGCGCCCGCAGGAGGCGCCTGCTGGAAGCAGCCAGTCGCCCCCAGCGCGTTTGCGAAACGCCAGCATCTCGCCAGCGCCTTCTCGGAACCAGGCTGCTGTCTGAATTTCCTGTTCCTGTGCCTTACAAACTCCTCCGTGCGAGATGTCGCCTATTCACACTGTTTTAACTACTAGAAGAATGCTCTGAACTGTTGCTCACGATATGCGAATCATTTAAATGACTAAACAATTTAATGAGGTATTGGAAATATTTTTGAAGCATTTTCTGATATTATGAACACTTTTAACTCCATAAAACTCTCAGACCATCCCGAACTTCAAACACTTTCAACTTGCGGGAATTCTAATTATGGAAATTCTGATACTTCTTCACACATTCAACTGTGCGAGAGTATATTAGTTTTATTCCATGAGCTCATTCAACAAAACGAGTTCATCTTCTTTTTTATTTCATGGATAAGGTGGATTTGAAAAACAGTTTCTCGTATTGGATGAAAATATCCGTGTCAATGAAAGTCATTCTGAGGACTTTTACGTACACGCTACAGGGCAAATAAAAAAATACAGCAATCTATAAGTGCCCGTATATTATTTTGAAGCATGGAAAAGGAATCGGATATTAAGTTTAACAACTCCAGAAATTACTTAAGACAAATACAATTCCTAAGTGAATCAGGTAACGTTTATTCTTATTGAAAATGAAAACGTTAGAAGTACGTAATTGTGAATAACTTCAAGTAATTCAAATATACGCGTATTTTTCATACCGCATTGTAGGAAAAGGCAACTTTCAAGAATAATTTAAACTCTAAAAGTTATTAATCATGAAGAGTGTTCCTTCATTTCTCACGTACTTCTACAAATAATATAAATTACAAAATATGGTTTAATATATGAGATATGTATGCCACGAACGCGCTAATCACTTAAGGAGGAACCCTTGTTTTATTCATTCTCTTTTTGCCCCCTCGCACAAGATCTTTACTCGTGAACTAAACGAGGCGGGTAATCTCTCATTGGACATTCTCCGCTCGCCCGCGTGTTTGACATCTCGAGACGGAGTGTCAGAGGAACAAGGAGATAAAAATCGCCCAAATTAGCGCGCGGGTTATTTACAGCTGCCGCCGCCAAAGTGGTTGCTCACCCTGACTTAAAAGGGCTCGAGGTAATGGACAGGCCTCTGCTCGATTTCAGACTATTTAATTCCGCATAGACCGAGTTGATGAGTGCTTAAATTGCACACACGTTTCTGAGACTCGCGTTCGGTTACTGGATCGTCCAGACTTAATGGAGTTCTCTTTCATGTATTCTCCTAATGCAAATGCTGAACCTACAGATTTCTATACTTGTATCTCCTGATTTCTCTGCTTCTAGACTTTGCAGCAATTATCTATTTGTACCTAAACACCACCCATTTAATATTATTCGTTCCATGTTCATTTATCTAAATCAGTTTTGTTTGAAAATTAATTTCACGAAACATAATATGAAGTGTATAACTAGCGTGCGTAAAAAAATGAATAATGTGAAATATAATTTTTTATTGTAGGATTAAAGACAGTTTCACACAATTTTGTGTTAATTTTTTTCAGTGATACAGTACATTTTCGACACCTACAAAATGGAAATTAAAGAGAAATTTGAGTTATTAAATATTTATACTTACTAGAAGCTTGAACATACCGGAAAAATGAGTGCATACTGGAGAATAGATCAAATTGGAGATATATAGTCAAGTTTTTCGTGTCCGAACTATTGACGGTTTGCAGTATTTATAATAACCTGCAATATTTCTTCATACGTGAACCAATTAAAAATAAAGGATTTGTAAAGCAAAGATATTATTTTTCGAATTCTGAATGACAAATATTTAGAGGGTCAGTCCGCTGATTCTAAGTGACTGCAATGCATGTAGAGTCCCTTTGTTTTTCAAACTAACGATGTTCAAATTGCTCAATTCATAAACATTTCATTCCTCCGGGAACTCTGGTTGCTTTCCAAACCTCCGATGCTCATTGGTGATTTTCTGAATAAAAGGGAAGAACAGTGCGAGGTTGGGGAATCGACGCATCGTTCGGTCATCCAGGTTGAGCCCGCGATTCTCCCCCACCCCGTCCCCGAAGGGTCGTGGACTTCACGTGAACAGTTGTGATGAACAGCTGAAATACATCCGTGAAATCCATGAATTTGAGGAACTGTATTGGAATTATCGCTGTATCAGCCACCGGAATTGCTCGTCTCGCGGCTTGTGGGCCGCAGCCGATGCGGAGCGCAGGCAGGCCGGCGACGCGCCGCGTCGCGACGGCGGCGCAGGCGGACGCGGGCGGACGCAGGTCACGTCGGCCGAGGCGCACGCTGATGCCCCACTTTGGAAAACAAACACTCGGTTCATTATGTAAAAAGCGCCGCGCTCCTGGAAAACTGTTTAACACTAAATTATCGCGCGGAATGCGACAAGGCGACCGCCGCCCCGCCGCCGCCCCGGCCCGAATTCCTCGCCCGCCCTCAGCTGCCCCCAAGGGCTGCCTGGTCGGGGCGCGACGATGCACACGGCTGCGTCCTCGTGTTTGCAGCTCAATGTGACGTTGTGGTGTAGTTGGTGTTCGGTTGTTTGTTTCGGCAAATATGTTGTTATTAGGAAAACGTAACAATCACTCCGTATGAAATATCAAAATATTAGCATTGAATCTGCTAATGGCTTCTTTTGGAAACGTGCGTTCTTTGGTAGAAAGCATATTAATAGTGTCTCAACAGAGAAATGATATTCCTTAGTTGATTGCATATCATACGTTCCAAGGGATGGAATTGTAAACACTACACCACAGAGAAAATTAGAAAAAAGAGATAGAGATAATATTGCCGTACAATTGCAAGAGTGAACCATGTATACAAAGGCATTTTTTGTGTCTTGTCTTTCTTTAATATTTCATAAACTGTGAAATCACCTTTTAATATAATATTAGAGTAATACTTGTTCAAAAAAAGGAAGAAGAAGAAAAAATATTTCAAAATGTCCATGTTCAAATATTTCTCATTCTGCTTGTGCGTACGAGTAGTGGCACCAGACGATGTTCTCTCGTAGCATCTAGAACAGAAGCACCTGTACCCGTTCTCTGCGCACACGAGCGAGTAAAAAATACCCGTGTATCAGCGCGTGCGAGGGTGTGTGCGGCGGGCGGCGCCCTTGATGTGAACGCAGCCGCCGCGGAGGTGGCGCCCTCACTTAGCGCTGTGCGATACGCCGCAGCCCGCCCCGCCCCACCCATCCAGCCTCTCCTCCCCGCCCTTCACGCCCCCGCACCTCTCGTACCCCGCTCACTTGGCCTCGCAACGAACTGTTCCTCCATGCATCAACCCGCGCCCCCATGCCCCAACCGTCGCGTCCCACCCCGCCCTCTCCGCCCTCCCCTCCCCTCCCGCCCTCCCCGCACCGCCTCCCCCGCCCTTTCTGCACCGCCTCCCCCGCGCCCCCCCTTCCCCGCGCCCCCAGCCGCGCCGCGCCAAGGCGTGTGGCGCCTATCGGCCCGTCGCGTCGCCTCTCGCCGCCGGCAGGTGCAGGCGCACCGCGCGCCGCGTTCTCCGAGGCTGCTTCGGGCGCGGGCGCCGCCTATCGGCGGACAGATAGCGGCTGGCTGGGAAGTGGAGGGATGTGCGCGCACGTCACTGTGGGCGGGGCTGTTCTGGGGGAGGCGCACCCTGCTACTCTGCACTCGTCCGTTTTCGAGTTCTGTATGTCAAGCAACCACACTGAAGCTCATGCCAAATGCATGCTGCTTGAAAAAGCACAAGGCAGTTAAAATTACGCTTCGGAGATCAGAAATAAACAATATGTCGATGGTAATTACATTTCAATCACCTTCAATAGGATGTGACGTTTGATAGTATTTACTTTGTTTGCGCCCCTCTTGTTCATGATTGACACTTGGTGTTTAGTTCCTCTTGTCTCTAATTATTCATTTAATTGAAGAAAAAATATTTTTGTCCGTATCTGGGAGTAAAACCATTGCAAACCATGAGAAACGCCGTCCTGAAGAAAACAAGTCTGAAATGTTTAACACGGTAAGCAAACATAAGTGCAGCACATCAAGGAAAGGATACCAAATGCATTACGCCACAAAGTGTCTTGTTGCGTTTCTTCAGATAAGAGTAAGTAAACGGAAGAAATCCCAGGAGAACCCAAAGTAGCTCCTTCTTATCGGTATCGGCGTTGGAAATGCCTTCCAAGAACCTTTGAATGGCAGCAAGAGGATGCGGATATTCAGTCAACCTGTGCCGCAACGTTCCTGCGTTTTTGTTCGTCACTTCCAGGTGAATGCAAGGCCGTCCATGCGGCAATAATTTCTTCGCCCGTCACTGCACGTGCGCCACATACGCATACAATGGACTTCAAAATGAGAGGAAGCAACAAAAATAGCAGTTTTGGAGTTGTGCCAATTCAGCATAAATAAGTGGTTCAGGCGAGGACGTTTGAGTTATACCTCTAGGAAACAGCGTTACTTGTTGAGAGAGGTAATTTTTGCAATTTCTTTGGAGTATTTGTAATGAAAAATGCATTCGCGTGTTTATCATGTGGACATTAGAGCACTAGGACATTTCGACATCAACAGAAATACATTTTTTTGTAAACTGAAACAGAGCAATTAGAACCAACACTTAGTTTAGAATTTTCATAGATTTTTTTTCAATCGTTTGTGAGGTTATTCGTATTCAAAAATTAGATTTCAAATTATCCTATTTTAGGCGCCAATGTAGGTTTCTATCAAGAACGCCTTTTCCATTATCGGCACAGCTACAAATGCCCGTTGTCACAAATGCTGTTTTTATAAGTTGTATCTGAACCAATAAGACGAGCATTATATTTGGCGAGGCCAAACCAAAGACGAACAATAAGTGCGAAAAAGCTGCGAATACGGGGCAAGAAGGAAGCGGCATTGTTCCAGCTGGCGGGGTCTGGGCGGGGCGGGGTCACGTCGGATCGAGTCAGCGCGCGTCCATCTACGTCGCGACGCCGCGCGCTCATCGCCAGGCGCCCATTGTCTGCCAGCGAAATGAGACGGCGCCGCGACATCTGCCCAACAAGGCAGGCGTCTTCAGCATTCCAGCGTTTGCTTAAGGTCAATTCCGTAATGGATATTTTTAATTCTGTTCCTCCCAGTGGATATAACCGAAGAGATAAATATATTTTTGCACGCATTTCTATTTATTACAATTTATCTACGCCAAGCGAGTATAAGTAGATGGATCGAGGGATAGGTGGTTATGTCGATCTCAAATTCGAGACGAAGGAACAACAGTCGACTGAGAGCCAGAGGACGCGAACCCTGTCAGTTCATTTAGATCGATTGGTATTTGAACCCCGTTTTCCAGAGGTGAAGAGGTATCACCCTATCTGATACACTACATGTTGTTCCATTTTGTGAGTGTATGTGAAATAGTGTTATATAATTTAGGAGGCAACCATGAAACGGAAAAAAATGAAATAGCTTTTCAAATTTAATTAAAGAACTTCTGCGCAGAACAATCCTTTGTCAACATATTACGGCCGAAATTTTAAAAATGCGTACATTTCTAAAAAGAAAAGTTCAGGTTAATAATTAATTCTCTTAGACGTCAATGAATTTACCTCCTCCGCAAGGTTGCTATCATTTAACCGTGAACTTTATCACGTTATCACAAAGAGAAAATAGTTCATCCTAAAAGTATTTCACATAACTTATGCTCCGTTATCAAAATGGTTCATTTCTCGCAGGAGGAGTCCACAACATCGCGATTTTCCTATAAATGCTCATTCTTGTAGTCTCCGGCCAACAGTATACCACAGCTGCACATATCACGTTTATTAAGATGCACATGCCTTAGTCTTTTGGTCATGAGATGAGTAGTTTTGAATCAAATCTGGAGTCAACTCAGTTCTCACCCACAGTACAATTTGTTGAAATAAAAGTCCTTCGTGTACACCTTGTCACTGGGAGCAAAACTAAATCCTTTTTCTGACTTAATGAATTGTAAATGAAACTGAATGTTGAATAAAATACCTGTATAGAAACTAAACTCCCACAATTTAGTTTCGTTCCTGGAACGAAAGTAAATTGCCAACCACAGTAAAGCTTCGTGCCAGATACAGTTTTATTACTAGTCAATAGATTTCTTCTTCACGGGTCATACTTCACTTTCGTCGCGCACTTTGGTGTCTGTGCGCAAGAAACAGTAACGAAATGCCTAACTTCGCTTCTGTTACCATTCTTGGTTTTGATAGATGGGTATTGGTGATGAGAGTACGATTTGCATGAGACGGAGCAACGCTGGGATGAGAGGCCTGGAAACGCCATTCCACTCCGCTTCGTCCACCAATACCCTGGATCGTGAGGGTGTCGTGAGGGTGTGGGTGAGGATGAGCCCGGCCGCGCCGCGCCGCGCCGCGCGGGGAGGTGTCCCTGGTGAGTGAGAGGCGCCTTCGGCCGGCATACCAAAAGGGTCGCCTGACAGTCACTTGTCTCCGCTGCGCCTCGTGGAAGACGCGCGGGAGATATACATTCATGAATAAAATATCCGTCCGCCCGTGCTACATTGTGAGCGGCGCGCGGTCGCCCAGGTGGCCGGGGCGGCCGCAGATAACGGGTGCGAGGGGGCGGGCAGCGCGGGGGATGCTTGCGCACGGGACGGGGCGGAGCGCTGCAGCTCATACGAGGGAGCCAACTGGCGCTAGGCACGGGCTCTAATTATGGGGCTAATGGGAAAAACGGTCAAAAATTAAAAAATAAATTAGAACTCGAGAAAACCTTATCGTAATTTTATAAGTTGCGATACTTATGGGAGAGAGTCAGATATTTCATAAAATTTTCAATTACTTTTTTACCGTCAGTAGTCAATTATAGTCATTACTTATAAGGCTGGATTCTGTGAAACGAATCAAATGAGGCTAACATTAAAATAGGTTCTACTGAAATTCATATTAATTATTTCATGTATTGGAAAATAATTTTATTAAACACTAACTAAACACAATAAATTTAAGCTCACCGTGGAAATTGTATTATATAATCACTAAATACTTTTACTTAAAACTATTATTTAAAATATATTTCCAAAAGTGTTTTGTAGTTTAAACGTAATTTTTGCTATTTGTGGAAATAAAATAACTCATATAGTTTCTTGATACATCTTTCACATTTTTATTGTTAGGGGGGAGGGGAGCACGTTTCGGCATTGCCCCAGATCCAAAATTGTCTAGCTCCGGCGGTGTGTCATGTTATACATCCGATTACCTAAGGAGATGTAACACTGCGATCAGTGGAGAGTGCAGAAAAGACGTCACCCCCATCATCACCCCAATTCATCGCGCTTTATCTTCAGGTGGTGATTTTGGAGAGGAATGCAGAGAGGAGGAAACTTTGCTTCACAAGTTGAGTCAGTGACGGCGATAAAGTTAGTTACGGTAATAGTTTGGTAAAAGATTAGCTGAAAGATATGGGAGAGAGTTATGAAATTATGAAGTGACGACGTCGTAGTCCATGTATGGAAGAGGAACAAGAATTCGTGATAATTGTGATGATGATCAAACTAACAGTAGTATCTCTAGAGTAGGGAGATCAACAAATTTATCTAGAGTTGACGATGCTTCATAAACTGTAGAAAATGTATTAAGTGAAAAGAGCACAATAATCGTATTTACGGCGATGTAGATACAAAAGGAATCTCTAGCGAAGACATGAAATGCGCATCTAATAAAAATATTTTTAATGATAAGAAATGAACATGGGATGAACAAAAAAATGTAAAGCGGTAAATGAGATAGGAGTTTGAAAACGGACGAATGAGCAATAAATGAACTATTCCCATTATTTTTTAACTAATAAAAGGTGGACATGACGGGGTCTGGAAAGAATAGATCTGATGAAAACGACACTTGCATACGACATTTATAAAGAAATAATTTTAGGAGTAAATGTTCTCTAAGTTTCTTATTGTTAGACTGCTCGGCTAGAATAGTGCAAAAAGGTTGGAGAGATTCAAAATAAATATAGCATTGAAATATCAAAATGAAGAATACGTATTGATAATCTATATTATTTAATGATGATACTGTATACTAATGTAATATGTAGCCACGTAAGAACCATTTTTGACCGAGAAACTGGTTTTAAAGTTGATCATAAACTATGTAAATATGAATGTAGGAACATACGCCCATTTTTATAAGATGCCGTATCGCTATGATCCGGCGGCGATGGCGGAGGCAACGGAGTAGATAAGAGCGCGCGTGGTCGGGGGCCGAGAACAAAGGCTGGGGTGACAACGCTGCCAGGATGCACGCGCAGGTGAGTGACAGGCGAAGACGAGGTGGCAGCAATTATCGTGGCGAGTTGCCTTATAGGCTGGCAGCCACGTTCGCCGCCGTTTCTCAGAAGGGTGGTGCGTTCTGGGGTCAACACGAACCTTTGAGAAGATGCTATATGGGACGGCCGAGACTGGCAGGAGAATTCCTCGTTGCTCGTTTAGTGAAAGAGCGGCTCTCAAAGTCAGGAGGTTTTGCAGCTCATTTTCAAATGGAATTATTCAAACGTTACACGCACACGCGCACACATTAAACATTTTTTAGTTATAATTCGAAAGTACTGACTAGTCGAGTTCAAACATGTATTTCCTAATGAACAAAATACTCGTAAATATGAAGCAGATTATACGAAAGTACTTAATTTATAAAAAATAAGTATTGAGGATCACAAACTGGAAATGCATTCTAGTGTTATACATTCCACATTACTAAAAAAATATTTCATTGAAACTCTCTAAGTTAGAAGAATATTAAAAATTGTAAAGTTAATTTCAATTAAAACAGTAAAAACTCTGTGTGTTGTGATGGTAAGTAGACTCCCAAGTAATGATGTAATCCATTAAGAATTATTCTACCAGGTGTTCAGATTAGAATATATAACATGCGAATATTTGAGCAGAAGTGAAAGCAGAAGGCGAGATGAAGTCTTTGCAGTTCGAACCGGCGCTGCTCGCCTTACACGTGTTCGCTCCGGAGTCCGCGCCAGTTGACGCGCTGCCTACGCCGCGCGCCCCGCTGTCGAGCGCCGTGGACTGACAAGTGAGTCGGGGGCAGATTGCCAGACGCGGCAGATTTATGGGTGTCCTATTACATCAAGTGCATGTTTTTCTCTCCTTGCACTCTCGTGATCATAATGCTAAAGAACTGGTGTTTCCCTCCGAACACCGTCACAGGTCAGGTTGAGTCGTATGAACAAACATGCATCGTCACATTGAAATTAAGATTAGTGGCCTCATATTGGAACGTTCATTTGTTTATAACTTGAATTATTTTTGACATGATCTTCAAAAAGTATTGTTTACGTGGAATGTCTAAATAAGTTGACAAAAATCGTACCTTGGAGAAGTACGGAAGAGAGAAAAATGTAACTATGAAATTTAGGTACATGTATAAACGTAATTTTGCATATCGGATTCAGATTCAAACTCGGCTCACATGCAAATTCAGCTTTGAAATAAAATTGATTCCGTGCAATACACGCCCATATAAATACAATGCACTGTCCAGTTAAAGAAAGGAACAGAACTGTCGCCTGATTATTCATTTAAAGATGGGAGATAATTGTTAACGAGAATACGTGGAATTGCACAATGTTGGTAATATCCTCGTAGTTTTATTTTCTCAAAATTTCCTTTTTTGTAATTTGATCTGTAGATCATCAAATGACACACAAAAACCCTCCTTATTAACAAACGATTCCAACTTTCACGATGAAGTCCGTAAAATCTCCAACTTTCACGATGAAGACTCCGTAAAATCTCTCAGGACTCCGGATGTCCACTTTCCCCGAAGGTGTTTGCTTACGATTCGGACATCGGAGCATCTCCTGCAGCGCGGGTCTGGATGAAAGCGGCAGCCCTAGTAAACGGACGGGAGGATCTGAGTCACAGCGGCGTCCCCCCCCCCCCGCGGACGCAACCCAGCGCCAGGGAGCGCGCGGGCGGCGCAGACGCTGGGGAACGACGGGGAAAGGGGGGTCAGGGGATGGCAAGTGCTAGGCAGCGCTGGGCTGTGGGCTAGCCAGGCATAGTCGTCGGAGAGCTGTGGCCAGGGCGGCGGTGGGCATGGTGGGCAGTGAATAGGTTGTGCGGTGGAGATGGGGTCTCATGGGCTTGGCGGCAGCTGGACATGGTGGGCATAGGGGTCTCGGTGGGAGCTGATCTTGTTGGACGGAGGGCAGGAGAAGAAGCGAGGCGTGGCGGGCAGTGGGCGCGGTGGGTGGCGGGCGGGCAGCGCGTGCGTGGGCGGCGATATCGCGAGCTATTTCGAGCGTCTGCCCCCCTCCCCCCCCACCGCCTCCGCGAACGCAGCAGCGCGCACCGACTCCGCGTCGCTGGGCCCGCGCCCGGCGGACACGATTCGCAGCGCCCAGCGAGATACTTCCAGGCCGCACACATAAGTAGCATTTTTCATTATTTGTAAAGAATAATATCTTTACGATTAAAAATCGCCAAGACATTGAAAATTACCGCATATTAAAAATGCCTTAAGCTTAAACGTTTTAAACGTAGAACAGCTAACAAATTAACAATAAAATATTTTTTTCATAACCGATAAATACCGGAATTTAAAATTAGAGACCTGTTTGCTGCCAGAGGCAGATTATTGCTTTGTGATACCTAGAAATTGTCTGCTTCAATCTTGAGATAATTACAAATTAGGGGCGTGGGATAATACTTTAGAATTTCATGAAGTGAATGTACGGTACACACTAAAACCAATTGACAATAATGTTTCCGAACAAAAAATTCATTAAATGGAATGTATGTCGTAGGAAACATTATTGAGTAAGTGATAATCATGTACTCTTAAGTAATGATTCGATCATACTTATTTATCGACATATTTATTTATCGAAATCGAAAAAAAATTATTTATTTTGTTTGAAATTTGCATAGAAATCTTGACTTGTTAGTAAATTGGAATTCCAGTACCCTAGTTATATCCACGTATTCAGTCTACTTCAACATTACACACTGTTGATTCAACTGTCATCCCTTCACTATCGATGCACACTTTAATTTTCGAGGCATTATATTAGTTTACTTACAGTAGTTTAAAAAAATTACAGTAGTTTTTAAAAAATAGTTCAACACAGTCCAGAAGAACATTTTTCATCTGGAAAACTGAATTCAATTGTACTTAATTTTTCGAACAAAAAAAAATCATTGAAATTCCACCTTGGATTATAATTTCTTCAATTACCCCTTGCCTCTGAAACGATATGAGCGACGGCGTTCGTCAGCGCTTGGCGGCGGCTGTTGAGGTGCGCGACCGGGCACCCTTCGTCATGCGCTGAGCGATCGGCAGCTGTCAGGCAGGGAGCGCTCACTGCGTAAATATCGGCAAGCGGCGGGGCGCTCGGCAACTGTTCGCACGCGAGCGACTTCCAGCGGCCGCTGGGCAGAAGCGATCGTGCCACTCGGGAGCTGGCGCCTGCATGACGTTTGCCACTCGTTGCTATGCCGACGTGACTACTGGGGTTCTAATTTTGAGGAGGACGGTGAAATATCTCTGTCTGAAAAGTTATTAGGAAATTCTGTATCGTACTGTCGATATGAAAATATTCTCTCATTACAAAATTTAAGTACAGTCGACTATTTGCGTTGCACAACTTCCAAAACAATTTTTTATTTTTACAGATGTGCCTCTGAAACAACCTCTCCAATACGAATCACTCACAACCACGCACCTCTTAAAAGTATTTTAAACTGTGTTCTTTCATGAATATCCTAGTTTGATCCTTGTTTTTCTCCTCTTGTTTATTTCTAATGCTCAAATTTTTAATAATTCTTCTTCATTCCCGTGGTCATATTAATATATCATATTAATAAAACGCATTTATTGTTTTTTGCTCATTCTCGATAAATCGTCAGTGCACAAGAAAAGTGACACTTCTCAACAATTGTGATTTCTCAGAACGATTTTAATCTTAGTGGAACCGCAGCGGAATCTTAGCGAACCGTATTTTGCAGCCAAAGACAGTGTTCTAGTTACTTTCTCGCTACCGCTTACGCAGAAGAGAAAAGGATATGTAATGCTGCGCGAAAAAAGGCGAATTTATGGCAGAAAAATTCTTATTAGAGGGCCCTGGTAACGAAAAAATGGATAAACCCAATTACTAAATTTAGAAGAAAAAATCCTCTAACAGATGGTGTAGCCAGAATCCATGTTTTGTGGGTCCTTGATACCGAAAAATCGAATGACGGAAAATGTCTATGTGTCCTTTCGTCCCTCAGTCTGTCAACACTAATGGCTAAACCGTTCTGCCGATTTTCTCCCAAACTGATAATCGATTTAGGTGATGCCGCGACCTCTTGAATTTGATACCGATATTTTAATTTTGGGGGAGAATGTATATGAAGCTCCTGGAACATTTTCAAAAAAATGGTTCCTTCGTTTTTGATTAAATTTTCTTGTTGGACGGACGTTTAAGAGAATGGTACTGATCTCATTTTCATTGAAAATTGAATTTTCGAAAATGGCAAACATTCAAAATTTTTTCGGCATCTCCCTACAAACTACAAGTATGAAGATAAGAGATTTTTCCCTTGATGAAATCGGTTCCTTAAATGTAAAAAAGATATAAAATGATAGAAAAATTCTTTAAAGATTGAATGAAATATGTACAATTTTTGGGACATTTTAGTATTTTTCGCGTAATTTTGCGTGAAAGTACGTGCTGTTGTAGCAGCACTAGTTTGTATATCCGCTCTCTTCTGAAATATTTTGAGAAATTTCACTAGTAAAGGTAGACCGTTTTTTAAACATATCTTAAACCAAAACAACGTTTCCTAGATCTTTTACTCTTTTTGTTCACCTAAAAATGGGTCCACAATTTCCGGATCAACTCACTCGGCCCCGTCGTTCCCCATCGTCCGCCTCTTGGCTTCTTTCTCCGCAATGTCGACCTCGTTTCATTCACCCTTTCCCGTTCTGTTTCTCTTGGTGATCCTTTCTCGCGTTCTCTCCGGATCTTTGTCTGCCTTCCCGCAGAGCGGCCGTCGGGGCTACGCGGCGCATGCGCGGGCGCGGGCACTTCTTGCGGCGGCGTCTGCAACTTTACGGCCGCGTTCCTGCAATAACATTTTCCGCTCGCAGCGCTGACAGTTTTATTTCCTCTCATTGCCATTCCGACGTTTTGATACCCGACTCTCGATGCGTAAAGTATCTGCAATGTATTGAAATGAAGCACACTGCTCTGTATTTGGAATGAAGTAAAGCGTTCAAATGTACCAATCATTCTGCCACTCTTTTTTTCGTTTGGTCGGTACCTAAAACGAACTCAAAGGAATGGTATGTTATTGTTCATTTAGTACTAACAAAGCTGCATCACAGTCAGTTGGATTAAATTAATGATACCCTTTCAATTTCAAACTTTCTTTTAGGAAGCACTTCTTTTTTAATTATTTGACTTTTTTACAAAATTAAATTTTCTTCTTTGCCTATCATGTACATCAGTGGTTAAACCAGATTCATAACTCTTCGACTTATTTCAATATCTTTTCTTTTATGCATGGTATCATCAATAACAAAATTCATTACTTTGTAATATAATGCAATATACATACGATTAAGACATTCAATTTAATCGCATGATATATTGTTAAATAATTTGCATTTTTTACAAAGCAAATCAAAAAATGAATCTCCTTTGATGTGCGACAAAAGTCAGCCGCATGCAAGACAAAAAATCGAATGGTAAAAAAATCCCCTTGAAATATTTTTTCTACCCTGTTCTTTTCTATCATATCATGCTCTATATCTTTGGGACTTGAGACAAGCAGCTTGATCACGATACGTTTTTTGTCTTTAATCGGCTTTTACTTTGTTCACAAGTCCACTCACCGTTAAACATTCTTTGATGAGGTTATGAATATGGAAGGTGCAGGCAGTGTGATAAAATGCAACATGAAAGGTTAGAGGCCTACTGCCACCCATTCGATCCCGAACCCTATTGGGCCGAGCCAGGCCTCCGGTATCGGCGCTGGATCAGTTACCGGGCCCCTCGCGAGTCGAGTCGGCGAAGGCCACTTCCTACCTGCTAATCCGATTAGGGCGGGCGGGCGGGCGCAGCATGGCGAAGGCAAAGCTGCCCGTTTCATGGCGCATACAAGACTTCGACTTTAGTCCCCAAAGAAACACAAATGTCTCTCAATTTCCTACAATATGACATACGGTCCATTCACCTACGTACATCCTTTGGTAAATTAAGAATTATTGATCTCAAATTTAAAGTTTTACTATTTAAAGAATAATGTTAATCATTTAAAACGTTGAAGTGCATCTTCGTGAAATATCACTTTTCAATGAAACGCTCTCATTTAAACCTATGCCACAGTAAAAACAGTTTTTCATTATATATATATATATATATATATATATATATATATATATATATTAACGCGCAATGTATTACTGTATTTCGTTAATGTTATCAAGAAACTATTCCGAGACAAATAATTATTAAATATTGAAGTGTTGTTTTTGTTATCATACTGTTTAATGACAGATATTTAATGGCTCGTTTTCTGATCACAAAAACAGTCACTAGAGCACGATTGTGAAATATTGCAACATTAATCCAAGGAAAAGAAATTAATCGGTCCTGGTAATTTGAACTGAACAAAAAACGCGCTAAGAATCCATGGGTTGAGACCTACACATACCATTTTAAAAATCGTCTCAAAGATTCTTTATGAAAGCAATGTGATAACATCGTAACTTGTTAGCCGTCAGTGACACAGAACGCGTGGTTTAGTGCGAGTTTTACATGAAGAGAAATAGAATCATCACTTTTCGCGTAAATCGTAAACAACAACCGACCTGGCGTTTGAGTCGCAGGCGGCGCAGCGCGACCGCAGGGGAGCAGTAAACCGCAGCTCCCGTGCGCCCTGACGCGCGTGGCAGTAAACACGTCGCAGCCTTCGCGGAAAGGCCCCCTCCGCCCTGCGCCCTGCGCCCTGCGCACAATGCAGCCCTCGCAAGGGCGCGAGAGGGCCTGCCGTGAGTCAGACAACCCTCCGCTTCCTCCGCACGAACTGCGATTCCGGGCAATAAAACCATTTTGGGCGCAGCGCACAAGGCCCTTTTCCCGCACGGAGAAACGAGTTTTGAAATCATCGCAAGGTTCTCAATTTACGCTTGGAGTAACGTTGGCCGCGACAGTCCGCGTACGGGCCATGGCCTACCAGCAGCGTCCCATGGGATAAGGGGGGACGTGTGGTTAGCACGAAGACATACCCACGCCCTAATCTGGTCTTATCAACCTGAGAAGTGAGTTTTCTCACCGTCTCACAGCAACATGTACTGGGGCATTGCATGGAAAACACATACTCTTGCCCGACCGGGAATCGAACCCGGAGTCGCGTCGTGGAAAGCGTGAGGGCAGTGAGCGCAGGGCGAGTGATAATTGTGTCACAAATAAGCATGAGATGTTGAATACAAGATGTTTGAGTGAATGCGTAAAACAACTAGTGGGATTGAGAATTGTACAGGAACTTTTCCCCCTCTTAGTGTTGTTACTCAACAGTTACCCAGATGTTAAAAAACGTGCATGGCATCATTTAAATATATACAATTAAATGAAAGTATGTAGAAAGCATCCAAGCCATAAAAATCAGTATGGTTGAAAAATAGTGTGGAAAGTTCAGACATCTTACAATTTCGAGCAGTGGAGATTCACGCCGATAATTAGATAAGTGTGGAATGTACTTATAGAAAAGTTTGAAAAGTTCTTCATATTCCTTATATGGAAAATAGAAAGCCCAAAAACATTGTTTCATGTCGTTCAGTTTTGTCTCGAAGACTAGTGAAAGGAGGGAAGTGCACACATTCTTGGACGATATTCTATTCAGTCTGTATTCACTGTGTGAACATAGTTGAACATGTTTCTAAAAATGAAATTAATTTATTTTATATTTACTACTGCTCATGTAGGTTGTAGGGAACTATGACAAGGAAATACCACTGTGCTCTTTTCTTAAAATATAAAGCAACAATGTAATTATAATCACCTTTTTTTTTCTTTCGAAAGACATGCAGATCCGGCGATTGCTGAACCTTGCGTTTCTACACTTATTAATCTTTAGAATTAAAATCCCTCTTAGAACTTAAGAAAACACGCTATTTTAGCTTCAACGACAGCCTTATAGTCATATGTTTTCCCGAAGACAACATGCTTTCAATAGATCAATTACAGTTCTCACAATAAATTAATGAAATATTGATAAGCGGTATTTCTGCTAATTATATGAATTAATTAAGTTTGAGAGTTTATTTTATCAAATGGGTTAATAATAACAAGGAATAAAACATTTGGGGTTCACTACCTTTTATTGAAAACAAAAATTACGAAATATTGTTGGGTAGAAATCACAAACTTCTTTCTAAACGAAACTTAATATTTTAAATATAAAGAATTTGGTTAGAAATTTGAATGGAAATCGGAACTATACCACATATGTATACACATAAATCCTTTTTATTCTATTCGAGCAAAATTTTCAAGAAAAAAATTTCAGCTATTTTCCATAAAATGACCAAAAATTCGAGATCGTATTTTTGAAGAGATTCCAGTAGTTTTCTTTCGTATAGGGAGGAAAACTAATAAACCCAAAAGCCTAATGAAAATTATTTTTTCTTGGTGAATAAATGATTTCTCTATTAAAATTCCCTTATACAAATGAACGAGGTAGAAGACAAAATAGAAGAATAGGGAAATTAAAGGATGGATCTAAACGATACATATAAAAGAACGATGAGTAAAACGAAAGTTTAATTTTCATACAATTTACTTCTAAATTTTATGCCTATTTGAAATGGAAAACAAATTAATTATATTTTCGTAAATTAAAATACTGAAAATGATGTGTGTACCAACGCACCTGCTCAACAACAATGTTGCCTCTATCAATGCGCATTACTTTTCGGGAACTCATTCATATCCGCATTTTATCTTTTCATCAGTGCTCTTTAAATAAAACGAGAGCTACTCTTTCATACTCATCATCTGACATTAAAGACCCATTTCCTAGAAAGTCTTGTGCATCACAGACCGGCGGCGTCCACACAAGGCTCCTCCGAGTGTATCACGCGCGTTTCAAACGCACAGGCGGCCCGCTACGCACGCACGCACGCACGCGAACACGCCGCCTCGTGTGCGATCGCAGCGGCGGATAAGCCGAGGAGCCGCGAACAATGCCGCGTCCCCTTGCGCTGGCTGTCCTCCCGCCCCGCCCCGCCCCCTCCACTTGCTCCGCGTAACGAACCCGCCGCGGCGTTTGTGTCTTTGTTGGTCTCTTTGATAGCGCCGGAGATAGCTCTCGCGAGCCTCTGAATCCAGGCGCGTGTGCAAACCAACCCCTTTGCTCACCCCCAGGTTGCTGGCGGGACAAAAAGCCCCGCGCTCGCCCGGTCGCCCCTCTCTCACCCCCACAGCGAGGCGCGCGTCGGCGTCGCGCCCCCTCGCGTCTGCTATCTCGGCCGCCTCTCGGATGGAGTCGCGGCGAGGACACCTCATCAGGCGCGGCGCGGCGCGGGGGCGGCTTACTTCCGGGCACGTGGGCGTCATGAAAGGGCTGAGGGCGCGGCCGCATTTACATAAGGGGCGGGCGCCGGCCGGCCGGCCGACCGGACAATGACCGGATTAGCGACTCGCCGTTTTTCCTCCATTAGCCCGCCCGAGGCCCTGCGACGCGCATATGGCGACGACGTCCTGCCGCGCCCTTTGTGCCGAGTGGGCCCTGCCGGCGAGCAGACGGCGCTCAGGGGCGAGGCGGACACCTGCACGTGTAAAACGCATTACCAAACCTACAGCAAAATATGTGCAATCTTGACGTATTGGTTTACTTTCAAGGAAGATTTCACCGGAAGTAAATTTCTAAGGGGACGAAAAAATTGGTTCACCACAAATGGAGTACTCTATTTAAAGAGAATAATCAAACACTCTGCCTCACCATAACGTTACTTTTTTCCTGTTTCAAAGAAATAATTAACTGTCACAGTGACCATATAAATGTATGTGAAAATTAATTAATTTAATTATAAATAATAATAATAATAATAATAATAATAATAATAATAATAATATAGAACGTGATTTTCCGTGTATTTTTATCATTCATTTGCAAGTTGAGATAAAGTGAAAGAAATATATAATTTTTAAAATAAACTTCATAAATTTACACATGTTTATTTGTTTTGAAGCTTTGAAAAATTACTTATAAAACCATTTCACAACCTAAGATGTTTATACCGATTCGCATTTATGTAATTGCGTCAATTATGATTTTTGGAACACTTATTTCGCTATGTGAACTGAAGCCAAAATGCATTCCAAAGTCGACTGCTTCCCCAACTCATCCAACTCTCCGGTCACAAACAACTTTCCTTTCGAGCTCCGTTTGGTGGTCGAGGACCTAAGACAAGGACATATGTGGAGAAGGAGGGAAGCAAGCGATGAAAAGACGCCAGGGAAACGGGGTAGCGTCTGTGAATAGTAAACGACGGAGATGCCGATGTCGCCCCGTGCGGAACAATGGACGGCCGCGAACGCAGCACAGGTGACAAATGTGGAGGGGGCGAGAATGACGGGCTACGACGCTGGCGAAGGCGCTGTGTGAGGCTGCAGAGGCCGTTGCGGTAACGATGCAGTAGCGAACGCGAGGCCAAAACGTCTGTAAGATACTCCAGAGGGGCTCTTGACGTGAATGGGGTTGGCAAGTGAAGAGCCTTTTAGACTCGTGGGACCAGTCTACGTGATTCTTGAGATCCCGTTTATCCGCACAAGGGACGTTTCAGCGAAAGCGAGTTTCCAAAAAAGAGGCTAAATAGTCAGTTGTGTAAAGATAAATACAAACTGACTCACGCTAGGTTGCGCTGCGTCATGACTTCATTGATGGAGAGTAATGGCTACGTCACCTTGCCAATACAATTCTAACCATAGCTAATAGGTAATTACGCTTTTAACATATTTAAATTGAACAATTGTTTCCTGCCCCAATCGCACATGTATAACAATTGCTTATGTCAATCGATACTTCATAATCACATCGCGTCGAAGGAATTCCTAACACTTACATGAAGTTGTAAAAGTGTTTAATACATAGTATACTACGTGCGAAGGAACATAAAATGTGCTTTTACACCGAAAAGACCTTATTACGTTTTACTCTTTATTACTCTTTTCGGTCTGCCGCTCCAAGCCGTTCGTTTTGGCACAAGACAACATGGGGCGATTTGTTTACTCTGTGTGTTTGTTTCTCCGTTCTCCGTTTGTCGGCGGGCGGCCGCGGCGCGTGGGAGAGTGGGAGTGCAGCGGCGGGCGGGCGGGCGCGTGGGCGGGCGATGGAAACGTCACCGCTCTGGAACGCGACGCGGCGTCTCTCTTATCTGCAGACTTGGCTTTAGGTATCGCTGAGCAAATAGCTCGATAGCTGGAGGCGGGCACGCCCCTGTGTCTTCCCGGAGAGGCGCGAGGCGCGTGAGGATCGCCGCCGCCCAGGCGACTGCAATGCGCGGGTAGGACAGGAGCGCAGCGGCTCCATACGACATGTAGCGTTCGTTACATACGTAAATTACTGGATGTGATAGCAAATGTAGGTGCGACTTCACATCTGCAATTGTGTTGATCAACAGGTTCTTTGGTTCGAAGTTTGAACATGGCGTGATTTTCAACGCCAAGTAAATAGATGGGTTTGGACACGCCACTTCATTGGATGAAAATATGAAAGACGCTGGCTACTATAATTAGTCGTTTCCTGGGATCAATAAGACGAATGAAGGAAAAACATAACTGACAGTGAGTCAGGTACCGTGGGCAATCCTTCCTTCCCCGTTTTGTGCCAACTCCCGTTCCTAGGACCGAACAATGGCTTGCTCCCTCATCCACGATCTCATGATCTAGAAAGCACTCCGACAGTTCCGCGAGTAAGTAAATGTCAAGCAAAAATCCTTTAGGCGTTGTAACGGCAATGAAGGAACAATAATGGGTTTGTTGTCTCTCAATTTTGATCTCATTTTCAAAATGTTTAATGAAACCTGTATGTCCTTCCTGCTTTGAAGAAGAACACAACTAAATATGCTCATGTTATTATTGTGAATGAAAGAAGGAATTTTATTTCACAACATTTCTGAATTCTGAATGAAACAGCGCAAGACATTCCTTATCGTTCATGACTTCTTAATACCTAGAAGTTTAAACATCTTCGAGAAAGTCATACACTGACAAGCCATGTAAACCGATATATCTGTTTCACAAGGCGTACATGAATTTTAATAGATATCATGAGTAATATTTGCTATTTGTATTTTCAGTTTCATTTCTCCGCCATGAGATCATGAAGCTCATCTTATCGGCGTTCATATACTGCAGTTATCGACTAAAAGGAGTTTTAAAATAATTCCGTTTGTAAAATGGATCACGTTATTACGTTCTAGATGTAGAGCATCAATGTAAAGAGTAAAACTAAAATGATTCCTCTCTGAAAATATTAATAAAGAAACACTCTGAAAAATTGAAAACGTAAGCCTCTAGACATGTATAATTTTCACATAAATAAAAGAATATCAGTAACAAAATAATTTATTCTAATGTACCTAAAACAAAATAATCCCATAATTATAAAGTGCATTTGGATATGTCGTAACGACGAAAAGTGTCAGGTGTAGGATGAGATACGTTTCCTCCGTAACAGAAACGCTTCAACAGGTGGAAGTGTTCTCAAAAAAGCTCGAGATTGGAACCATATGCTCGCCTGAGAGAGTGGTAGGTGCTCAGCTCTTAGTGAAAGAGAGCCACTCGAGCGGTGAGCCTTTTCCACTTGAAGAACTGACGCGAAGAGCCTTTTAAGAGTTGCAGACCTTTTCGCCCCCCTGGGGATCTTTCTGGAGGGCGCGAGAGGACAACGGCGTGTGAAGAAGACCCAGAAAAAATTCTGTATATGGCAGCTTCCAACCACAAGTTCTTTTTTTAATCGTAGGCTGCAATAATGTGATGTTATATTCGGAAGAGATAAGAAATGTATATTCCATGCACCCAATTAAAATTCGTGAATTGTCAAGAAATGCCACCAATTCGCCTCAAATCCAAACAAATAAATATCTTTTTATTTTGACTTTTCTGCTTGTAGACCAACATGCTTTTTTTAAATGTCTGAATGAATTTTAAAATAATGGGCAAGTAAACGAGTAATTAAATTGTGATATATTGAGCTAGCACGACTTTCAGTGGCTTTTGTGTAATGAAAACATTCTCAGTGTTTTTTCAGTTAAATATATGCTTTTTTTGTTTACACTATACTGAATACTTACTGAATGATGTTAATTGATTGAAATTAATTTTCAATATTTGAAAGCTCTGATGCAGATATCACTCGTGCGGAAACAGAAATCCCTGATGAACGAACGTATTTCTTGAAATATTAACTTTGTTTCATGTAGTGTATCTGCCGTGAGAAAATAACACATCTGGATCTGTTCCTATTTAACGGAACTACGTTGCGTGGTTGACAAACGGCCGAAATAAACAACGACAACAAAAAACGCGCGCTCGCTCCAGAGAAAGTGCAGCTTCCGGCGCGAGGAAGAGCAGCGGTAAAAGTGGGCGCGAGAGAGCGCCCTGCGCCGCACCGGAAGCGGCCGCCGCCGGAAGACGCCACTCGTCCGCGCCCAGGGCGCCTGGCGCCGGCGCCGCCCACCAAAGGGCCCAAGGGCGCCCCTCTTCAGCCCTGGCGAAGGGCGAGCCAGAATCCGCAAGCGTTCACACAAATACGATGACATCTTTCATTAAAAGGAATGAACTCCAAGAAACGCTCATAATGTTTTAGTAATTTTAGATTTACGTTTGTATTTCTAATATAAATAATCGTAAGTTATAAGACCCGACTTGGATATCGCCTTTCTTAAGACTTGGCGACACAACTTTAATCCTTTATGTCAATGTCTAAACTTTCTCCCTGATTCACCAGCGCAATACTCCCTTTCTATTATGTATCCAGGTCGAAAATGTCTTGTGAACAATTTTAAAAGAGGCAATCATGTTTAGTGTAACGTCTCTTCTTTTTAATTTTCGTCGAAATTTCTTTTACGTTCGGAGAACCATAGTCTGCTAGGTAACATTTTAGAAATTCATTGCACTAAAATACGTTAAATAATAAAATATCGAATGAAAGTACATTTCATTAATAAATAATTTCACGTTTCATAAATTTCACGTTTGAGGTTAACTTTCGGAAATTAAAATTTTGTTAACTAACATGTACTCTTTCAAAAAACGAACATCAATATCCCGTAACCACTTAGACACGACATAGGTAATTTGTTGTGCAGTGTCATGTGGCCAACCGCATGTAGTGGTTCCCAGGGGCATCGCGCCCGCGCGGGGCGCCCTCGGCGCTTGAGCGCGCAAGGCCGCGCGGTTGCTGCGGGCGCTCGGCGCTGCTCGTCGTTTTGATGCCGCTCGCGCGCGCGGCGGCCGCACCGCGATAAAGCGAGCAAGCGTAAAGCAGATAAATGAGCCGCGCTCTGCGCCGCAGCGCGGAGGAATATTCCACTCATAAACGCATTAGTCCGCGTCTCCGCGCGGCTCCCAGATGTCAATTGTCGCCGTTAAAAAAGGCTGGAGTTACTTGCGTCTATTAAACTGTATTATGGCAGTAATACGTAACGCAGCTCGTTCCGAAAGCTGTTATTAATCGAACGTGCATTCAATGGACGTGTTTCACATTAGTTTTGAATGTCTGGTGCTGGTAGCACAGTCGATGAACAAGAGAATGTGACTCACACTGAAAGCATTCGGGTGCAGTACGCCCTCTAAGAGAGTGATGTTTTCTAAGGATATGGAAATGTAGTTTACCGTGGAATAAATTATGTCGTGTGTCACGCACTGGGAAATATTTCTTCATCACTGCCAAATCCCTATTTCACAACTTTCTTGATTTGTTCAAGGAAAAATATATTATCTATTCGTAACATCTAGTTTATCTTGATGTTTCAGGTCATTATTAAGATATATACGTTTACTGGATAAATTTCGTTGATGTAAGTCATTTTTAGGTTGACTAATAATTAATTTTATCTTTCATTTACAACAAACAACTTTACGAAGTAAAGCTATACAAAATTAACTTGCGTTACTCGTGAACGCGTTCTCAAGGAAACTCTACATTTCAAAATCTCACCGATACACTTGGAAGAACCTGGAAAAACAACTTCTGTAAGAAAAATCTCTAAAAAAACTACTTTTTGCCTGCTTCCCCTATTTTTCAATGCATCACCTTCAAACTTCACCAAACCAACTACACGAATCAAGCAACGACTCGGTCGAAGTGACTTACCTCGGTCGACGATCTTGCCGAAGAGGTTCTTCCCCCGGAAGAAGTTTTTGGTGGAGCAGTTCCAACGTCGGTTGCGGAACTGGAACTGGCACTCGCCGATGGCCTGGTTGGCGCCCTTCACCACGGCCAGCAGCACGCCCGGGTGGTCGCGCACCAGGCGGCGTTGCTTGCGGCGCAGCGTCGCGTGCACCGCGGGGTCCATGTACAGCTCCCCCGGCGCCAGCGGCAGCAGGTTGTTGGGCTCTCCCGCCTTCGCGATGCCCCTGCCGAGCACACCACGCCGCGGTGATTAGCTCAGAACGCGATGAAGGCTAGCTCACACCGCTATGAAGGCTAGCTCACACCGCTATGAAGGCTAGCTCACACAGCGATGAAGGCTAGCTCAGAACGCGATGAAGGCTAGCTCACACCGCGATGAAGGCTAGCTCACACCGCGATGAAGGCTAGCTCACACCGCGATGAAGGCTAGCTCATACCGCGATGAAGGCTAGCTCACACCGCGATGAAGGCTAGCTCACACCGCGATGAAGGCTAGCTCACACCGCGATGAAGGCTAGCTCAGAACGCGATGAAGGCTAGCTCAGAAAGAGCGTGCATGAAAATTGCAATTGAAATGTAAGGCAAGGACAATATAAGGCTGATCGAAAAACGTATACTTGCCTTCTTCGGGTACTTCTTGTTATGCTGAATAGTGTTCGAGCTAATAATAATAATCATAAAAATTACAATTTTTTTGAATACGGAAGAAAAGAGCTTAATTAAAGTGACGGCATCTTGAAGAAAACGTTTCTGAAGGTCTTTTCTCAGCGGGCTACAAGAACCAAATGTTCTTTCCTGTCGTCACTTAACCTGCTGTTTTAGTTTCACCAGTCAGCCATTTTAGGTATTTTTCTTTATTACTCTTTCAGTGTTTCTCGAGTAAGTTTGCACATACTGGATATTTGCGACCTTACAATGACAAGGTTCTACGTAACTTGGAAATAATATTTAGGAGAGCATTTGAAAAGTTTGGAGGTATTTAATAAAAAAATTTAGTGGAACTGTGACATTGTTTTATAGATTATTTTCTTAAAGCCGGATAATCATCTAGTATTATAGAAAGTAGACTGCGAGGAAAATCATTCTCGTATGATATTCTTGGCACTTGTACACGCAGAAACACTCTGAAAAGTAGGGGAACATTCAGTATTATGGAAAAAGTTTTGACTAATTTTTCAAACCCAAACAATGATGAAATTTATAATTTATTTGTTCTTTAGTTCAACTATATTAACAACACATCCATAAGAAACTAATGGTTTTGAGAATCTAATTCAAATAAACAGCGTTTTCCGCAGAGAAAAAATGTACTATAAACTCTACGACGTTCCCACCCTTGTAAGAGATTAATGTTTTAGTGTATTCTTAACGTTTCTATGGATACAAGAGTACAGATGCAGTGTTCCTTTTATTTCATCATGAAAGAAGACGCACTTGTGTTACTTTATTCTAGCACTCAACACTTAACTGATGCCGACAATTGCATCATACCCCCCTCAATTTCGTCCGCCCTTCTTTCGAGGGGGGGGGGGGCAAGGCGTAATAGTGCCACTTGTGCTCGAGGGCCACACACAGGCCGCGGAGAATGCTACTCAGAACCCTCAAATCATTATGTTGCTCGAACATTTATTGTTGTAGATATAGTCACAAGCTCCTTTGTCCTGTAGTTGTGACGCTAATTCCCTCCAGCCATCTGATCTCATTACTTATTCACCCCTCTTTTCCTGTCAACTCTCCCCTATTGAAATGTCTCTTCCAGCAGATTCGCCTTCGTTCCCCAACTCCCCGCCATTACACAGAGAAAAATAAATACCAACTTGTGCCTGCGGAAATGTTTACATAACGCAAACGAAGAGACAATTAGTTAGCACATTGATTTGCCTGGAACAATTACATTGTGAAACCATACTCTTCAAAGAAACGGAAAAATAAGTAGATGCATTTTGTAAAACAATAAAATGTAATTTCTTCATTAAAGTTTTCTTTTATGGAGTCCTTGGAGGAAAAATGGTTTTTATCGTTTTACGACAGTAAATAATACATTCAATGAATAATACACTTCTTAAGAAAAAAGAAAGTTCGTCTTATCGATTCTCTGTAAATGGAGCACGGTGATTTGACGTGTAGAAAACAATTTTAAGACTCTTTTAAAGATATTGAAAGTGTGGAGGTTTTTTGCTGTATTTAGTTCACTTCTTCCTGCAACTGCGGCGCTTTTTTAATGTTAGATAACAAATTGTTTTGCATCGTAATTAAGAGAGTTATTAGTTCTGGCACGAAGCCATCGACAAATTCTTGCGTTGCAACGTGTTTTGCTTCCTTCACGAGTGGAAACACGTGCCTTTTTAGTTTCTCTATTAGTTTAAACTTTGAATTACAAGTCCGACGCCGTAACCTTCATGTTGCTTCCAGAATATTTGTCGAAGCAAAACGAAAGCAGCTATTAAATGAATAATTCATAATGGTTTGTGTACGTGCAAGTAATGTGAATGTAGCCAATAGAAAAAGCAGTTAAAGGAAGCTACGTCTTTTAATTTATAGCAAAAATTATAGAAGTCTCCATCATCAGCTTGCCTTATTGGGTCATAGAATTGTTTAGATTAAATATGTTTTATACACAAATTATTTTTTGTAACGATTCATAATTTGTAGGTAATTGCATAGTAAAGTATTTATTGTATTCACTTTTAAACCATAAAACTATGTTTAATATGTGAAATATTTGCGGTGGGTGAAAGACATTTGAAAACTTTATTTATTTTCATATTTTAAAATATAAATATGATTAAAAATAAAAGGGATATTTTGACAAAACAGAATGGTGACTACGTAAAAAGACATTAGGGTATGCATCTTAGAAAGCGGTGTGAAAGTTGTGGCGATGGAGATAACAGTTTCAAATGTGACGGCGACACTCTCAGTGCTGTGACTAATTGAAAACGATGCGGGTTTACTAAAGGACGAAAGAATTTTGAAAAATTAAATACATGATACATCCATGTAACTGTTGAATCGACCATCATGCCGATAACAACATGAACAAAGTAATGTTGATGTTAATAACGTACGTAAAATTAATTGATTTTTTCGTGTTTCCGGGCGCGTCAAAGGCTTTGGTTATTAGTCCCGTAAGTATAGCGCATGTTTTCTCGGGAGATGGTGGTGATCTTTCCCCGCTGAATGGCGAGATCCGGCGCCGACCTACCGCCGGCTAGCGGGGTTTCGTCCTAACCACGACTCTCCCATCAGCGGGGCACCGCCCCAGCCGGGATAAGCTCTAAGCTCCCGACCGATCTCCCGGAATATATGGTAGTGAAGTGCATGTTAGTGTGTCGTGTGTGTGTGTGTGTGTGTGTGTGTGTGTGTGTGTGTGTGTGTGTGTAAGGGTAGAGGATAGAACAAGGAAGAGGAAGGAAAGATCGTACGCGGTCCGCAGCTCGTTTGGTAGGGTACTGCTCCGGCATTCGCCGTATGTTGATCGGAGAAACTACGGAAAACTACCGATCAGAGCAGCCGTCCGCTAGTATTCTTCTCCTGACAGCGACTGAATTCGACCTAGTTGAAAAGATAGTGCCGTTAGGACTCGAACCTAAGACCTCCCGGTCAGAGGCGCTGCAGTGACATCAGTTGATGCACTGAGCTACCGCTCCCAGTACGTACGTGAAAAAGAACGAGGATTGTTAGGAAGTACCGAATGAGCACCGAGGCAAAGGAAATTGAAAGGAATGTGGAGAAGGAGGGCGGACGCAGCAGCAGCGCAGGCAGCGCCGGGTGCGGCGAAGCGCTTCCGACTGGAGCAAGCGCAACGGGGGAGATCGAGGTAGATGTGGAAGCATGGCAAGATGCTGGTGGAGGTGTTGGTGGTGATGCTGGGAGTGGCGCTGGTGGTGGAGGTGGAGGTGGAGGTGGAGGAGGCGTGGGAGGCACGTAAGGGCGTTTCCGCGGCGCCGCGCCGCCTCTTTGGCGATTGCATCTCCGCTCATCGCAGTCGCCTCCGCCCCGCTCCTGCGCGCGCGTGCGTGCACCTTTGCCGGCGCCGCCGCCGTCTCCGCCGCGCTCTCCCCCTCCCTTTCCACTGCCCCCGCAGCCCTCCCCCTCGCCGCACTAACTGTAATCGTCGCTTCGGCCACAGCTGTTCACTCGCCTCGTCGTCTAACGCACGGCACTATGCGTTCCACTCGCGCACCATCATCACTGTAACGACTGAAGATTTAGACCAACCAAACGAGCCATCGCAACGTGTGACGTTCACTTACAAAAACAAACAGAGAAGGAAGTCGACCTCAGAGGAGCTAATTGTCAGTGAACGGAAGGAAGTAAGGGTGACGTTGAAATGGAATGATTGTAGAAAAGGAACTTCCCCGCCACCCCCGCAGCAGCGGTGGTTCCCTGCGCGCCCGCCGCCTCCGCCACCTGTCCGCACCGCGCGGCGCGGCGCGGCGCGGCGGCGTTCCCGCGCTCGCCGATGACCTTTGCGATAGCCGCGCGCGCCCCATTAATCTTCCCCTCCGCCGTTGCGCCACTCGCCTCCGAGGGCGCCGCTCGAGCCCCGCCTGGCCCCGCCTGCGCCCCGCGGCGCCGCGTGCAGCCGGTGCCGTTCCCGCCGCCGCCGCCGGCCGGTCTGCGCCGGCGGGACGCTCATTCACGCGCTGTTTATCCAATGGAACGGAACATATTTGTCGTATGATGGGCTGATTGAATGCTCTGGGAATGTTTTGCTTTGTAATGTGTGTTGTTTTCTACGACCTCGTCGTTACAAGTGCTGGAAATTATCAACAAACATATCGGCTTTCATTGAAAATGTGGAACGCTCTCTTCCGTTTGTTATAAAAGACATACTTAACGTTAACTCTTGAAATATTTATTTCTCCTGTGCTGGCTTTTCTGATTCGTCCTAAAGCTGCATAAATGTCAGTTTCTCAACAAAATTATGAAATAAAATTAGTGTACAAGGTATTACAGATTTCACAAAATGAATATTTCTCTTTGTATTAAAACACTAAGATCTACTTGTTTATTTGATATCACGGTTGAACTCGGTAAACAATGCTGCATAAATAAATTGTTGAACAAACCTACGCGTGCTATTTTATTTGTCTCTCACATGAAACGACAAATATATTTTGTTTCTATTCTCTTGAAATTGTAATAAGCCGAACACATTCCAAATAGCAGCCTTTGAGTGAATGATAATAAGGGGAACTGTAATTTATCTCCTCAAATGCCTCTGGCCGTGCAAAACGAATTCATCAATCTAAGCCTCACTCTCCTACTTGTTCGCAAAGCAACGCGCTAATCGTTCACCCCGTCCTCCATCACCCACGACGTGTCTCTCCCTCGACAGATGGACCGTGACATCGACTGCTCGACAAAAACCTCGTCGTTATTCATTTATTGGCCGCGAGACCGCGGTGGGCGTAGTTACGAATTCATCCGCCTGTCGCGCTGAACACGACGTTCAGCAAAACGCGCGCTTCATCGTAACGAACGTCGCGAAAAAGCGTGGAGCTCGTTGGAAGCTGGCTGTCGCTAAAAAGCTGGCGGTCTCTGCCGGTCGAATCTCCAACCCGACGACGTCTCCGCGCCTCCGTGCGCTGGGTGTCGAGGCGAGCAGCAGCTGACCAGGCGGCGCGGCGCGGCGCGGCGCGGTGTAGCCCAAGGTCGAAAACATGGGCGAAACCTCAAAAGTAAGATGACGTTCAGACATTGTCGTTGAAAGAGGAATCCTTGGCACTTAAGTTGTGTACATTCGAAGACTAATCCAAGAACTACTTGTTTTCATCACTTCACAACATCACAAATACATGATATATTTGTCAATTATTTTTAAAGTCATAGGTTTGTTATAATTCCGAAATGTTAGGATAATTTTTTAGCCTCACGATATTTTAACTGCAAATTGCAATTTAAACGTTTTTAAGATGACTTTTTTCAAGATTTCATGATTTGAACCAATTTTTTCATAATTTCATGATTTTGAGAACATGCACTATTTGGTATGAAAGACGCTGACAAAGAACTGTACACAACGGTTTGGGCCAAGCTTACTATGTTTTTAAACCTACAATATTCGACGTTAAATTAGTCACCATAATTAATGCTCAGCACTTCCCCATAAGTTAGTATGTTACACTTTGTATTGAAATATTTGATTCGCTTTTTCCTAATTTACATCTGATTTGTGATGAGCAATCTCTAACACACTTATCCGGAATGGTACACTGGTCAACTGAAGAAATATGGAAGCCTCTTGGTATTTTCGTCCTTTCGTCACAATGAGGTGCGGCGCGAGGACGCAGCGGCGAGGACGGCGAGGACGGCGGGTGACGCGGCGCAGCGCCTGTCCGTGAGTGGCTGGAGACGCCGCGACACGAAGCGGAAGTCCTCTGTCTGGCGGCGGATTTTAAAACAACGCGGACGCTGTTTTGCGGCCAGACGCTCGTGATGTAAGGTGGAGGGAGCGTTTTTCTTCCCAGGATTCCGAGTTTTTCTCGACGGTTCCGGGAAGCGCGGAGCGTTGCGGGTGAGGCGCACACGTTTTTTTCGGCGCCGTCGCGTCGCGTCGCCGCCTTGTCTTCCCTGACACCGAGAAGAGCCTTCCCTTGACGAGTCGGGGATTAAATCGCGGACGCGTCCGCGAACGAGGACGATGGATGTCGGGGCGCGGGTGTGAGTGGTTGCGCACCCATTTTGGCGCGAGGCTATAAATTTGATTTCAAGTGACACGCAGCAGATGGAAAATCTGTTCATGCATAAATGAAACCATCATTAAATGCATGCTAATATTTTTCTATTCTGATTCCCGGCGCTAGACAGCAAGTTTTATCGCCTGGCATCTGGCGTTAATGCTCTAGATTCTCGGCAGCGTGCCAGCTGCGCGAGGCGAGCCCCTGTGCAAAGGATACATGGACGGTGACGAGGAAACACGGCTTCTCCGACGTTTTGTTAGATCACCGTGACATAACTTATATGTAGGCTGTCCTCAATAGAGAGTACTGCAAACCACAAATGGAAGTTGAGAATTCTTAATGAAAGGCTGACACTCTTTTCACTTTCAAGTTTACTTATGCAAGCTCCCTGCACGTCTAGAACGCCACTTATTAGCATGTACCACTTGCCTTCTTTTATAACACGTTAAAATAAATTAACCGAGGAACTTCTTGTTGTTTTGGCCTCTAACATAGTTTTTATAATCCATTTTTATGAGAGTGATCTAAGGAGGCTAATTGAGAATTAATACTGTATTGGGGCTCATATATTGACTATCAAAATAATATAATGTTAATGTTATATGAATGTTAACGTACGATCATGGTATATGTTAATTAAATTAATTTTGTTTCAAGAGTTAAATAGTAAGGAATGGTCATTTACTGGCAACACAGATTGTATTACGAGCAACTTTACGGCTATTTGGCTGTGTAGATAATATCGAGACAAAGCCATAATAATACAAGATTTTTATTCTACAAATTCAAGTCCTACTTCGCGAAGGTGATGTGTAACTTAATCTTCTCTCGAAGGATACGGAACTAAGATATATTTTTCCTTCAAATCACAAAATTTTCCAACTTTTAAAACATCAACTTTTATTTTAAAGCAACTGCTTTAAATAATGTCGAAACGAAATTTTCACGGTGCTAATTAGTAGAGTTGGTGAAATTATCCTCATCTAAATGCAGATTTTATTTTAAAACATACTCCTAACACAATTATCCAGGAGAAAGATTTGCATCCTCTGAACAGAAAAAGAATTCTGAACAAGGAGACGTCATTCTTTCAGAGATAATCATTCGTGTATCAGATATCTTAAAGGTGTATAAAATGGTGATATATAACGCTGCAATTGTAAGGAAATCATTACATAAAATACTATAAAACGATGACACCATGTGAGTTTTCCTTGTAAGTGCCCCAAGTCAAGGGTGGTTCCAAAACCCTACTCCTCTCCAAAAAGTACATATTTAGAAGTGTTTTAAAACAGTAAAAAGTATTCTTCAAATTGTACTTTATGTGTGAATATATTTAATCATTTTAACGGTTCAAGTATCTTTAAAATATAATATTTCAGAGGCTCTCTCAGAGTTTAAATTTAAATACTTCTAGTAGAAAAATCAGTACTATTTTAAATGTTAACAAAAACATTATTCAGATAATTCAGATTCATTTATTTATAACTGTTTATTAATTTTAAAAAATACTAATTGAGAGTTCTGTCAACATTACATAGTTCCTACAAATAATTTTGACTTTAAGCAAAGCGTTTCCTTTATTTTCTTCACTACCATAATTTGGGAGAGGATTTTTATGCTCTAAAAAATCTTGAAGTATGCTTTTAAAAAATGCATTTATAATTTAAAAATTGTAAATACACACTTTAACATGCAATTAAAATTAACAATATTTCATAAACCTCTCTTGATAAAATTCAGGAGAAGCATGGTTGTAATGAAAATATATATTTTTGTGTAAACATAATAGAACCTAGCTTGCTTCGCGGGAGAAATAATTGAAGGAAATGTTCACCTTAGTGAAGTACATCGTATGACTTGTTTCATTCTTTCTGTCTGGTTTCACAAATATATCAAGAAATATTCTACATTTGCACAATTATTTTATCATCTTTAGAAAACAAAAAGAAAATCTCAAACTGTGACGAGCTTTTTCTAAACAATGAACGCTCACAAATAAATATATTCTAAGAAAACCTGAAAAGTTTTACAGATAAATCTCTGTTTTAACGGAAAATGCAAAATACACTCCTGTAATTACACGAATATGCATCAATATAGAAAAGCGGCCAAATATGCTCTAACATATTAATCTACCTAGCATCCAATTCTAACCAAATGTCATGAAATTTCAATTAGTTTTACCCTGAAGCAACGGACAAAAATATGTATGCAGACACAAAAATCCGCTCCTTAAACATAACTAGGGGGCGGATTTTAATGAAGTGTCATTTTTTCTTTTCAAATTAGAATAATGATGTTTAGTATAAACATTCGTTTTATGTTATCACAAAAGGAAATGACCTATTTTTATTCATCATTTTGTTGCATTTTTTATCGATTTTGGCTAATAAGTCATTTTTTAACTTTTTTTTTATTTTAATGCATTTTCACTGATTTCATCGATTTTAATGTCATTTTATTGGTACCTGATTCAAATAATCTTTACGAGATGCAACCAATGTTCTCCACAGAGTAGCCTATTCGATTTCTTCACATGTATTGTAATGTCAACCGTTGTGAGTACTATGTAATCTAAGGTTCCTGTGACGCCTATCGGCGCCATTGTCAGTTTCACCAATTTCGCAATTAATAAAGAAATATTTTCTTGTAAACAACAGTCCAAACCAAAAGTTTCCAAGCTGAGTTTACTTCAACAAAAGACAGAAGCGTCAAACACATCAGTAGCATATCCAATAGCGTGGGTTGTTCATCTGAAGTGGTTTTGATCAATTTTGTTTACGTCATTTTTCTGTGTATTTAGGGCATTGTTAAAGCATTTTAAGAGCATTTTAATGTTAATTTTTGGCGGAGTGGTAGGCCATCAACATCCGCCCCTGATCGCTACACTTCCCGAAGCCGCGTGGCGCCGCCTGCGGCGCGTCGCGGCGGCGTCTGCAGGATCGCTATCTCCGGCGGCCTTCGGCGCCGCGCCGCGTCGGGCGGGCGGCGTGCGTGCGTGCGCGCGCGCGCGCTCGCGCCGCACCGTCAGCGGCGGCGGCGATGCGAGATAAGCGCCCGGCATCCCACCCCCGCCCCGCCCACGACTCCCACTCGCTCCCCGCGGCGGCGCATCGCGGGTTAGAGACTGCACTTGCTGCCAAGTCTCCCCGCTGGAATGCCGTGGCTTGCGCAGGCGTTCCGTGTGCATTCCATCTACAAATGGCACTTGTGCTCCCTTTGAAATATCGATTTGGCTTCGTTCTAAACGAGCTCGCTTCTACATTATTGATTTAAGACAAGAGTTCATAGAATTTCATTGAGGGGAACTTCTGACATCAAAATTCTAAGTGAAAGCAATGTTCCTACAAAAATTATATGGCATTGTGCATTTTCAAATATATATTTGTTTAATCTTCTGAAAAAAGATGTCATTAGAGAGACCGGGAGCAGACAAACGTTGGAGAGAAGGGCAAGAACAAAATTCATTGTAATATTTCTAATGATTTGCACCGTTTTATCACTCTTCCACAGATACTATTCGCAATTCGAAAGGTAGTTTTACTCGTTCAAAAGAACATCGATATGTTTTAAAACAAGGGAGCGGCAGATCCTTTCAAATTATCTGGAAGCCTTTTTTGCGGAGGCCTTGTAGTGAAAACGTAGGCTCTTGTCCACTCAGGGAAAGTTCGAGTGAGTTTCTTTCACAAATATTACACTTCACTTTCTCTCCTGCACGGCTTTGGAAAACAAGCACATGGTTAGAAAAGGTAAAACTTCTACTCTCATATTCTACTTCTGAAGAGTAAGAGCGAAAATGAGTTAATAGAAAAATGAAGATGTTTATCATACTGGAAAAGGCATATGAATTCGGTGGTAGAATGTAACAAACATGGCAATGTTTGTATAAGGCAGGTCGCGAATGATTCCGCAGAATGAATTTCGAGCAAAATTCTTGACCTGTTTCAGAACTTCTTCCATGAAGACATCCATTGAAAACAAAGCTATCTCGCAAAAAAGCTAAGCAAACCAAAGCAGTTCGTTCCCAGGAAGGAGAAGATAATCTTCACCGCGAAACAAACCCGTTACCCCCACGTTAGCACAAGCGCGCGCCAAACGCAGCAGAATTCCTCCGCTCCGCACAACGCAGACGACGAGCGTCCGGCTCATCCCATACATATTCCAGAACGAGCGTCGCCGGCGCGAGGAGCAATCCCTCCGACTTCCCTGGTTCTCTCTCCCGGCCGCACCTGAAAAATCCGCGCGACCGGTTCGCGCCCGTAAAGCTCTTTCCACCCGCCGCCGCGCTGCTCCGCTCGTCACACAACGCGGCATAACGCAGGCCTGCTGGGACTCTCCTTGCAGAAGCGGCCACCCTCGCGTCGAGCGCTCGGCGCTGCCGGGAATCCCGCCCTGGCCGTCGCGTGCGCCCGCGCGGAGGCGTCGCCCGGGGGCGTGCGCTGCGGCGGAGGCGCGCGCTTCTCCCCTGGCCGGGCCGAGGAGTCTGGCCGCGATCAAAGAGGTCGTGCCCATCCGGTGGCCGAGATCGCTGAGACGATTGTGTCGTAGCGATCTCGGACCGAAGGGTCGCGGGTTCGAGTCCCGCCTCGGGCATGGTTGTATTTGCGTTCGTCCATTCATCACCATATCGTTTCATCTTCACCATAACGTTAACTCCAATAGTGGGCGCTAAATACCTAGATGTTGATGCGACCTTAAATAAAAGAAATGGATGCTGTCTGATGAACGGGACACGGTTTTCCGAGATGTGCTTGAGATGAAGGGGCGAGAAATTTGACGCATGTTGAATTCCACCAGTTTAAGAACTTTTTAAATTCTCTGAGATATTGTTGACGTTTATGTGGGTGTGGATCGAATGATCGAGTGTCGCTGGGAAGACGCACTCGCGTTCGCACGTTCGATTTCTTGCGGCAGCGTGATGCTAGAGGGAGTGTCGCGCCCTGGCGCCGGCGGGCGGCAGCGCCTCGCGGGGAGGCTGCCGAGGGGCGGGCATGCGGGTCGCCCACTCGCCCACTCGCCCACTCGCCCACTCGCCCACTCGCCCACTCGCCCACTCGCCGCTCTCGGCCCGGAGGCGCGTCTGAGGCGGTCGCGCTGAAGAGGTCGCGGCGGAGTCGTACATACTCAACAGTTCGTAGCCAGGGTTCAGGCATTTCAATCACATTTTATTTAGCGTCGAGCTAAGGAGACATTTTACGGGTATACCGGCGAGAAAACGTACAAATTCTGGTGAGGTAGAGGGTACCATTCAAGGATCTTCAGTCAATTTCGTATACAAAGAAAAAAAGAATAATTTGTTTCATTCATGCTTTCTCTTCGCTCTGTATTTATGTAAGAAACATTGATGTAATTTCATTTAAATCAATTTCTATTTTTATATTAATTTGTTTCTCCAAATTCTACTTATGTTCCAAGAAGGTCCCTTAGCTATTTAACTAGTTAATTATTTTCATGATTACCCGCTATACCTCAAAATATATTAAAATCTTATATCAAGAATAGCATTCGTCATTTTATCGATTAAAACAATTTTAATGTGCGTGAAATTTGGTGAGGTAGGTAAGTTTCAAAATAGCTACATACTCAAGAAAAAACTATTCTGCTACTGAAACACACACATGTGCCATTAAATATAATACAACAAAATAATAACAATAATAATAATAATAACAATAATACCGTAGTAATAATAACTCGAAACAAGTGAACTTTTATGTAAAGTCCACAAGATATCTAAAAGATTTAGAATTGAGAAAGATTCTTGTGGTTGAGCTACAAAAATCTCTCATTTGAAAACAAACAACAAGTGGATATTACTGCCGCATCAGTAAACTGCGAGCACTCCTGAACTACATCTGAGCGTTCTACATTCACGCGGCCCGCCCCCTTATTCCATCGCTCGCGCGCACGTCACGAGGCCACGCGCGGGCGGGATGTCGCACGCGTGACGCTATGGAGCATTGTCCGGCGCCGCGACGCCAGGCGTCGCATTGCGATGCGTCTGGGCGCGCGACGCGACGCGGCGCGACGTTCTCCTCCGCTGGCGCGACGCGCGTTTTTCGCCGCCGACCCCGCCCTCCGCACCGCGCCGCCCCGCGCCGCCCCGCGCCGTCCGCGGCCCATAAGTTTCTGTCGCTCGCGTTGTGTGACAGATTGGCTCCCACGACGCAGCAATTTATGAGGACGGCCTCTCGAGAATTTTTACTCCAATTTGTCGGGGCCGTACCGCTTATGGCGAGACGGGAATGAAATTTACTGTTACTTTACTCGCGCAGTCTGCAGATGCCGAGGTCGTGCCGCGGGTCGTAATGATCGTGCTTTTGAAGTGTCGAATTATAAATAATTAGGCTCGATACAATGAACGAGCCCCTGAACAGCTATTGTTTTCTGTGTATTCTCTCGTGTCGTTTTTTTGGGGGGCTGATGTTTATTTGTTTGTTTTTCTTTTTTTTCGTTTGTTGCACGTCAGTTGCTTGTCAAGAGAGCGTTCCAGAAGAAATAATCACGCACGCTTTATTCGCCATCTGTTTGCGCGAGAGGCTATTAAGATTTTCAGGTCGTACTCTTCTTGAGAAAACGTGTTTCGTGAAGAGGACATTGCGATAATACTCGTTCGGTCCGTTTCTCAATCCAGAACCCGTTCTTTACGTGTTCATCTTCCATTTTAAGAGCCTGCAGTCCATTCCAATCTCCTTACGTACGTGAAGCATTTTTGCGACTGTGCAACAAACATGCTTTCGATGAACATCCTTTCTGGGCTCGGATATGTGCGTACGAGAATATTAGACGTGAATATATGTTGTGTCCGTTGCAAATATTAAAAGGTGAACAAATCATGAGTTACGTTTCTGTCAATGAAATATTATCCAGATTTCATATGCACATAAATTCAGAACTCATTGAGACGTAAACTGACCCAGTTATGTTGTTAATGGAAAATGAGAAGTGAAAACGTTGTAAACATTGCCAACACGAATTTATTCAGAACTTAAGTTAGTAATGAGCAAATAACTTCTACGTCCTTATAAAGACAGAGTTTTATGTGTATGATTTAAAGATAATAAGTAGTATTAGTGGTCTCCATCGACGAGATTGGAACTTTTTATATTCCGTTTTAAAGTTATTTTAGAGACCTCATTGTGAAACTAGTTTCTTTGAGTACATAATTTCGGAGAGATTCTATAAAGAGCAAACGTTTTGTAATATGTTAATGATGTTTAATGAGTAAAGCACTGCTTCGAATGGCTTCTTGATTGCACTTGAATCTGCCAGTTCATAAGGCGACCGCAAACTTCGGCGATAATTTCCCCCAACCGCAAGCGCCTGAACCACAAGCGCTGGACCACGCCAGCTCCCCAATTTCCCCCTTCAATGGCTTCATTTCGGGCAGATAGGAGAGTGCGAGCGGGAGTGACGGCGTACAATGTGCTTCATTTCATTCTCAACTCAAATAATGTACGCAACTATCAAAAAATAATACGATTTGTCTGGTTTTATATTGAAAGACAAGGTGGCTTTCACTGCCTTTACCTGAATGTAAAATCGAGAGGTGAACAACACTATTCTTTCACTCTCTCACAATTTGTTTTGTTGGTGTAAATGTAAAAGGAAGATGACAGATCTTCATTTAAGAATTGTTTTTTGAAAAAAAAGATAATTGTTCATATATTACAAAAGGGTAGAAGTGGGCTACATGAAAAATTGCTTGACAGAAGAGTGATTTCAGCACGTTATATTTAAATACGCTTGCTAAACAATTCTAGAACGAAAGTACCTAAATTAACTCAAAATTAAATATCTTAGAGAAAACGAGTAATCGTAGTAAAAAGGTGGAAACAAACGTGACATTACATCTCGTTCACAATCGATTAAATCGTAGTCGTAGTTAAGTTGAAGTATCTTAATGGTTTTGGTAGAAGGAGTAGTTGTCTCAACAGATTTTAAAATGAAGAATTGGTTTGTTCAAGGACCGAAAGACAATTTGCTCTTATTGACATCCAGCATTGCTCTCGATGTCGAGTAATGCCATCGCAACGCCTTCCTCTCGATTTGAGTAGGCTTTGCAAATAGACCGGGGACGTTCGCACTTGCTCGGCTTCGTGGACAAATTTGTTTAAGGTGTTTGAGAATCGACGACCACAAATGTTTGCCTGTCACATCGATCTTCCTCCGCGCTGAATGGACTTTTACAAACGAACAAATTGGAATGAGAGCTAACAATAACAAAAGCGGAACAAGAAATTTTAAAAAATAAACAAGTTTTTCTGTATTTATACACTAATATAAACATTAATAACCAATTTTTTATTGTTAAAAATATTATTTAGAAACATACACATAATCAATAGGAAACTGAATTTTCATTTAAATAAAGAAACTAAGAGTTGAAAACTAATTAAAATCCATAGTCCAAGAATAAACTTTTAATGACCAAATGAAATGTTACATTATATTTTATTTTTCAGTTTCAAAAACAACTCTTACTTACTTTCGATACATTCTGTAGGTCCCTTATCCAACAATCCAAACTTGTTCCCAAATGAATGTCTCCCTTAAAAGAGAGAAGGAAATTTCACGTATTGTGAAAATATTTATTTTCAGTCGAATCCACTTTTCACACGCAATGGTTTGCTCTCTAATTAACCTCTAGCTGTTGCAGAGGAAGCTCGTTTTTTCCACCTGTTCGTCGCACTAACGACCAGCAGCCGTGCACCAAAGCACGTTAACGACACAGACTCGACTTAACGAAGCGTCTTACGAGGAGAACCGCACTTGCGGTCGGTCTACAAGGTATCACATTACCAGCAACACTGGCCACAAACCACGGGACCGGCGCACCGGCTCTGCTCGAGGTGTTGTGTGGATACTATCTCCACCGTAACGATAACATTTGTTGAAGCTATTTGCATCGAGGGTTAATAAACAAACAAGCACTTTTCCTTTGTTTGATTGCAGGGTCATGCGAATAGCTAACATCCCGTGACAGTAACAACTCAACTTGATTTGATTCATGACTTGTTAGTGTATTTCAATTCCTCAAACTTGACATATGTTGATTTCTTAGAATACGTGTATGTTATTTAAATGATTCGAGTCAGCATATGCTAGTAAAAAGATTTCTTACAAAACCATGCGATATATTGAGCCACGAAGTCTGACATTTTATATTCTCAATTATATTGTCTAAGCCAGGGAAAATTGTTCTGAAAGAAAATATAATAAGAGTCGTCAGCGACTAAGATTGTTGTACTTCACCGATATTAAAAGTTTAAATATCGATTAGAAATAAGTGAACGTCAGTTCATGACGTGAACGGAAAGACTTCTATCATGTCTGCATTGCATTTGCACACTCCTTTCCCGGAACAGATGCGGAAAATAAGCTTCCGCCCAGTTAGAAAGGAATGATCGGAACCGAGTGGCTGACCACATTCTGATTGTCGCCACCGGTATGCGACTTCCTGTGTCGTCTCTTAGCTGTTTGCTTCCAGTCAATGAATTGTTGAGGAAGGCACTTCAAGGGATACTGTGAATGTTGTTACTTGAGTGATTCCATTATTTATTGATTTTTAGAAAAACATCGGGGAGTTATATCTTTTCCATCAAATTTCCATAAATCTTCGTTTAGCATTTATTTAGTGAACTTTTCAACACTGAACACATTTTCTTAAGTTTCAAATTCTTTACTCTCTCACATTTAACTTTCGTGCTTGACTTATTAATGAATTATGTATAACGAGTGTTTTTGGCAACATTGATAATGAGAAATGTTTGCTCCCGTGTAATAAAAGCCAATAAAATACATGAAGTGATAGTACTGCGGACGAAATAAGTGATCTCTCACTTCTGCAAAATGAGTGATCTGAAAAGAGTACGCAGGTGCGTATGTGCATGCAGGTATGCAGGTAAAGCACCAATGCACTTCAAACGTTATTGCTTTCTACAGGAAAGTAGTCTTGAAAATTTTCTACTGTTGGAATAATGAGGAAGAAAATGTTCCAATTACATACATTAAGTACTCGTGTCTTAATGAAAAGAATATAATTGAAGTATCCAGAAGCAGAATTTCCTTAATTTGAGCTTTTATTGCAGGAACATGAAACGTAACTTCCATGTCTCCTTTTCCTTTTGTTATTTTCCTCTTGATACGACTTTGCAATACCACGATAACTAGATATAGTCTCCAAGAACTCGACTGCAGTGCTGTAATACAACGAATGTTTACTTAGTACTAGTGACTTGTAAGTTTTCTTTCGTGACAAATTGTGTTCAGACGCCATCAGATTTCTTTTCTCAAAGATTTGTTTGATTACATTAGATGATATGTAGTGCATGTTTTCCGAAAATCTAACAATTTGTTATAGAGGAGTTACTACCACTTTTAATGTAGAATGTGTATCTTTGTACAATATTAGAAATCTGTTTCAATAATTAGCGCAAAGTATGAGACTTGAAGTATCTCGAAGTGAAAATATGAACGTGCGAAGTGTCCATTTTAGTGTCGTCTGCTTCAGGAAAGTGACGCGATGTCTACAATTTGAATTCAAATATCTCATGACAATTATCATGTTGTAAGCATACTATATGACTATTACACTCGTAAAATTAAAACCAATATATATATATATATATATATATATATATATATATATATATATATATAATTCCCCAATCAGGGCGGTGTATCAAAATTTATCACAGTTTTCTATCTGATTTTTTTTACCGCTCCTCCCTACTGGCCTATAATAAGTCATCTATCTTAGGAGGCGGTATGTATCGATTGCTGTGTTGTTGTGCAATAAACCGCGTATGTACTATAACATAACCTCTCTGATTTTAACGTGCTTTCAGTTATTTTCAATATTTGGTGCATTTCGAAACTCTGTTGGACGTAATTTCATTCGTCGAAAAGTCCTATTAAATACCAGTCGTGCTTCGAAAATTCTCAGATAAATATCCTCTTTACTTCGCGAGTCGGGGATTATCGACATTTTTTAAAGCATTCGTGGTATTAGCTATGATAATTTTCATGATATATTTGAATTCAAATGGTGCGTATTTGTCCGCCAGTTTAACAACTTTACTATTCAATCCGTTCTTCCAGTTTGCATGGAAGTTGTGTATATTTTGCTTGGAAACGTATATCGAAAACGAGTGCGATCTGTGGCATTGTAAGCCCACATATGGTACGTCCATAGCTTGCGGACCCGAGACGAGGAGAGGGCTGATGTGGCGTGTGTGCCCGAGGCGGGGGCGTGGCGTGGGTGGCGCAGCTGGGCAAACGGCGCGAGCGCCCGCGCCTCCATTTCCATTTCAAACAGCGCAGCACCGCGCTGCGTCCTGCGCGCGCAGGGCCAGGCGCAGCAGGCGAAGCGGCCGGGCGCTGCAGGCTCTTCCAACGGAATGCTTCTCATGCATTGCAGGGAGCGAAGGCGAAATTTTCTCCTCAAGGGGACGTTCAGAAATTTAAAAACAATGAGTGAAATTTAAGAGTTGACATGAAAACAGCGGTGTGATATTTTCGATCATTTTACTGCGCATGTGATGAATTATATGGGTCTCCATCCGATTACGACTGTGACCTTCGTTACCTTGTCAGTAGAGTCAATGCAATCCGGCCGATAAACTTTCACATAGCACTTTGAGAATAAGTGACGAATCGATGAAGTAACAAGTGAAATGAAGACCATTTTCGCAGTAGTCTCTTTACTTGAGAATTCTTTTGCGAATGTTTTCGAATTTTTCATTCATTTGGCTTTCTTGCGTTCAAAGTGTGAAAATCATAACCTAGATTCAATTGCCCTCCGTGAAGCATGCTGAAGCCACCAAATTCCCACACTTAATTGCAGAATGAATAATAATTCTGATCTAATTTAACAAACAAGACACTACAATTCGTGGAGGCGGCTGAAACATCACATTAGGTACTTATCGCAATCAAATTTGAAACTTGTCAAGTATTTTTTATATTAATTATTACCGAAATTAATTAGCATTTTGTTCTGAACAAATTGACGAGGAAAATATTATAATAATTAATCATGCGAATTATTCTTACGTATACCCTAAGCGTTTCCTTCAGAAGTTAAAACATCTTTACTTCCTTTGCATTTATTTAAGAAGTATCAGCAATACATTTCTCTCCATAAATCAATTCAGATAAATTAATGATTTCTATAAGTATTTAAAATATCCCAATGTTTCGGTTTTCGCTAAACCTTCCTGGTTTCCTGATTTATAAACATACCACGTTTGAGTGCAAATGTTTCTGTTCTCATATTATTCAGTTGACTTGTCAGCTTATCTATGATCTTCCAGTTCTTGTTCATCTATTACATAATAATCTATCATCTTCCCGCACTCGCTTGCTGAAATGCTGACGCCTTTTCGTATCTTATAGCTCCAACATCTCGGCAAATACTGCGTGAGAAAATGTCTCGGAACGCTCTTATCGCGACTAACATTTCATGACCACGGGGCATTATGATTCATTTGCCGATACACAGCCATTCAAGTCAATTAGCCGCACACGGCAGTATGTCATTAATGCAAATTACGTACATCTGTCATTGAATATGTGCGTGTGGCCTACGTACGTACGAATGCTCGATCATGCGTATGACAACGACGCACAGTTGGGGGACTAGAAAACTTTCTCTTCCTCCATTTGTGATACGGAGAAAGTGCTTTATTTACGATTCACTCCGATATGAAGCTGGAGAAAAAAATGTAAGCAAAAATATGTTGCTTACATTTGAACTCTGATAGGCTCTGGTTTGTTACTGAACTGGTTTTTACTCTCGGGGGGTATAATTTTTTATGCGGCAGACAAATTTGATGCTATTGCTTACAATATTACTTTGATATATTCAGATTGCAATTCATTGTTTCAGAATAAGATTATAATAAACAGTTGTGAACCCTAAAGTACGTTCAACAAAAATAAGTGACAGAGTTTGATTCATTATATTTCTGATCAATGGATTTGCTTATTCTTTCAGAAAATCCTTTTTAGTCATGTTTCCGTCAATCGATAAATTAAAAAAAACATTTATTTACGCAATATTTGGAATGAATCATCGCAAAATAATTAAAGTCCAAAAATCTCCTTAAGAGAATAGAATTCAGTACAATAAACTTTTATTAATTTTTAGTAAATGTTAACAGGAAAGTTACGTATCTTAATAAATGGCATTTAAATAATTATGACACAAAGCGCAAAATGTTTTTCTTTGAAGCTTGTATTCCATCAGCCTTCTGGCAAAACCTTTGGTATTATGCAGTCTTCATGGTACCAACCATTTCACTTAGTGGATTTTAAAAATATATAAAAATTTTACCATTGTATTAATTGCTGAGGATGAGTCTTTCCTAAGTCTGTATTCCTTGCACTTTCAACATTATGTATTATTCGAACATTTCCCTGCCCTTATTTCCCGTCTCTCTATTAATTATTTGTACCGAAACCCATTTAAGTTAGGCGTACTTTAAAACAATACGTTTTTAAATTCTCAATTAACTTCCGCATGTTGAACCTTGCTTTACAAACATCGATCTCCACTTCATCCCCCAACCCATCGCAAGGCATCGAGTGTGGGTGACAAGACTACCTCTCATTGCGAGCACCGCCTTTTTTCAGACAATATTTCCGTATCAATACTAATAAAACTTAGGGACATTAACAGTTTAAAACCTACTTATCAATACAGAGGAATTCAACAACCGATAAATCACGTGCTCACTGTCTTTCGCAACTGGTAGTGTCCCACGCGTGCGGCTGCAACTCATTCTTAGAGCTGCAGTGTTCTTCGGAAAACAAAATTTGGGCATACACGCAAAGTAACACAAAGAGAAATGAACAGTTTGAAAAAACTACATAGTGTATTAGCAGAATTGAGCGCCCGAAAAATCTCACACATCTTTTCCTTCGCAAGCAGTTGTGTGTCATTCGATGACAGCGTCTAATTACTGCGCGATTTTACCGGCCCGGATTTAATAATCGCACGATTTTTCAGACAACTATATTCGGGCTTTCATGTAAACAAAACAATTAGGAAAATTAACATTTAGAGAACTACCACTCAATGTATTTTTCAGGAATTTAACTACCGATATCACTAGCGCCTCGCATCCACCACAAGCAATCGTGTCTCCAGGGTCGAATTACTATCTCAGGGGGTCCTAAACATGACCGAAATATTGGGTTGCTTAACGTTTATAACCAAACTTAATATTAAAGAGAACTACAAATTTTGACAATTTAAGAATGTTATCTTAAAATACATTTTCTATATTTACGAACTAATGTATATAATTTTATTTAAGACCGTACTGGGGCCCCTGTCCCCCGTGAGCCCTGGCTCAGCCTGCGTGCCCCACTTGTGCGATCGCGCCCGATGGTCGGCGGCGGCACCTGCCCCCGCAGCCGTCGCGAGGAAGTGGCCGGCGCGGTGCTTTATGGGCCATTAAGAGAGTGATTACGCGCGGCGGCGTGTCGAGCACGCACTCGGCGACACCACTGCCGCCCCGCGCCGCCCCGCGCCGCCCCGCGCCGCCCCGCGCCGCCCCGCGCCGCCCACGCCGCCTTATCACGCGCTGACGGCGGGAAGTTGTGCTGCGTGGAGTACGCTCTGCCGACGGCGGCGCATCGCACGCGCGGTGGCACGCACGGGACGCATTCACCAGGAGGGATGATGAAGACAAGGTCGTGGTTTACGTGTAATATTTCGATATTATTTCGGTCTTGTTTAGGGCCCCTTGAGATAGCGATCCGGACCTGGAGACAATGTCGTGGATACGAGGTGCGAGATATATCCGTTGTTAAATTCCTGAATAACACGTTGAGTGGTAGTTCCCGAAATGTTAATTTTCCTAATAGTTTTCTTTGCATGTAAGCCCGAATATAGTTGTCCAAAAAATTGTGCGATTATTAAATCCGGGCCGGTAAAATCGCGCAGTAATTAGACGCTGTCATCGAATGACACACAACTGCTTGCGATGGAAAAGATGTGTGAGATTTTTCGGGCGCTCAATTCCGCTAATACACTATGTAGTTGTTTTCAAACTGTTTATTTCTCTTTGTGTTACGTTGCGAATATGCCCAAATTTTGTTTCCCGAAAAATCCTGCGGCTCTAAGAATGAGTTGCAGTCGCACGCGTGGGAAAGAGAGAGGAAGCACGTGATTTATCGGTTGTTGAATTCATCTCCATTGAGAAGTAGGTATCAAACTGTTAATTTACCCTATTTTTCTTTGTATTGATGCCCAAATATTGTCTGAAAAACATGTGGTGCTCAGAATTAGAGGCAGTCTAATGGCTGAAACTCGATTTCTTGCGATGGGTTTGGGGATAAAGTGGAGGCGCGAGATTTGAACGGCCGTAGAATTCCACGTGGATGTACTATATACCACTTCTCAAACTGCCACCGCTCAAAATTCAAACTCATGCGGCTCTTCTTTGCATTTACGCAGAAATGTCGCCCAAATGGTCATGCGATGCTGCGAACACTCTCTTGCACTTATAAGGCGAGATTTCTTACGACATGCGTGGGAAGGAGAGGGGATGCGCCTTTTGTCGTTGGCTTAATTTCAGCTTTCAACAACTGATTATTTATTTCGGTTATTCTTGACGTATTTGCACAAAAATTGTGCGATCCTACGACACAAGCCCATAAGGAAATCATTTATTGATAATATTATGTTTATATTTTCATTCAATGCCATTAAAATGGATCATTCATTCATTTTGAATTTATTTAATAATTTTTGTTGGTTTCTTTTAAAAATAAATTAATTTAGAAAACATATTTCATACAGATTCTCTGTAAGGTTTGCTGTAGATTTGCGGCATGAAGTCTACATCCTGATTACAATTTTTTGCTCTTTATCGTTATATTATTATTGTTCATTTAATTTTTATTTATTTAACTATTTAATTTTTTCATTGTCAAGTAAATAAATGTGTTTTCACTGCTGTGTAAGAAAATCAAGATGTTAAGTGTTTCGTAAAGTAAGATGTGTGCATTACATGTATTTTGTATGAAAATCAATATATTTTAATACATTTGTTCATTACGACTTATTACAACATAATGACTCATTTGGACAAAATACAATTATATTATTTGAAAAAAATACCGACATATTATCGCTGTAGCTTATTTAAAGTAATTTGTCGGAAACAAATGTGGTGTATCCGGCTAATTAAATTGTATAAAAGACAAAAAAATACAAATATGCCTTAACAGTCGCATAACAATGGAGGGGGAGTTCAATAACGGCTCAAAGCGTTGTTTTGTTTTTGTTGTTGTTGTTTTCAATATCGTTGTTTATACAAGGAGTGACATCTTCATATAAAGAATTTTATTATTACAACTTTTCTGAACCCTTAGGTTCGTCTTTCAATGTGTGACTGATATTTACCAAAAATTTCGAAACCGTCGCTGTGCGTATTCGCTTCGTGGATATTCCGGCGTCCTCTCACAGATACGCCAGCCCACAATTCAACTCTCATTTTGGTATCTGTCGATGCATTGAATAGTTGTGTCATTGGAACTATTTAGTAAATACTCAACTAGTACTTCCAAAAAATCTGTGCTTCCGCGGAAAGGACGGCGAGAACAGAAAATGTTCAAAATAGATATGATCTTGCCATACCTCAAAAAATTGAAAATATTTAAAATTAACATCCATAAAATGATTTTAGTATATTGCTACAAACATTTATTATTAGATCGTCAATATTTAAAAATATCCTTGACTTATATTGCAACTTTTCAGAGTCCGGCGTTGCCACCCTGCCCTTGTGTTCAGGGGGTACAGAAGTGGCTTTGGTTTGCGGCTTTTAAGTACATTTTGAAAATAAATAACAAGGCATAATTGATCAATACAAAGTTGACAAAAATACACCGTTTTATTATTTGCGATTGAAACTTGATCTCTTATCGTAATTAAGGTAACAAAATTGTTACAGTAGAATCTAATAGGCCAGAAAAATTAAATTTGTTTTCACAACAGATTTCATTTTAATTAGGAGTGGTAAAATCTGCTAAGAGGATTTGTTGATATATTTTTTTTTACTATTGTGCAGTAAAAATGTTTCATCAGCCTAACGCAATAATGTACGCACTATTATGTGGGAATAAAAATTAGTTATCGTATCACATCGACTTTAAAGAAAAATACTATCCGTAGTTAAGACACTTTTTCTGTCTTCGGTCGTATACATTAGATTTACCGCGTAACAAAACTGGGGCGGAACTGACGTAAGCTGTTTGTAATGTTATGCACGTGGACCATTATTTTTTAATGTTTCGGAAAACTGGGAAGCTCTGGAAATATTTGCGGAGCTTGAGTTGAGGTCTTCACTCGGTGAGTCTATGTTTCTCGGTAGGAAATGATACTTCCCAGACGCGTCTCGTACAACATGACTGCTGGAGTTTAACGTCGGAACCGGCGCAAAAACTGTGTCACTAAACACAAAAACAGTACGGAAAATCGCTGCTCAGCAAATGTTATATTTTTGCTGAATCAATGGTTTTAAAAACGTGTTTGAAAATACATTTTTTGTAAGAACTAAATTAATGTGCATACATACAAATTTATTCGGCAGATATTAGTATTAATTGATAAAAAAATACTTTTGAGTAAATGACGCAACATTTGCCACATGTACAGTAATGCTTTCGTATTGATTTTAAAAGTAATTACATTTTTATAGATTTGGGATTATTTATTAATTATTTGTTTGTCGCAAGTCTGTGAATAAAAATACTCAATAGCAAAAGAAATGTGTTATTTGAATTGAATGTATACCAACCAGTGGCTGAACCTTAATTAGCAATTGGTACCAGACATTTTATGATGTTACAAAATTATGATCGTCATGCGCGGTTGTGTGAGTTCGTGTAAACAATTTTAGTAACGAACTCTTTCTGTGTGCTCAGTCAAAAAACATTCTCTAAATCGCCGTAAAGATGTTTTGAGAATTCGTAAAAACGTTTAAATAAAACATGCGAAGAAAGGACAGGATACACACTTTCAACTATTATAACAAAGTCTTCAAAAATATCAAATCAAACAAACACATTTTAAAAATAAATGTAGATGATATTTAAAACAAAATCTGAACAAGACAAAATGTCTACTAATAAATAATAAATGCGTTTTTAAGTGCTTAAGAAGAAATATGCAAAAATTAATTAAAATTCATGTAGATTTTTTTAATAGAAAATGTAATATACGAAAATATGTCAACAGTTTACTTTTCCTCAGAAATAGAAGTAGTTTCACGTGACACTGACATTGCGTCATGAATATTGCAACATCACAACAGTGTTCATTCAAAAAGAAAATTACAACACCGCTTCGACATAAAACTAATTTTGTTCTCCATTACAGATGAAAAAATGTGATCAAGATGGCATGATCTAGAGACGTAATGGCTCTGAAAAGATAGGCAGCGATCTCATCTTCAGCATCAGGTTGGAGACAATCATTCTAATGCTAAAATTTTTAACAACGGAAAAAGGTTGAAATACACCGGCGGGAGACGACAAAAACGAAAAAAATTTAATGAAAGTTTCAGAAACTTCCTCGGAAACATCTTTTCAACAAATTGTTCGTAGATCTGCGATAAACATACTGAATGATTTCACTCACTACAGACAATTTAAGAAAATATTTCGGAGAAACATTTTTCAAAATATTTCGGAACCGTTTTCTTTGGCGGTACACGGGGGCTCGGTGCTGCTCCGAGCGACGCCAGTCAACACAGCGAGGCAGCGCTGGGCCGGCGCCGGGTGACGTAGCAGCAGGCAGCGCCGGCGCCGCGCAGGCTCCGGGCGCCCACGGCCACGCCGCCGCGCACCACGAAATAAAACAAAGACGCGAGGACCCGCTCCGCCGGATTCCCAGTGGGAAGAATTCGAGCGGACGCCCCGACCAGGCGGACGCAGAAAGGGAAAAGCGCCAGCTCCCGCTATGGCAAACGCAGAAAGTACAGCGCCAAACACACCATTTGCGGAAACGACGACGAAAGAGTCGTTGAAACTTCATTTGCAAAAAAAGGAACACATGACTTAATCGATTACTATTGTTGATTTAAATAATAAATCTATAAACAAACTGCACAAATTCCAGTGTCAGTGTCAATGTCAAAAGTCTGGATGAGCGAATCAAAGATTTAGGAGCACATAAAGGACCTGATGTCACACACGGGATGGCATGTCCGCCCACCATCATTTCGCAAGCACAAAGGTGCGGCGTGCGGAACATGCCGGGACACGTCGGGGCGAAGCAGTTGGGCGCCACGGGAGCTGGAGCTGCCACCCGATCGCAGAGTGGGAGAGAACGCATCGATCCCGCCAAAAAAGGAGCAACGGCGCCGGGGCAATTATGCAAACCGGTCGATTCCCGGGGGCGGTGGCGGCGGCGGCGGCGGCGCCACATGCAAAGCGCGAGCGCGAGCGGCGAGGGGGCGGGGCGCGGGGCGCGGGTTCGAGGCCGAGCGAGGCCGGGCGCGCGGGGCGGCGCGGGACCTACCACCACTTGGAGCCTCGTCCGCGCGACATCTTGGCGCGCGTCGCGGCGCGCGCGGCGAGCCCCGCCAGCGCCATCAGCAGCAGCAGGGGGATGGCGGCGGCGGCCCTCATGGTCGGCGGCGAAGCGGCGACGCTGGCTGCTGCGGCCGGGGCGCGCCGGCCCCGGCGTCCATGGCCTCCCCGCAGCCTCCGGAGCCCCACGCGCCTGCTCGCGCCTGCTCGCGCCTGCACGCGCTCTCTGCACGGGCCACGCGACCACGCAGCAGCGGCCTTCTTCGGGTCGGCGGTCACCGCGGCCGACGCGCTCGCACTGACGCGCCGCGCCGCCGCCGCCCTCGCCCCCGCCGCCCCGCCGCCGCCCCGCCGCCGCCGCCGCCGCCGCCGCCACGCCGCCGCCGTGGGTCCACGCCGCGCCGGCCCCGCGGGCCGCGCCGCGCGGGGGTGGGGCGGGAGAGCGCGCGCGCGCCGCCGCGGCGGAGGCGGGGCGTGGGCGCGCCGGCCAATGGCGGCGCCGGCCGCCGGGTCACGTGGGGCCCGCGCCACCCCCGCGGGCGGCGCGACCGCGGGCCAATGGCAGGCCGGGGCCGCGCGGCGCGGCGGGTCGCCGCGGGCCACCGCGCGGACGGGCCTCGGCCCGCAACAGGTAGCGGCGGCGCAGGCGGCGGCGGGGGCGGCGGCCGGGTGTCGACACCTCGGGCGGCGGGCCGGCCACCCGCGGCGGCGGCGCTCCGCCCCCGTCGCCCCGTCGCCCGCCCGCCCGCCCGGCCTTTCTCCGCGCCGCGGCGTGGGAGAGCCACCGCACGTAAACACAAGTGCGCTGCGCCGCCGCCTCCCGGAGGCCTCCACTCGCACAGCCACGAAATACGCGACTGGCGTTCAGCTACATCTTGTTTCTATACCAATACAATGATATCGACTGGCGTTTAATAAACCAATCATCGCTTCCTTGAACGTCAAAATTAACTTTATCCGTGTGTCTCCAATTGATCTTCTGTGTATATGCAAAAGGTTACCTTAATCATGCCACCGCTACGAATGTAAGAGTTGAAAACGTCGCAATGAAATATTGCGGTTACTGAAGATGTGATAATGTGACCTCCCAATAGCAAAAGAGGACAGAAACAATCAGTTGTATACATCATCAGAGATTTACGTTGTCAAAAATTGTTTAATTTTATAGCGTTTACAATGCATTGCTCTGAAATGCAAACCAGAGCAATGTAATGTTGCCAACACTCCTAAACAACGCACCGCCACCCGGATGAGGACAAATTGGAGACCTGGGACAGAACAAGTGCTGGCGAGAACACAGACTTTAGAATGGATATTCACCAGCTGCACCACTGTCTTCCGCACTCGTCTGCGCCCCTGTTCCCGCAATCCATGTAATTGTAGGTAGTGTGTTTCCTTCTTCATTCATTCCGTCTGTAGGAAATTCTTTGCATAAATTTATAGTCTTCGAATAAGTGTACTTCTTTGAAAAAGCCGGGCCTCGTTTGTAAACATGGCTGCCGAAAAAATGACTTGAATTATAATATAAACGTTGTTAATTAGTTCATAAGAAAAGAATAATGATATCACCTAATTCACTGTCGGATCTTCGCAAACAGCCATAAAATTTGTTTGATGTTTTCTTGAAATGCGTAGTACATCATCCGAAGGGACAACGCTGAACAGAAGATTCTCAGTTGTCTTCAGAATTGCCCCACGTACGTATGTTACCTTTCCATTCATAACTTCCTTTTTCGTAAAAATGTATGCGTAACCTCAAACTCGGTTAGGCGAACTGGGCTGCATTTCCAAACTGCTCAGTGCAGTTTAATGCGCCCAATTCTCATACTCAGCGCGCCACTAATTATGACAGAAGATGTCATGCAACAGCAAAGCTTAGAGGAAGAGGCTGTCCGACGTTAAGTATATTTGCTATGCACGTCTTACCTGACAGGAAGACAAATGTTTGTAAAATTGACACGTAAAGAACATATACTTTATATAATAGTACTATGTTATTATAGTATTCGTGAAGGTTATTTTTTGTTGAAATGTATAATTTATTGCAGTGTCATACGAGAGTATTCTATTTGTCTTTCTTGAACAGTGTGAGTGCTAACATACTGGAAACTATTTTGTTTGGTTCAGCAGCATGTTGTTACACCAAGCCACTATTAGTCTCTATTATCAATTTCCAAAACGCGCAAAAATTCAAAGAAAACTGTGCAGCTTGTGGCAATGTGAAAGGTATGTGTATGGTTTCGTTAGAAATCCAAGAACTTGAAACAAAAACATAATTATATAATTTCGATTTTTACGGGAAGAAAAATATTTGATAGTGTTATTCCCAATTTTCTCATACTGTGCGTACCGATTGAATTCTCATTCTCAGTGAAGCACTGCGTACGATACTGCTGACATTATGCAACATCAAGACTCCAAGGAAGTGGCCGCCGACCAATAAATAATTGATCTATTTGTGTAGTGTTATGGTACAGGAAATTTTTATATGTAACGAACTGTTGTACTGTGTTCTATATATACACTTTTTATGTATTGTAGTATTCGTGAAAACGGGTTTCTTCTGTAATATTTCATTTATTGCAATGTTTTACGATTTTGTTGTTCTTGAACACCCTGTGCTACTTGTTGGAAAAAGCAATTTTTGTATACCGGTGTTATAAACGACCTTTCTGATGCAAGAAATCGTTCATAAAAGGGTATTTTACGGCACAAGTGATGACGTATTAGCATTTTACGGAACGAATGATAGCTCATCACACGCTCAGCCAATCAGAGCGAGAGAATCGGGGGGACGTAAACGTAAACGGAACAGCCAACCACCCTTTTCTCGCAAACATCTGAAGTACCGAGACGTCATAATAAAGTTGTTTCGCAAAAATGGGTTTGATTTTCTTATAAATTTAGCATGCTGTTATACAAAAAAATAGCGTATGCAAGCCGTTTATGTTTTTTTATTGCATTCGTACAAATTTGAATACTCGCTCCTAACGTCGCTCGTTTTCAAAACATGTACTCATGAAATAAACCTTAACATCATAAACTAATTGCATAAACTATTATTGTGTTATTTTGTTCAGCAGCATATTTTTCGGCTGCAGATCACTAGTGAAATTCTATTAGCGAATCAGCTCTAAAACAGATGACAGATGACATGTGAAAGTGCTTTTGTAATTTTCATCGCCATAACCTCTTCTCGGACTGGAGGTCCTCTGAATCTCACATTAATTGATGTTAATTAATTGATTTTCAGAATCGATGACGAATCGAGGTGGCGGTATCGGTAACTTCGAGGGTATCGGTTACGAATAAACTGCTGCAATGAAAAATAATGGTGATTTTATTGTTATAATGCAGGAGTCTTCTATCACGAATATGAAAAATTTAAAATTCAACCGAGCAAGGGCCATCGAGGTTTCATCTTTCTTTGAGCACATAGGAGAGAGACTATCCAAGTCACACCCAAGTATACTGCACCGCCTGCCATGCACACCCCACAGCTATCGACCACCATCCACACCCGCACCGCCCTTCCATCCTCACCGCCATCAAACGTACCCCACTCACCTCCATCGCCCACCACCCTCCCTGCCGTTCCGCGGTCACAGCCATCGTCCCCGTCATCGTCCATTCCGCCCTCACCGCCATCACCACCCTCACTACCCTCACCGCCATCACCGACCCTAAGGTCCTCACCGGCCTGAATGCCCTAACTACCCTCGCTTCTCTCACTACTGTCACCGCCCTTACCGCCCTTGCACGCCTCACTGCCCCCATTGCCCCTATCAGCCGTTGACCGTCTTGGAGCCCACTCCGCCCACGCCGCCCACGTCGCCCACGCCGCCCGCGTCGCCCACGCCGCCCCGCGGCCGCCCGCGTCGTGTTAGCGGCCACCTTCTAATGCGGGGCGGCGCGGGGCGGGGCGCGGGGCGGGGCGCGGGGCGGGGCGGGGCGGGGCGATGGCTGGCGCGCATTGTGAGGCGCGGGCGCTGGGCGGATTACTCGCTCGGGCGGCGGAAGTTGTTTTGTTCGCTGCTTGTCTTGCGCCCCGCGGCAGCGCCCATTGTGGCTTTGAATGCGCCGAGGCAGGAGCAACGAACCGTGGGCCATGAGACGACTTGAAGCGTATTCAGCTCCAGCCTGCTAATTCTGTCCTCGAGAAGTACATTACCTTCAGAAACGCCGTGTTTGAAGAGACATCCTCTTTGTGTATTAGGAAATGGGAAATAATATGGGATATTGTCGCGGAGAACAACCCTTGGCTGAAACTTCTGCGGAGAAAGCGTTACATATCATGCTCCATCTCCATCGTTCTAAAATGAATTTTTCGAAAATTTTCATTAAAATTATTATAAGAATATTGATCGTTTTGTAAGCGTATCATTTTGAAAACACTTCCCATTTTAACTGGCAGCTGTGACACCATCGTAGCTAGGGGGACGATTTTAATGAAATGTATTTTTTTTTCTTTTCTCTTCAGAACAATGTCCTTTAGTATAGAGATTAATTTTATGCCATGAAAAAAGGAAATGACCGATTTTTATGTCATTTTTTGCCTTTATTTATCGGTTTCGACTAATAAGTCATTTTTTACCTTTTCGCCATTTTTATGCATTTTTTGATGATTTCATCTATTTCAATATCATTCCAATGGTGCTTGCTTCAAACAGTAGTATTTAAGAGATGCAACAAACATTCTCCACAGAATTCCTGAGAAGCCTATTCGATTCCGTCGCTCTGAAATTGAAATGACAGCCGCTGTGAGAATGGAATCTAAGGTTGCAGTGATGCCAACCAGCGACATTGTCGGTTCGGCCGATTTTGCAATACGTAAAAACAGAGATTTCGTGATTAAAAAAAACGTCAAAACCAAAAGTTTGCAAGCAGAGTTCACTTGAACAAACAGAAGAATCCTCGATTACATCAGTAGCGTATCCAACAGCTTGAGTTGTTCATCCAAACTGGTTTAGATAACTTTTTATGTCCCTTTTCTTTGATAATAGGGCATTTTAAAAACATTTTAAGAGCATTTTATTGATAATTTTGAATAGATGTTTCAGGTGACCAAAATCCGCCCCCTAATCCCAATCATCTGCTGCCCCAGAGCTGCTTCCGCTCAGTCGTTTGCTTTGGTGGGCGTTGGCGCCCAATCGCGTGGAGCGCGTGCCGTCACTTGGCCGTTGTGTAGCGGCAAGCAGATCCCCTCGGGGCGCGTCCTAAATGTAGATGGTCGCGATCAACAGACGGTTCCGCTACGCCTCGAGAGCTGAGTCCTCACCTCGAAGACAGTTTTATATGCGGTAAATTTGAGAATTAATTAATTATCTCCGCATATATACAAAGTCACATTAATAACCCTAAAAAACAAGATTTTTTTTCGATAATATGCTGGTGGTGGAGTAAGAATATTGTGTTCGTTCTTGTTTAACTTAGAGAAATGATTTATTGAAAAAATGCAAGTCAAAATTATTTCAGAAATATGACAAGCGACAATGTACAACACTGGAGAAGAGCATTTGTAGGTAATTGTGTTAATTGAAGAGATAAAAATTGGAGTCACATCTGAACAAACTTAAAAGCTTAGTTATAAATATTTAAAATACACACAATTCTGAATACTCTGACCTATTACAATCATGTTATACGTCCATAATCATTTATTGTTTACAAAATTCCTACGAATCTCAACACAAAAGACATTTAAATTCTAATAGTGTCACAAATCGGGAATTTTAAGATTATGGGGAGAATTGTTAAAAAAAATCTACTATTTTTCCTTCCAGCATTCATAAAAAATTCATATTTTATGAATAAATAAACATCTTTTGTGAAGGAAAGAACCATCGGCATAGCCTTTTGTGTCCACCAACACATACATGAACTTCACTTTTCTGTCGTCTCCACTCCTGACCAAGAGATGAATCTGAGAAAGATTTCATTGAGGTGCCACTCGTCACCACCTGAGGAAGACATTCACGCTGACTTCTTCCAGAAGATGGTCTTGATAAAGCGAAGCGCTCTCCAGGTGCCTCTAAACGGGTCCCCACTTCAGTTGTCGACACAAGCACGGGGCGTGCGTGGGGATAGGAAGACTGAAAGCTCCGTCATTGGCCGTGACACTGAGCCTACGGAGGCTAGCATCAAGTGAGACTGGCAAGAGAAGAATATCTGACAAAGGCGTGAGTGAAGCAGTATGTTGACTGAAAAGGGAATGAACAAAAAAGTAAACAGAAAAGAAGACCTTGGAAAGATACTTTCTTTTCTATGAGGGTCGTGATTTTGAAAATCAGCAAAGAAACTCAATACGAAGACTGGTTTTATGATGTTTGCAACGGAACGTTCTGACTGATTTTCAGATACTTTTCACCTTAAACATTGCTCGTATGATTTATACTCCCCCTATAAGAAATAATTGCTTCTTCTCATTCTAATGCCTCCCTCCAGCAGCTCTCAAATTATAATTTGAGAACATTCGTTTCAGAAGGTACAGCGAATGGTAGTCTACTTTGAAAGGATTCTTGTTAGAAATTTTGGGACAGTTTGTTCCACCAATTCCCATTAATTGTGCAAAACAGAAGCACAATATTCTGGCGAATTGACAGCATTGAACCTCCAAAGAATGATCTTTATACGAGATGCACTCAGACTGGTTTTTGTTTCAAGCCAGGCAATCGTGCATGAAATGGTAGTCTCGTTCCTGAACGTTGTGTGGTAGTTGCTTGGAAAATAAGAGATTTTGAATTACGAATAAAGAGTGACATGTAGCAGCAAAAGCTGCTCATCTATTGAACATTAAAATACACTAACGGAATATTTCCTTTAAATGTATAATTGTCCAGCTCAGCTCAGATAAGGTCTTTGCCTAATATCCACGCACTAGAAGTTCTGCCGCTAAACATTCCAGTTTTAATTTGATTTATTTTCGCCAAAAACAGTAAAAATTGTATCAGATATCATGAAGAAGTGTAATCTAGGCACGTGTTCTTGAGCTCCAGAGTCCTTACTCTCCCCTCCTACTACACGAACATAGTTGAATGGAATAAGAGAACAAAGAATGCATGGTTAGTAACATTTGAAAACAATAAATTTTTACTCCCGAGAGCTAGAAAATTTATTTCTATCTGTACGTAAACTAGAGTTTTAATTTTGTATTTCTAACAAAATATTAGCCCGGCTCTACTCCTACCGCAACTAGCAAAATGAGAGTTCAAGAAAACGTGTTAAACAGAGTACTTTTTTCACAATAAACATTGGAGTTACATTAGACGAAAACCTAACATAATCGCATTGCTTTCTTATTTATATTAAGCGTTTCAAATATAGAACTATAATCGACCATCGAAAAACGTCTCTTCAATTTTCCAAGCTCTTCAGTTAATAACAAATCGAATGAGACATTTCGCAGTGTTGTAAGAGCTGTGTTTCTCCTACAATTTGATTTCATTATCGGATTATTGAATTTCTGAATAAACGAGTGTAGTTGCGAATCAAAAGATCATGAGCTAAAGCCACGGAAGCAGGTAAAGAAGGGAGTTAGCGCAGGTTTATCGTGTACGAACTTTGTCGGTGTAGAACTATAAAGGCTTCAAAAGGCTAAAGTTCGTATTATTATTGTTCTAAAATTAATATTGTTATTTCCAAACCATTGAAGAAGAAATATGCATTTTTTAAAATTTTATTTTGACGTATTACCTCGAGAAACATCTACTAACAAGTTATGCGAATTATGTATTAATTTTTATCTACGATTTAACAGTTTCCTTTAAGAGAGGTGAATTATTGCATTATTTTATCGTTAATTTTACCAACCTCATTTTATAGACCGAAATTGTATAATCTTCTTATGTTCATGGCTGTTTAATAAAATTAATGTGTACATTCGATGAAAGTAGATCATTTAATTGGTAATTACATGTATTTTGCAATATATTTTTATTTCCATTCGATTAAGTCTTCATAAAAATACATTTGCTTTGAGAATTCTCACATTAACTTAGTGACAACCCCATGGTTTTTGCGTTTACTTCCAAATCAGTCGCAGTAAAACATTTTGTTTGACTAATTTTTAATAGAATGCCCCTGAAAGAGAGGAGCGGAAGCGCGCGCGCATCCCACTAAACGAAGGCGGAGTAGCGAATGGCCCCGCAGGCGCGTCAGTGCCATTGCGAAGACAGAGAGCAGGAGGCGCAGATGGGGCGGAAGCGCGCCTCTTGAGCGACGCTGGCGCCCCCAGCGGCGCCCTGCAGCCCTTCCGGCGCCACAGCCCTTCCGGCGCTGCAAAGTGGCTGCTGACGGCGGGGCGGAGTGGTGGCTGTGGGGGTGGCGCTGGACTGCGTTGATGGGTGCAGTGCGTTGGGAGCAGGGGAGGAGGAGGGCCGGGATGGCGTTGGGCATGGCAATGGCGGGAGGGAGGACAAGGGGGAAGCCTGGGCGGGGGCAGAGAGGACGGACGAGGTGAGGACAATGGCACGTCAGCAGCGGAAGAGGAGGCAGGGAGGCAGCGGAGGGGTTGAGTGCGGTGGCGGGGATGGTGTCCATTGCAGGGACGGTTCGGAGCGGCGCGGGAGGTGGGGGCGGGGGCGAGGGCGGCGGGTCGGAGTCGCAGCTGCCGGGCCCGAAATACCCTCCCACGCCCGCGCCACCCACGCGCCGCCTGAGAGGGCGAATGTTTCAAACGCACTCACTTAACAGCAGCCCAGGCGCCGCCCCTCCGCCCGCGGCCAGGTGCGTTTCGCGGGAGGCTGCAAGAAGTGCCGACGCGGAGAGCTTCCTGCGATTCAGAAGGGCCGGATTCTAAATTTGGCACGCGTGACTGGCGCCCAAAGAGCCCACCCGCGACCCTTTCCCTTTACATTTCCTTCTCCCACTAAACTTCCGTGCTGATACATCACTCCGTGATGTATGCGGAGGAATGTAGCATTTTTTGAATTTATTTTTCTATCATAACTCTCCTCTTTAAAGAAATAACACTGTTTGCATTTTTATATATTCAACTGCAACACATTTATTATATTCATTATTTTTTATAATTACATGTATTAGGCAGTTATTGGTCTAAAAATCACAGTGTTGGTTTCTCAACCCGTTTGTATCTAATATTTTGTATAATTTATTTTATTTGTGACAGTTAATTAGTAACTAATAGTACGCCTTCTCTTTCGTTGTTTATAATGTCGCGTTTACTTACAATGTAATCGTGGATTACAACAGGCGAATGCATCTTCCTCCAGCTAGCAGCCCGAGATACGGTAGACTGCGCCTCCATAAACGTTGAAGGAGCTTGTTTTACAAGGAAGTGACAAGCAGACACGTAGCGTGGAAGCTCTTTGCAGCTTAGGGCAGGGGAGACCCCAAACAGATAAGCCCCGTCGTAAACGGTGTTAACAGATTCGACTGACGCTCCGTGTAGCCATTGAGGAAGATCTGGAATTTCGCAAGACATTGTCAAAGGCATTAGGATCGGACTATACGACTTGTTTGGTCTCACGGCGCGCAAGAGGATCTTCCGACTCAAAGGCGCTATTGAGTCGGAGGGAAGAGCAGAGGTTAATGCTCTCCTGAATGTTTAGCTTGTATTCGTTCAGTGGATCTTGGGAATTACGGTCAGTGAATCAATTCGTGGCATGAGGATGGGTGAGTAGTACCCGTGTAACAAAGGAATTCCAGTCGCTGAAGCAACCAAGAGTCATGAGACAGGCTAAAATCCACTTAGAAGATTTGTTATGTCTATCTTATAGGAACTGTAAAACAAGAATTAACGAAACCGGCAGCCGCGAGCGTAAAAGAAGCGTCTTATGGCCGTGCGTGCGAGCGATAAGGAGGTCGCGGGTTCGATCTCAATAGGATGCCGGAAAATGTTGAACTTCAGAGAGATTTTGGCGTCTGCCGCAATCGATTTCCTCGACCGTCTGATCCGATGAGCGGTTTCCATGGTTCCCGCAATCGCTTTGCGAAACCTTTTAAAACGGACCACTCACCACACGCTAACTCTCCCATTCGCTTCCCATCCCGTTCCGGACGCCAATGATCATAGCACTGCAGCGCCACAATCGCGTCAAATCCGCCATCGCTTTCAGGCAAAAGCCCTTTAACCCCTCAGGCGTGTATATGCCGTTCTTGCTTTTCAATGCGACGCCAGGGGTACTCGATAAATTTCGCGAAGTGATCGCTAGCTAGCAGTTCAATGTAGTATCTTAGCTTCTTGTATTCCGAGTTTCACGTTTTTTACATCAGCTGTTGATTTTTTTATGAACGATACTGTGGTTGGTGACATATAATTTTCTGTGGTAGTAATACACTGGCGGGATTGACAAAATAAATTTTACAGGCGTAAATGTAGTTACTAAAACCATACATTTGTCTAAGGAAGTGAGTAGTGTGTTATAACAACAGTAACAAAAGAGAAACATAATATTGTTTAAAGTTTCTTATGGAAACTCATTTTTTTATTGTTCTTTGTTTAAAGTACATTACTCTCGGATAGATATGGTTGTTTATTCTTTAGGTTAATGTAAATATTATTTGTGATAATATTTAATAAACAAAATGAAAGAATATACTTTCTTCTTGATATTCTAATTGTTTTCACACATTTTTCTTAAATAGTTTGGAAGATATAATTTTAATGTAGAAGAAAATGGAGTTGTAACTTAGACAAATATTAATGTCACGCTGCAACAGGTGACAGCGGCCAGCGAAAGCCACGCCTGGAGGGTTAAAAGAACCACTGGCCGCGCGCTGTCTTCTATTCGCTTCCCATCCCGTCGCGGGCGCCAATGACCATCGCAGTGCAGCACCCAACAATCGCAGCGAATCAAATAAAACAAACATCATGGACCCGATGTGGCTTCGCACATCTAATCTGCATGAACTCAATGTAATTCATTTGCCAATAATGTTTCGTAAACAATTCGAACATAATTCCATGTACCTTCAATGTATCGTACTCGGCTGGTGAGAGCCTTGGGGACAAGCAGAAATAAATAAAAAACAAAAGTAATTTAATTTGTTTGGCAGGCCTTTACGCAATAGCGTGCTATTGCCACCATGTTTTCTCGGTAAAGAATTTTAAATTTTTGTGAGTAAATGTGCAGAATTTTACAATGTTCTTTTAGATGATGTTTTTACATCTGTTCTAAGTCTTTTTTCGATTGGTTTCAGTATGTCAATAAGCATTGTACACGTAAAGTATGTGGTAGTACATTCACTATTAAAAATTAAAATAGCATTATTTACTGATACATTGCAATGACATTGAAACATTTGAAATTATCGTTGTTACATGTTACTTTTAACGATATAATTTCGCTTACAAGACAAATATTGAAAAGTAATTTTCGATCTAATCTTAATAGATTTTTGTTTAGTTTTAATACCAAATAATGAATTGTATTTGTATTTGCTTTTGGATCGAAAAAACACCCTCCTATCTCAGTTACTGTTTATTTTTATTTTTTCATGTAAATTAAGTAAAAAAATGCGAGTTCTTGTACATGCGCGCAAGTCATCTCGCGCACATGTTGCGAACACCATTTTTAAAGAGACCGTGAAGTGTTTTCTGAACTCATTTGTAAAATTACTTTTTATAGAAGTAAATGGATTGGAGTTAATATGGTATCTCTTTTGAATGTAAGTAAAAACAAAGATGACGCCAAAGCGAAAGACAATTACGAAACGTAAATATGCATCGTAAACGATTAGGATGAAATTAGGATGAAAAATAGTCATTTTTCTCACGGAAAAGAAGCAGCATAATCCGTATTTCGCGTACGTGCGTGTTAAAAATAGTTTTAATAAGTAAAAGGAAGGGAATAAATACAGAAGCATTTGATGAGGATTCCACGAAGCTTCACGAAAATCGATGAAAAAGGCGTCTACCCCTTTTGTAATGGCACTCAATAATGACGCAAGTGAAATCCCGCTATCTCTCATAAGTACGATTGTTAACAAATTATTATACTCTTAGTACTGAGAATTAAACAGCGTCGTTGGACGTGGCTGAAGGAGTCATGAAGTCGTGCAACACGGAACAACTGAGACGAGCAGGAAAAGCGACAATAAAGTTTACAACGGAGGAAGAATTGCCGGTTCAGTAAACCTGTTCGCTATAACGGTTTGTTGTAGAACGAAACGTAAATAATGAACTATGATTTCACTAACTGCATTGTCTTTGTAAAAATTATAAAATAATTCTCTTCTGCATCGCTAGCTAAAAATTAAAGTTGTATTGCAAATTACTTTCCCCTAGAAACACAACATTCTTAGGAAATACGTAAGCTAAAGTATTCCCAAGTGTGTCAAGGAGTGAATTAACTTTGTATATTAGAAATACGTAATTAAATAATATGGTGCGCCAACAAATATTGTTGAACAATTTATTATCTACAAACTTGTCAATAAAACAAAATGCTAAAATTCATTTTACGTGAAAGTTATCAATAAAATTATATCTATTGGGAATGAAAGTATCTCGGTAGATTACGATTTGTCATCTCACATCGTGTGTAATGTACTACGTCCTCAATTTTATGTTAACAATATTACTACTTTTTACTAACTAACTTTTTACTAACTACTAACTACAACTTTAATTATAATAACGAAATTAATATTAAGTACATTTGACATCCAGCTCTAATTTTTTGAAACACTCCTCGGAAACTGTCCAGAGATAAGTAATATTTCAAATCTCTAATGCTTGTGGGCATTTTGTCAATGTCACTACTTTTCAACCTGTTTTTTATTGTTCTAGATCCACTGTCAACATGTATTTAAATAAAGTGAAATCGTCATTTACATGTATTTAAATAATTGTTACAGTAACTGTTAATGTTACAAATAATTGTTAATACTTGTTTAAATAACTACTATTCTCTGTTTATTTGCCACCACACTGAAAGAAACTGCATTTCTGAGGCACAAGACAAGCGAATTAAATGCAATGGGAAATAGAAGCAATAGCGTTTTCATTATGAGTATTACTGGGCAATAAATAATAATCCCCGTGATAATCAAGACATATGAAAATAATTCAGCTACCATTAAACTGTCTATTTTGTTTTCTTGCATATCACTAATGGCATAAACATAGGACGCCAGCATCATCCCATAAACGTTCCATATGGCATTTGCCCCATTCCATCAAGCACAGCCTTCGAAGGGAAAGCACAGCCCCGCGCTCGCACGTCCTCGCCGCCCGCCTCCATTCGCGCAGCGGGGAAGGCAGCGACGCCTCTGGAGCCGCGGGTCGTCAGCGATGGCGGGGCGGGGCGGGGCGGGGAGGAGGGGAGCGGGCAGTAAATTCCTGGGCGCCGCCACCCGCAGGGTCGCCGTACTGGCCGCCGCGCCGCGCCGCGCCGCGCCGCGCCGCGCCGCCTGGCCTGCTCTTTCAGGCCGAACCGGAGAAATTTACAAGTCCCGCGCCTCTAATACCTTTCTTCGGAGGCCCTCAAAAGGAATGTTTCCACGCTACTTTACCGCTACTGAGGAGCTGGGGGGCGGGGCGCGGAGGGGGCGTCCGCGGGGGGTGCGCGCGCGCGCGGGCGCTCGCGTCTCCCGGCCCGCGCGCCGCGAGGCGCTTTTGTCACCCGCCACAATGGCCCTAATGGGGCCTTCCATGGGAGGCGCAATTCCGGTCGAGCTTTGCACAAGCCCCAGGAAGCCTGACAGATATTTACGATTTGCGGGTTTCGAACTCGAGAGCAACCGTGATCCGAGAGGTCCTATATTCAGTGCCATCATATCAATGAGAGCGGGATATATTTATGTTTCAAGGAGTTTTGTACATTCAAAGATACATGATGATTTTGCAAATAACGATCTGAAATGCACTGACTTGTTAGATGTTGCTTATTAAATTCAATAACGGTCCTAACTCAAAAACGTCGATTTTTCTTACAATATTGTCTATTCTTTGAAGCAACCACGGAGCATGTGAACGGCCAACGCATGTCCCAGAATCATTTTTATCACGCGTCCGAAAGTTGATTTTGAGCATTGGGGAATTGTGTTTGCTAATTTGGGATTGTGTCTCCCGAGGGGGAGATGGCTGAGCTCAGCCGGAAGCAATGGCCGCGGAGGGCACGCGCGGTCGTTGGGCCCAGCGCCTGCAGCCGCCTTCGTCATGTCAAAATGGCCGAATTTGCAACTTTGCTTTGGACATGCAATTCCGAACGGAGTTAGGGATTAGATGGAATGGGTAGGAGATATTTCTTACGTGCAGTGTTGGATCCCAAAGGAACTGTTATATTTGATGATGATGATCTGATGAATACTGTTTCATGAGCATCGGTCATTAAATTTGGCACGACTATAATAGAATGAACAGGACATATTTTAAGAGGGATTTTGATCCGCAACAAACCGGAGGAATTAAAAATGATGTTCTGTGGTTTACTCATTTTCAAATATTGCTCATTAAATTCAGTTATGGATTTTGTTAAAGTTAACTAAAGTCTCAGGATCGCTTTCATCTTACCCGATCTTGAGGTTGGAAGAGACTGGAATGACATGACTAATTTGCGTTCATCATAGCCAGCTAAACCAGTGATACGTGATTGGTGTTGTAAATAAGTATAAAAGGAGATAAGTAAGAATGTGTAAAAGTACAACGACAACTTATTACACATGTACGTGAACCTTTGGTTGTCGTCCAGTGAACCGAGTACTTTGATACATTAAGGTCGTGTGGGTAAGATTAAGTCAGTTCATTTAAGTTCTGTCCCCTTTTCTGCCGGTCATCCAGAGAGCTGTATCTCGCATGGTAATAAATGATCGCCACGCCAGGACCACTGGTAGAGGGGAAATAAAAAAAGCGATCATGAAGTTGGTGTTGACTCTAAGTACAAATAATCATGTTTACTCATAAACAAAAATATCAAAGTCCATAAAATCAAAATTGGGAACCCTTTATTCTCCCATTACCAGGCTCGAATATTCAGAACGAAGTGAATTTCCTTTGTTCCAGCAAACAAAGTTTTAAAATAACATTTTGTATCTGGAAATTCACGTATGACAGTCTCAAGTTAATTCCGACGATTAAAAATTGTCATTTTTTATTGTCGTTCAATAAGAAATGAGTAGGAATTTTCTTTAAATGTTTTAAGTGAGCGAATTACACATAAACTATATAGATTTCTGTTGCTGTTAAAAAATAACGTGAATTCGAGAATAATAATCTCCTGGTATTTAAAAGTTGTTGTTGGTACATTCGATCACATTTATAGAAGAATAACAGAGAAAAGATGTAAAATATGATTCTTGCAATGAAGTGTTTCATTACACATGTAAGACGAAATCAATCGAGGCAGGGCGAGGGCGGGGGCGAGTGCGAGTGTGAAGGCTAGAGCGAGAGTGAGAACGCGGGATTGATTGATTGATTGTAATTCCGGACGCGTCCACTATTGAGCTATTAGTTCCGTAAGTATAGTGCATTTTTTATCGGGAGGTGGCGGTGATCTTCCCCACTGGATAACAAGATCCAGCGCCGACCTACCGTTGATTAGCGGGGTTTTCCACAATCAGGTATCTCCCACCAGCGGGGATCCCCCATCCGGGAAAAGTTTTAAGCCCCCGACCGGTCTCCCGGCATGTGTGGTAGTATAGTGCATGTTAGTGCAAGTGTGTGTGTAAGAGGTGAGGATAGGACGTGGAAGAGGAAGGAAAGATCGCGGGCGGTCCGTGGCCCGTTTGTTAGGGTACTGCTCTGGCATTCGCCTGGTGTTGATCGGAGAAAGCACGGAAAACTACTGATTAGAGCAGTCCTTTGCTAGAATTCTCTTCCAGACAGCGACTGAATTCGACCTAACTGAAGAGCTAGTGTCGAAAATCCTGCCACCATCGGGATTCGAACCTAGGACCTCCCGGTCAGAGGCGCTGCAGTGACTTCAGTTGATGCACAGAGCCACCTCTCCAGAGCCGGCGCGAGGACACGGGCGAGAGCGCGTGGGTGGGTGAGGACGCTGACGAGAGCGCGGGCGAGGACGCGGGCGTGGGCGAGGGCGCGGTCGAAGGTGCGATTGAGGGCGCGGGCGAGGGTGCGGGCGAGGGCGCGGGCGAGGGCGAGGGCGAGGGCGAGGGCGAGGGCGAGGGCGAGGGCGAGGGCGAGGGCGAGGGCGAGGGCGCGGGCGAGGGCGAGGGCGAGGGCGAGGGCGAGGGCGAGGGCGAGGGCGAGGGCGAGGGCGAGGGCGAGGGCGAGGGCGAGGGCGAGAGCGAGGGCGAGGGCGAGGGCGAGGGCGAGGGCGAGGGCGAGGGCGAGGGCGAGGGCGAGGGCGAGGGCGAGGGCGAGGGCGAGGGCGAGGGCGAGGGAGCGTGCGAGGGCGAGGGCGAGGGCGAGGGCGCGGGTGAGGGAGCGGACGAGGGCGCGGGCGAAGGTGCGGGCGATGGCTTGGGCGGGGGGCGTGGGCGGCGCGGGTGGCTTCGCGCACGTGCGGAAGTGGGCCACGTGAGGCGACTGTCGAGGAGGCGACACAAAGAATGGCTCGGAGAGACGGGGCCTCGAACCGTTAACTGAAAGGCTAAAGAAATATACGTTAGGCCGTATATATCCTCATCGGTAAACGAGGACATAAATGTTATTAGCACAAAAACGAGACGCATTTATTAACACCGTGGATGAAAATGTTCTTATGATCATTTTATTATAAATCGGCGTTTTATTATATATAATAAATATAATTATTCGACAAATATAGCATGCCTTTCTTTTCCCTGGTGCACACCAGATTCACGTAAAGACACCAACGAGACTGCAGGGCTTGTAAGCCACGTTCTGGCCAATAGACAATGTATCGCCACTCATTGTTTCCTCAGTCGTCAAAGTTCTGTGTAAGGCTTGACGATTTTCAGCTTATATTACACCAATGTCTTGAGTCAAACAGCTACGTATTCCGTAATCATACGAAATCGTCATTCCTTAATTCATTATTAACTTGCAAATGTTCAAACCAGTTCTTCTGATGGTCACTTTTGTATCTTAAAGGATATGGCACAATTTGTAAGAAAATAGTCCATAATAGCGTTATTTTGATGTTAAGCTGAAAGAATAGTTTTAGATTTCTTCTATCTTTTGAAGCCTTCAATGATCCCCGCCTCCAGCCTATGCATCTCCGCAGTATCCTTGCTGTAACCTTAGTTTTTTCCTTCATTGCTAGGATGGGCGATAAGATCCCTCCTCTCGGCCGGAAGGAAAACCGAAGAACGCCTTTGATCCTCCTTTGGTTCTCCCAGTCGCTGAATTTTATTGACGCTAATTGGACATTTACGCTGCAACTTGAAAATTCATATTACTTGCTTACGTCCTGATAAGTTAATTTGAAGTGAATGGGTATTTTGTAGTGTACTGAAAGGCACATTCATTTGTATTTATTCAAAGAAATCGTCCATAGTTTTTATGAATGAACTGGATTTCACTAGAAATGTCTAGTCCTTTATAAGATTATCGTTTCGCCCGTTATTGTTCTTCGTCATAATAAAATATTGAATATTTAAGTAAATGTAAACAAATATGAAAGAAAAAGAATACTTCAGATATTCTGGAAAACAAATACATGCACATTGATGGTATTTAATTGCTTGGGCAATGCCTTTCAGTTCCAAACGGACTATTATTTAAGTAGTTCTGATTGATAGATTCAATTATGACACCCAATATTATAGCAGCCCCATCCTAATCCAACAGACAAAATTTCGATTCCGTAACTTCAATAAAAATCCGTCTCCAAAACAACTCGAAGGAACAGGACCGTGTGAAACGTCTCGACAAAAATCTCCTCAACCCGAAGAGAAGAAAAAAGGAAAAAAATTACGCAGACAAACAGCGCGAGCGAGAATTCCTCGGCCGTGTCTGGGCCGTCGGGGGCATCTCGTGTTTCGTCCGGCGACTCGCCGCGCCTCGCCTCGCCTCGCCCTGTCACAGCCTTCTGACGAGCGCGTCCGCAGCCCCAACAAGCCTTCGCCGCCCTTCGAGAGACAGCGAGCAAACAGGTGCGGGAGGGCGCCCTCGCCCGCCTCCACGGCCCGACAGGGCCCGCAAACAGGGTTCCGAGGGATAATATTGTCTTCCCAAATATTGGACATTTCGCTGGGCAAACGCCGCCGCCGCTTTGTCTCTTCTCGAGGAGTGTTGATGCGCGCTTGTTTTAAAAACCAAAATGGCGCCGCGAAGAAAGTTCCGGATCGCGCCGCGGGGCGCGCGCGCGGCGGCGGGTGGCGCGCCGCCGCCCGCGAGGGAGACGACAGTCGGTCGCTTCGGGAATGAATTATTCTGACGGAGGGAAAATATTGACGCAGGGGCTGGGGGAGGAGAGGGGAAGCGAGTTGGAAATAGACGGCGCTGAGAGCGTCGGGGCGTAATGCACGCAGTCTTTGCCGGAGACTGCTCTTCCACGTTTTGGAACGACAAATGAATGGAATTCGCTCGAGCCTTCGCAACACCGTTAGATTTGGGGCGTTTTTCTTTTATTAAATATATTTGCAAACCACTACATCCGAGTTCAGAAAATAAACATCTTACTTACACTACAAAAACAAACTTCATAAATTGCACTCTGAAACTTTCAATTTGTATTTTATACTTCTTTGAAACTTTTTTATCTTCAAATGAAAATAGTCATGTTCCTAATCGTATTTGGCTGAGAAAGTGGCAATAGACATTTCTAGAAATGGAATTATATTAACATGAGCCCACCAGGTGCACGAATGGTTTTATAGTGTATGGCAAGAATAACTGAAAACTGCTAAAGGTAATATCTTTTGAGATTCTTTGTTGAATCAGTAATTTTCATGTTATTTTTTGTGGACTCAAGTCTTACCGTTATTGCATTAGTAGATCGTAGTAGACAGTAATATTTTAAATTTGAAATGCAATAAGAATATTCTCTCTATTGAAGGCAGGGGGCGTAAGGTTATTGTAACATCTTGCTTTTAAACATTCTGCTTATAGTACATAATATAGTTTTTTTAATATATTTTGTTTTTTATGAAAAAAAGGTATTTTTCAATATTGCATTTCATAGAAGACAAGAAGAGGCTTACGACGAAAATTCCGGCCTAGCGAAGGAGAACTGTTCTCGTCATATGAAAATAACATTAAAATTAAGAGTACCGAAAGGAGTAAGAACAGTGTCAATTGTCGATTTAGCAACTAATGTGTTCCTGATACCTTTAATTAAATGCACAAAAAGAAGAAAGCCTACGAAACTTTTGAATAACGCTTACTCCTTAACTCATCAATTATTAAAGCATGCGATTCCTGAAATTTCATTGACAACGAAAACGTGAAACATGTTTATCTCGTAGCTTCATTTTACTGCCTACTTACGTAGTAGAAAGAAAGAATTATAAAGCTACAGAAAAAAGTGTCGTTTTTTGAGAGACAACTCGTTTTATGCGCCTCTGATAACCAAAAGGGTATATTTGTTGTTGCTATGTGTAGGTAGCCCAGCAAATTACTTCCTCTAACACATTGTGTTGTCAGAATTCATATTTTTGTCCGTCCGTGAACAACACCAGCACCTAAACCGCTCAAACGATTTTCTCTAAAATTGACATTTCCAGATCAATGTGCCCGAACTCGAGGCCATACGAATTTCAAACGGATATTTTTTTGGGTACTTTATTCTAAACCTCAATGGCATTTACAAAACTTCCCCGAATATAACTCTAAAATGTTTCCCATATAATTTTCTCTTGAATAAAATAATGCGAATACGTAATAATTTACAACACACTGCTAGTTTACATTAAACAGTGAAAATTGATACACAAGTTTAAGAGACAAGAAAATTTGTTTTTGATGCATGATGATGATGAATAGTTTCTATACAATTAAATAAAACACTGATAAGTAAAAGGAAAATAATATTTATCTTAACAGTGATATTTATTAAATTCGTTAATATTTTGCAGTATAACTTTAAAAGGACGAAATATGCCTGTAAGAAGTGTACTTCAGCTTTTGAGTCAATGGCCCCCATCTCGATCAGGTTTTTCGTCCAGTTGCCCTGATTCATTGAGCCAATTCTAAGATGGCCCCTTGTTTAGCTTCTGAACATAAATGAAGCTTTACTATATGCGCGTTTTATTGGGTTCGCTTTTTCCAAGTTCAGGTAGATCTAGAGCCAGGGATTATTATCTTAGCAATACTATCAAATCAAATCTTGCAATTCGTTTAACGACGCAAATACGCTTTCTGTAAGTCGGGGACGGAAATACAAAGGTTTCAATTGTTGTTAATCTCGCTTCGTTAGTACTCTTATTAATTATTCAACTACATGTAGTAAGAGGAGGGAGAAGGGATTCAGGGGTTCTAGGAAACGTGAGCAGATTTTCCTTCCGCCCCATGTCAATCATAGTTTTTACTGTTTTCTTGAAAATTAATCATTCAAAAACGTTTATAATTAGTGCTGATACGGAATGGCAAAGACTTTCACGCTGTAAACTTTTCCAATTTCCTCAGTGTGAACTGGTTCTATGGTTTTGCTCCATCTTCTTGGCAGCTGCCATCAATCGCCGCCTAAGTACATTTATTTGACATTTTCTCAATTTTGCGGTTTCCTAATTGGAGAGCCGAAATATTACTTAGAGAAAATTAAAGAAGAGTAAAACCTCCACAATTTTTGGCAATTTTCAATGAAAAACTTAGAGCCATTTTTAAGAAAATGGCGTTTAAGCATTACTGTAAATGCAAAATTTGAAGCTATTTTCACAGGAATCAATTGAGTTTTCGAAAAACTTCATTTGAAGCACATCCCCTCACAAATGAAATAATGTATACAAATTGCTAAAAATGTGCATATTAACAGCGCGAGATTAATTTAAAAAATTACATTTATGTAATTTTTGCAAAAAAACAAAAGAATACACCAAAATTAACTTAACGTCATATCCAACACTGTACTTAGCACTATCCATTTGAAAAGTTTGAAGAAAAAATTTTGAGCCTTATTGGAGAAAATAGCATTTCAGCGTTTCTGAAAATGCAGAATTTTGAGTTCATTTTAACAGAAAACTTGAGTTTTCGAGAAACTTGATATGACATTATTTAAAGCATGTGTTCACATAAATATAATAATGTGAACAAATATCCAGCAATGTGAATGAATGCAGGTAATGAGCGACGTGAGGGACAAGACAAAAAATGACATTTTTGTAAATTTTGAAAAAACAAAATGATAGAGCAATATGGCATTAATGTCATCTTATAGAGTACATTTAGCATTATTCCTACCAAACGTTTAACGGAAAAATATGAAGACGTGTTTGAGAAAAGTTTGAAAATGTCTGGGGGGCTTCATGTAAAGTACCCTCAAATTTAAACTTTTTTCAGCGTCTACTACACTAATTCAATTACACTAATGATAATGGAAACTTGTAACTTGTTCTTCAAAATTAGATCTATAAATGAAGTCATGTACAATTTTTTAAAAACATGAGTAGTTTTCGTTTAATTTTTCGTGTAACGAAGGCAATTTTAAAGCAATGCAAGAACAACGTTTTCTCCCAAAAAATCTCCATTTTTTCGTTACTTTTTTTCTGTAGTGGATCAAAATAGGTTTATAAAAATTGGCCCCAAATTGCAGTATTTCTGAACTCTCTGTATTTTGGAAAATTGCAAAAGTTTGATTATTTTCGGCATATAAATTACCTGCCAAAAAACCTGCTAATTTAATATGAACACAATATCAAATTACGAGATAAAGCTTGTACCTTGATATCCAATCATTGAATCCTATCTCTTTATCTAATTTGACAATTGGATAAAAACAAATAGAAACGAGAGTTTTGGTACAAATTTTAATGAATGTTTGAAATGATGCTTTATAAAAAACATGAACTGTTAACTTAACATCATGTGAGTGTCATAACGTCATGTCAGCATTGTTGGGAATCCTTTGGAAGAGTATCTGTAGAACAGAAAAGAACACTTCATTAGATATCTTGTTATTTTATCATGATATTCTTGTTATGACCTTCTTTCCTTTGCAGTATTTCTTTTCCAGGTTTGTGAACGTAATTCCTTCTTACGCGGAACACCGGTTTCCTTGCAACCTCTTTTTGAGTTTTGTCATCCTGGTGTATCGTTTGTCTCTGCAAGATCAACATGTATTAACTCAGCGTCGATGACTACTACTTCAATGTTATTTGCACTAATTTCCCTGAACTCATCGTAAACATCGGTCAACATCGATGTAAATAAACGACTCAATTGTTTATTCTATCAAAGCAGTTGAAATCGATGTCAACAATATAATTCCGTGAAAATCAACGCTGACGAAATAAACAATAAAGAAAAAAGCAAAACGCTGCCTTTGCACCCTCTCAGTGCTGAAGTTCTGAAATGGATATTCGCAGTGAGTTGCTCGGTGCGCCCACGTTGCGGCCGTGATTTAGCCGCTTTTGCATTTGGACCTTTTTTTTCAACAGTTTTTGAAAGTATAGCGATGGCAATTTTGACAAAGCGCTTGAGGTTTTGCTTGTGGACGAGACTTTTTAACGAGTTTTGAAGCGATTACAGTGGGTTTTACTAGTCCCCAGTTTAATAAATACATAACTTTGTAGAGAGCGCCGACACCTTTCCAATGAGCAGAATAAATTGATTTTTTTATATTGTCGTTTAACAGGTTGTGTATGAGGGCGACTCATTTGGAAGTTTAATTTTCTAAGTAACACTTCGAAATACTAGTATGATATAAAAATAATGCATGTTCCATCCAGTTTCACGTTAATCTCTTTAATACACGTAATTAAGGTTAAAGATAAGAAATATAAACATCCTTTACTTCTTTCAGTATATTTAAGACAAATAACTTAATATTTTCGGGACGTTAGAAAAAAACTCCTATCTCTTTTAATTACTCCCATTACTTCACGCGAGAAGTGAACCAATAAATTCTTAAAGAAGGCCTTCACGTACGTACCAACACCGAAGTTCTGCATTCCCTCCAACTTTCCCAAGGCCTCAATTACTGCAGAAATTGCGGCAATAAAAGCACTTTCATCCCGCGGAGGCTATTACAAATAGTAGGAATAGGGGTAGGCGGGCTCACCCGCCGTAAAAACAACCTTGAATGGACTCCGTTGCACAGTGCTAACGTTTTATGGGCCGATTGTTTCCCAAACTGCCCTCAAATTGTATACCTCTGCAGCGCCTGACGCCCAAATCCTGTTGGGTGGTATTTCAGCCGATGACATCTCGGCCCGGCCCGGCCCGGCCTGGCCTGGTGGTGCCCGCTCCTCCGCGCGCCGCTCACGCCCAGGGCGAGAATTGCGCGCGGGGGGAAACCGCCCCCTGCCTTTGGTGGCGCCGCGCAGTGGCCCCGGACCACACTAAACGTGTACGACGTCTATTTTCTTGATTTCGAAGTAGAAATAAATTCATGAAAATTCTATTGCGTAGTAGTTATTTTTCTTAAGTGGCTAAAAAAGACCAACATGTGCTCATTAGTTAGATTATTTACGAGCGCTGTAATTTGAGTGTATAATTACATAACGGAATTTAGCCACGAATGGTATGACACGTTATCCAAGAGGTGTTAGTGACTGGTATTACGAATTCCTCTGTGCAAGGACTAGTTAACTGCTCCTTCTCCTCCTTATGTTTGTTGAAACTTGCAGTTTTATAAAACACAAATATATAATTGGCAATACATTTGAAGTACAGATGCATATAACATAATGTTTCCCGATCGCAACATTCTTTCCAGATGTCTTTTTGTTTTACTCCCTTTGTTGCTCGTCCTCTTGTTTTCCGTTTCGGCCCAGTGTGTGCGGTGCGGTGCCGGGCAGAGCAGGCGCAATTGGCGACGCCCGAACACTGCGTCATCCTCGCACCCTCCCGACACGCCCACCCCTCGCCCACCCCTCGCCCACCCCTCGCCCACCCCTCGCCCACCCCTCGCTCACCCCTCGCTCACCCCTCACCCTCCCCTCGCCCACCCCTCGCCCACCCCTCGCCCACCCCTCGCCCACCCCTCGCCCACCCCTCCCACCCCTCGCCCTCCCCTCGCCCTCCCCTCGCCCACCCCTCGCCCCCCCTCGCCCACCCCTCGCCCACCCCTCGCCCTCCCCTCGCCCACCCCTCGCCCACCCCTCGCCCACCCCTCGCCCGCCCCTGCGCCATGTTGCCAGCAGCAAATCGTCTCCAGCGGTGGACATTCAGTCACACAAGAAGCAGGGATTTCTGCGAAAATAAGACCCTCACCACTCCCTTAAGCGCCCTTTACGCTATCCGAGGACAATTCAATCAAAAAATGTGGACCCATTGTTTTGAAAAGTTTAAAAATGTTCCAAGGGATTCATGTAGTGTCTAATAAAATTAAAATATGGGTTTTAAATTCAACGAGCTGCAACTTCAGTTAGATCGATTGGAGAATATCAATTTTGGTGAAAATTCTGCTTACGGTTTAGCCGCTAGCGTTGTTAACGGACAAACAGACCCATGCCGTCAATTCGATGTGAAGGACCCACAAAATAGAGATTTTGACTACACAAAATTATATAAAAAGTAATTTACTACTAAGGACAAAATTTATCCACTTTGTCGCTACCAGGGTCTGACAATAAGAGTTTTTGTATGGAAAATTCGCACTTTTCTCCCCAGCATTGCAATACATTATCTACACTGCGTAGGCAGTAGTGAGAAAGTAAATAAGGAGACACCACCATTAGATGTCACATGCCGAGATCAGCGTTTTCATTACATTTTACTACATGGGGATATTATAAATCTATAATCTTGAAAGTACGCTGTAAGTCCACTGGTGAACTGGGAATTCATTCCTATATTTACCATTCCATTTCCCTTCATTTGAAACATTGTAAAAGATTTCTGGGTGTCTGAATTATCGTTTCCACATTTTGAAGTGGCGGGTTCTTGGTAGGAACAACTTATAACATTTCCAGAACGAGTAATTCAATTATCTAGGATAAGGACGAACTGAACAAGGACAAACCCTTGCACCCCCTTTCCCCGTCTTATCGCACTCTGTACTCACACCTCCTAAAGGTGTTTAACATAAATAAATGCATTCTGCTTTTTACGTTTTGCTTTTGTGAACAGTGAATAATGATTGTTCCAGAATTAGTAATTCTCCTTCAGCTCATTAGTGTTAAGAACTGAACTACATGAAACAATATATTGCAGGAGTTTCGATTTTCCATATGGTGCTTATATTTTCTTTTCTATTGTAACTTTTCTACAGTTTTTCCTTTTGTGCACTGTATTTGTGAGGGTTGAGGTAGTTCAATTTCTCTTCCTACACCTCCAACATTAAAGCCAGAGATTTCTTTCTGGATACAATTTATCCCTTAATGCTTTTTCATCCCTACAGCAATCGAATGGTGTTCTATATGATGGGACCTACAAACAAAAAAGTAAAAATTAAGCCATGGCACACTCCAGAAAACATGACTATTTCTTTGTTTTTTTCATTGCATCCAAGCGATGTGTGGGTCATGCTGAGAAGCAGAAAAGCTAAACCACAAATTACTGTTCTTAAATTACGTACTGTTATTTAATACGTTTATAAATTCAGAAAATGAACGAATACGTTGGCGAATAATATGGCGTTCAACGAGTACATCAGCGACAGGTCATTTTCATATTTAGGTGTGAAAAGTATCCCTGATGTCGGGTTTCGTGACCTTCAACGTTAATTTCCGAGAAACTTGGCGATCGCCGGCTTGTAACACTTCGATGAGAGTGCTGCAAGCTGCAGTGAGTGTTTGCTGGTCGTAGATATCGCCGATTTGTAGGATGTCTTCTATTGCTTTTGGGGTGGCTGCAAAACTATGTTCCTGGATGACAATAGATGAAACTTTTACTAATGACGGGAAAGATGCATGGTGCAAAGTGTCCATCAACTTGTACTCTCCAAATGATTTTTAAGACGTTTGTATTATAATTAAAATTTGTTTAGGAATTTTTTTGTAAATGTAATTTTGTATTAGGTGTTTCGTAATTAGTGCATTTTAATATTACATATTACATCCGATTTTACATATTTATTACATATTCTTACTGTTTTCATTACATATTAATGAAGTTCTGAAGTGAATATTTAATGTTTCATACTACGTATTTTTCCGGCCTCTAGTAATATTGTTGGGTGATAACACTACGATGATGAAAAATTTTGGTATACGATGCATTCCCACTATTTTCATGAGTATTCACAGTGTATACCAATACTAGATGCCTTCAGGAATTTTTAAGCATTGTTTCATATTTTAAGGTTATATTAAATTTTAATTGCAAACTTGTTCAGATTTTGCAACCTGATTTGATAGTTACAATGTTAAATTTTTACGGCACTCACCTGAATCCTAAATCTAGGCAGGGGAACTGGATTATTCATTTTAAAAAAAGTTACTTTTTTAAACTTCTCCATGCACTCTCAACTTACGTCACAAGAGGGGAGGTGCTCAGTGATCGAGGACACATTAGCTCGGATCTATAATTAGAGATTCCACAGAAGATCTAGGTCATTTTAATGTAGCAGAGGAGACGCATTACTGGAATTATTAACTCTCGATACAATTTCTTGCAGTTCAATCTTGTTTTCATAGGGAGTGTCATTTGTTGTTATTTCTCCTGCCATTTTTATTCGCTGATAGTAATAATGACAGATTATTCTATATAATGCAAACGAAAAAAATACCATGTAATTACAATAATATACTTCTATCACATATCGTAATTTTCAATTGAATTGCTTACAGTGATTGAAATAGAATTCATGTGTCCTCAGACTTCCAAATAACATATTGTCCTCCACGAATAAACAGATTAAAAAAGTAGCCTCTCAGAAGATTGTTGGTAAACAGAACCTTAACCTTTACTCAAATATCACGTAATACAATGTCCACTAATAGACCACATAAATAAAACAAACCATGAAAATAAATATCGAGCGAATAATATCCAATCAACACTTACAGGAGTCATGTACCCAATGTAACCCCTCCTCCATTGAACGTGTCCACCCGAACCTCTCGTATAACTTTACGAGGGCAATCGCCTTGTTTACCTTGGCGCAGCGACATCCTTTGGCGCTCGGGAGTCGGATTTCGGCAACGCCGCCGCCGCCGCCGTCTCCCACGGGAGCCGCGAGGTGGTCGCGCCGACAAAACGCTACAAGGCAAGCGGCGGCCTGCTCACAAGCGGGCGGCGAGCGGCGGGCGGTTATTACGAAGAGGCGCGCTAAACACAGGCGGCGGGCGCGGCTCACTTAGGGCTGGCATTGTGCGCCGCCCATTAGGGCACAATGGCCGGCGCCCTCGCGCAGGGCGGCCCGGCTGGCCCTCGTTGTAAAACCTACCTGTCGACGCGGCGATTTGATCGACGCTCCTCGCAGACCCCCCGCGCGCCCTCTGCGCGCGCCTTCGCACCCGCAGGCCCCCCCCCCACGCCCCCCCCCACGCCCCGGGTGGGCGGGCGGCGCGGGCGGCGTGGGTGGCGAGGGGCAGGCCCGCAAGGAGTTCGCAGAGGCCCTGTGAAATGGACTTGTTGCTTAGTAAATGTCGTCTTTTACAAAATGAACGTTCAAATCTATCACGTGGGTCCTCCTGCTTTAATTCTCCCAAAAAGTTTTGCGGATAATCCTAACCAATATTCAGCGTTAGGCAGTGTAGTGGTACGCTATGACCCATAGTAGAAGCAGTGCAGCGAATGAATTACTTCGACGCCAGTTGATCGACGCGTGATGACCTCACAGACTCTCAGACTCCCCCCCTCCCCGTGGTTCTCTGCACGCACTCTTACGCCCGCGTCTGTTGCAGATCCTGCTTACATCTCGCGCACTGGATTGACAGATGAAGAACGGGAAGTGTCGGAGGTGATGGTCAAATGAAGTCAGGCTCTCGGCGGTGAAATGAAACCGCTAATTCTTGACGTTCGACTGACTGGTACAGTGAGTTGCAATAAAAATTACAGGAGTAGTCTTATTTACCTGCTAGAAAGTAAAAGGATCTTAGGTAACGTTAGAGCGAATCGACGGAATAACACACCGTCTAACGGTGCTGGGAGTGTCGGCCATTATTTCCACACCCCAAGCATTAAAATGTATTCCCTCTTTCCTTTTGAAACGGTAATTTCACATCGTGCTTCTTAAACGCAATTCAAAGAGTAATGGATATAAGTAATAATAAAGTAAAAGTAAGTGTGTAAGAGTAATGGGTAAAAGATAATTCTGCAGATAAAACTGCAAAAATGTATTAAAGATTTTCTGTCTCGTATAATATTACATCAGCCAAATAATAATATTAATAATAATAATAATAGTAATAATATAACATAAATATTAATTTTTCATGGCGTCATCGGTGACGAAATGGGTGAATATTAAAAAAACGATGAATGACAATTTAATGCAATAAATCAATGTTTGATCATGTGTATCGATATCAGGTATAAACTTAAAACAGGTAGTAATTCTTCATTCGTTCGAAATTTAAATATTCTAGGCTGTACTGAGTTTCATGTGTAGCACTGACAATAAATATTAATGTTAAAGCAATTGAGGTTCAAAAACTATGAAATATTATGATAGTTATATTGAAAGATTTTTAATGATTTATTCGTGTAATACGCTTTGAGTACAGTGATCCTAATTTTCCTCAAAACAATACTGTTTATTTAAATTAATTTTGAACATAATAACCGAAGATTCGTTAACCTTGCGGTTAATCGACAAAATTATGGGATACGACAGAATGCAACTTAAAATACAAATATACCGTACAAGCAGTAAGTCCAGCGTTACCTCTAATATTCAAAATGTTGAGTATATGTGGTTTATATGATCCCTTTAATGATATTTATTCATATTCAAAATACATCTATACATATAATTATATATTCATTATTTATTTGTTATTTATTCATTACCATATATTAATATTAAATTATTCATATTAATTAAAATTTAATTTCTCTCATCTTTCTAACGCGCAAAATTCCTATGCATTGTCATGAATTTATTGAAATATTATTGCATCATTAATGAGCATACTCTTTTCAGAAATGATACATGTCGTTTTTACTTCGAAACGTATCCTGATTTAATGTAGAAGTGTTTAGTGAGCATTTGAGTAAACTACTATTACTTCGCAAAAGAAGGAATCAGTTTGACATTTGTGCTCGATAAATGCTGTCGAGAGAAAAATGCGAGTGAACAAGAGCAACTGGATCTGCGCGGGGAGAGGGAGGGTCCATTGGGTCCATTAGAATGCCCCGACGCGGAGCAGCCCCTCCACTTTGTCAGCGGAGGATTTTGCGTCCTCTGCGCCGCGCCCATTGGACAGGCATGCCCCCCCCCCGACCCTTCATTCTTCATACACGGCGTCACGCCCCTCCCCGAACAATTTTCATTTAACAGAACACTTAAGTAAATATTTATCTACCACTTTCATTTTCATTTTCTTTTCTAAAATAATACCTGTTTCTAATTTATTTCCAACACAATGTAATACATTTTATTTACATAAAATTCATTAGCATCTTCAGCAATGACTATCAGTAGTAAGTCAGCATCTTCAGCAAAATTTAACCGATCGTCTGCTAAATATGAAGTGCTGTTTCTGTTGTCTCCTATTGTTACTCCCGGATCATAACATTGTTTTTGCCACATCCTTAAATTTTAGATATATTTTGAAAAGAGTAAATGACAGGCAAATACCTTCTTGAAGGTCTTTAACCACTGGGATTGGAACAGAGAGCTTGTGGCCAGTCTTTATCTAAAATGTTTTATTTACATATAGGTGTTGTGTGGTATCAATTAAATTCGTATTCATATTGAAATTTTTCATGTCTTGCTAAAATCTTTTAATTGTATCATTTTTATATGATTTCTGCAGAGTTATCAAAGTCTGCTCGTCTCGAGTAAAAGTTTTAGTACAACAATGTTGCTTACTACAATTCTACCAGTCCTAAAATCACATTGCTCTTCTCAACTTTTACCACTTCTTTGATAATTTAGCAAGGAATTCACTACTATCCAAAATATGTGCTAAGTGAATCGGAAAACAACACAAAAATTCTTCTATCTGATAGTATTATTAAGAGCAAACTTAGTAATCGAATTTAAAAACTGTTATCATTACAGTAGGCATAGTTGGAAGATTCCTCTTAATACATCACAATTTCACTAAACGAAAAGATGAGAGGATGAAAATGGCGCCAGGAATAAAACAGGAAAAGTGACAGGAATTCACTTAGTTCGCGGGAACGGAAGTTGTGAAATAAATTCAGTACTGAGAACTTTCCGCGTCTTCGGATGTGGGGAAGGACACACAATAGGAAGGAAAATAAGGTAATAAACTTGGGGACCCATCGACCAGTTTACACACTACTTCCGTGAAATCCAGGTAGGTGCCCAAGACCTAAAATAACTTTTTACAGAAATGTTGAGGCTAGGCTGCAGGATCAACAACCTACTTACGACGGTATACAACAAGGTTTCATAAAGCAATAAAAATAAATGACGTAGGTACGTGATCTATTTTTCTTTCCAAAGTTATTAGAAAGTTTGTCACAAAAAATCGCAAACATACAATAACTAAGAAATCAAATAACGTATAACGTGTTGTTGGGTATGTGTAGCTAATGTTTTTGACTTACATGTGGTAAGTTCTCGTATCAAAATAGAAAAACGTGTGGACCTCGGGACGCAACCCGCAATGCATCGACGCTAAACCAGGAAGTTTCATTTGATCACGCGTGAACGTCTAGTAGTTTCGAAGTAAATATAGCAGAAAGCTGCAATTCATTTGAAAAGTCACAATAGACATATTTTCATAGAAAAAAACAAAATTATGTGTTTTTTTTAAATGTGAGATTTATGAAACACTGGACGTACACCAAATGTAATTTTATATTTCTTAGATATCTCCAGATGAGTTTTAGATGAACGTACTGGTACGATCCAGTACATAGAGAGATTTTCTTTTAAATGGGAAGTTGATGAGGAAATTTTTAAATTAATTTGTATTAAAAACTACACTTGAATGTGAGAAGCACTTACATATATAAATTACTTCGTTCATCAAAACCGAAACAAAAATTGAACGCAGTTCAATTTGAAGTTATAATGCCAAGTTTGAAAAGTGTGCCAAATATCAATATTATGTAATTTATTACAGTGCACTAAAGATTTTCAGTAAAGTGAGAAAACTACCTTAATATTCATTGATGAAATTATTTTTGTAGAATGAAAGGTTATAACATAAAAATGGTATTTAGACTTAACATTCAGAACTTCTACATAATCATTTCAATTGTCTACAAAATTACATTAATAAATTCAGAATTTACTTCACGTTATATGGATCACATAATAATAAATTCCTTTTCAGATATTAAAAAATCCTCGTTTACCTTTGAGATTATGAACCAGCTACAATTTTCCATATACAATATCTTTCATTAAGATATGTGAGAAAAAGACATTTTTTCTACTAGTATCTTCAAAATAAAATATGTCAATAAAATATATAACAAATACGCAAAACAATATTATACTGCAACCATCCACGTCTCAGTAGATTTACTCATCTTGATTAGCAAGAGTCAATTGTTAATCTGAACACAGTGAGATATTTCAATGGAAATGGAATTCCTTATTCATCCAGAAGCGTAATCTTTGGTTCGACCGGTCTTTAAAAAAGGATTCCTATTGCAACAGTAATTGAATTTTAGGATCCAATATATTCACTCACATAAAAACAAAATACTCTTCAAATTAATTGACATTTCTTGGCCAATGCTTCATGAGAATAATCTGGTTACACTCAACAATTAATAAAACCAAGGGCGAGAAATAACATGATTAATTCAAGTATTAGTGTCTCGATAAAATGTAAGAACTATTTTAAGTAATTTTGGTATACTAAAAGATCGGTTCTTTGAATTATTTGTGATAACCGAGAAAATTGTTCCAATTTCTTAACGGTGAATTAAATGACAGAAAAACAAACATACCATTTCTCACTCATTTATTTTCCAAATTCTCAGAACATTTTAAATGCATTATTAGCAACCTTAAAGAATTAAAATTGATTTCTTAATTCAATTTTCTAATTTTGAGTTCCATTAAATAAATGAAGAGAAATTTGTAATTATACTTAGTTTCTTTAATCTTTTGTGTACAATGATTTAATAAATATATTTTTTAAATAATTCAAATTAAACGGTGAAATTCTGAGAGGTATGGCACTTCTTGAAAAGTCCCTCAGAATATTTTAAATATATTTATTAAAACTATTAATTAATTGTGAGCAAATATGTGTAGTAATCTTAACCAATTAAAAATCAACTGCCATTATAGTACATTGTAACTGCTCTTTACTTCCATTTACTGATTAATTTATCCAAAAGTTTGTTATAAATAAAACCTAAGAAATTACATGAAAGTTCTACTCAAGACCGTACTCAAGACCAGTGGCGTAGCTTCCATTAAGGCTGCAAGGCGGAGCCTACCCAAATATTTTATGAAAAGCAAAAAATGCATTTCATTAAAAAAAACAAAATTTATAATGTTTTTATTGATAATTTTCGAAAGAACAATCACATGACTCGTCTGGCTTCGTACGTTTGGCATCTTGTACTTCCCGCTCAATTGCGAACGTACGCGAGAGAGAACGAAGGCTGTGGCCGTTCGGAGCCTTCAACGCATGCGCAGAACGTGCGCCCGCAGTCGCAGATATTCTGTTCCACACGGGCTGCATGGTTCCTCCGAAGGCCCGCCTAGGGAGCTTTCGGCAATCCTCGGATCAGTCGTGGGCAGTGGCGGGCCCTCTCACGCCAAGACACAGACAGTGGGCCGCTTGCGGTACCACTTATGACAATCGGTATTGTTCACACGCAATTCGTTTAATTTACATTTTTGAAGAGAAATACCTTGTAGATGGTGAGGCAAATTGATTCTTAGTATTTTCCTTATACACAAAAATAAATACTCTATTATTAATAATACAATTTAAAATGTTTTAACGACTCTTGAAAGTGACAGGGGCAAAAAACAGCGAAATAAATCAATTGGTAATTATAACAAACCTGTTTCCCACCCATTAGGTTCTATCATTTTTAAATTATTTTTGTGGACGTTGGATAAATGTTTGCGGATAGTGAAATAAAATGTTTTTCCAACATGAATGCGGACCACTGTCCGGGCCGTAAGTGCGGTAAGGCGAGGTCGCCGGGCGCCCCTCGCCGTTCGCCCTTCGCCCGGGTGCGCTGGTAATGGTGTCCAGATGTGCGGGTAAACCGCTCGCCACCCCCGCACCCCTGGGTGTGCAAGCACGGTCAGAGAATAAGACCTCAGTTGAGTTCTTGCAGTACGGACGAACACACTGAAATATTGTACTCAGTATATATTATTGTGAGACGACCTTATATGTTATAGTGAAACGAGCCACATCAAGAATTTAAGAAGATTTCACTACTTCGTATCTGACAGGTGTGAAATTAATTTTAGTTCATCGCGTTTAGTTCAGATCAATATCTGATGAATAATACAAGTGTTATTGTTTACTATAGGAAATATGGATTTACCAGACGACTATATCATAGATACTTTGTTACAATCTCCAACATTCTTCAATAATTTAAGATATGAGGAGAAACTAGAAGTTAAGACAAAACGACCTACACCAAATCTTTCTTTGAAAAAGGCAGATGGTAAAAATTCTCGCCATTTTCAAAAACAGTGGTATGACACGAAGCTGTGGTTGACTGGTAGTGTTAAAAGAAATAGACTCTATTGCTTTCATTGCCTCTTATTTTCAAGAAATGAAAACGAGTGGTGTGATGCAGGAATAGGGGACAAAAGTTTAAAAAATTTCTTGGCAAAGGCTAAAAAGCACGAGTGTTCAATGAAACAACGGCTACAGTAAAATTTAATGAATTTGGCACAACACGAATTGACTATGCTTTATCGGAAGCTGCACGCATTGTTGCTATAAAGCATAATGAGAAAGTGGATCAAAATAGATTAATTCTGAAACGCTTAATTTCCACAGTATGTTTTTTGGCGAAACAAGAGTTAAGTTTTCGAGGACATGATGAATCAGAAAGTTCACAGAATAAAGGAAACTAGAAATGCTCAACTTTTTATCTGATCAAGAACCTCATTTAAAAGATCATGTCATTCATAGCAGTGTGTTTAAAGGTACTTCGCCAGACATACAAAATGATCTAATGAGTTGTGTTACGCAAGTAATAAATGAATAAATTTTTAATGAAGTTAGTAATAGCCCATTTGTTTCTGTACAAGCTGACTAGACATATCAACAAAATCTCAACTTAGTGTAATTTTGAGATATGCGAGTAGTTTATCTGGAGACATAGAGGAAAGATTCGTAGACTTTTACGACTAGTTTTTCCAAAACTGCTGAGAGTGTGGCTCAAGTGCTCTTAAAGGTGTTGGATACATGGAAGGTTTCTAAGGAAAAATTGATATGTCAAACTTATGAAGGGTGTAGTGTGAAGGCAGGAAAAAACAGTGGAGTTAATGTTATTATAAAACAACATTTTCCGCGAGCGATGTTCATTCATTGTTATGCGCATAGATTAAATTTAATATTCCTCCATTGTTGTAAAATAATAACCCAAGTGAAGCTTTTTGTTGCCAGACTTACAGGATTTCACAGCTTCTTTAGTCGCTCTAGCAAACGGAGTGAATTGTTGATAGAGCGTGGTTTCAAATTGCCTAGTCCAAGCGAAACTAGATGGAACTATCATTCAAGAAGTGTAGTTACTCTTCTTATCCATTATGAACAAATACGTCTGGCTCTAAACGATGTTGTGGAAAATGATGGATGGGATAGTAATTCAATCCAACAGGCTGAAGGACTGGTTAATATTCTGTGCAATTCCTTTTTTTATTCCTTCTTAATTTGTATAACAGAATATTTGCTTTTACTGATGTACTGTTTTAACATCCTGCAAAATAAAACTTCAGATATCAACTTCTGCAATAAAGAAATTAAAAACTGTTTGACATCATTGAAAAACTTGCGAAATGAAGATATAGTGAGTGAGTGCCTCCTGAAACCAAAAGCCGTGTTAAAGCACCATTTGACAGAAAATGAAATTCAAAATAAATTTAATGAAAATGTTTGTAATCAATTGAAAAGATTATCATATGTAGTATTGGACACTGTAATCGTGAACTTCGAATCACGATTTAAGGATTTCGGGAATATAGAATTTTTTGAACTCATGGATGAAGCTAAATTTCAACATTATAACCAAGAATCACATTTTTCGGAAGGTAAGATCAATGCATTATGTGCTGTTTTTCCATGCTTTGATACAGAGAAATTAAAAGGAGAGCTAATGTTCATTTATGGGAGCCAGGATAAACGATTGCCAGCTAAACATTTGTTTAAGTATCTCATAACTAATGGTTTGAAAGACACTTTATCAGAGACAGTTAAATTACTCTCCTTGATATTAAGTATACCAGCAACTACAGCTTCGTGTGAAAGAAGTATGAGCACTCTAACACGAGTGAAGACTTACTTGAGAAATTCAATGAGTAACGAAAGACTGTCCAATCTTTCCACACTTGCCATCGAAAAAGCGAGCCTTAAAATAAATTCTAAACGTCCACAATTTTTTGATAGAGTCATTGATGTCTTTGCTTCAAAGAAAGACAGGGAAATCGAGCTGACCTACAAGAAAATTTAAGGTGAGTATTTTAATTTTGCATATATTTGAAGCCATAGATTTTCGAATTTTCAAAATTTCTGGAATTAATGTAAAAATGTTATTTAACTTATAACACTCATTTTTGTCACATAGTGCTAGGTTTGTCATATTCCTGTTGCAAATACGCCGTAATAAGTAATATATTAGCATTGTTTTCGTTTATTGTATTGGCACAAATTTCTAAACAACTATTTTTTCTCCTTAAAGTTATAATAACATAGCAAAATTCGGTGACCATACTTCTAGTATCGTTCGGGTAAACGAGCGAATAACATCTCTTCGTGAATGACGGCAGGAGAGTGTTAATTAATACGTTAATCTGCTTTGGAGCCTACCCAGGAAAAATGATCACGCTACGCTACTGCTCAAGACACAAATTCTCTCTCCCCTTCTGAGTTGTTTGAACCCGTTACGTCAGGGCCCATCGACATTCAAAACGTGAACTTGCATTGAAAACGCATCTTTCGATACCTTTGCTTCGCTTAGTGCCGATTTCTGAGGCTCTTCGCGTGTTATTTTTTATAGAATTATTCTAAAAATAATGTGTTGTCAATGAGTTACTGAAGCGACAAAATTATTGAGATCTTCCTTCGCGAAACGTAGGGTTTTTCTGGAGTATTCTTATTATGTTGCGCTGACTGAAGACTTATCTCGTTCTGTTGGTAGCTTCCACGTAGACCCATTAGAATATTCGCGAATACCTACCACGTCCTCTCAGTGAGTTTTCCTCATGACATTGGGAATAATAGATTGTAGAACTATAATTACATGTTCATATTATATGTACCCTCTGAATTGATTAGATTTATGCAATCGTCAAACAGAGGATTGAGTTTTATCGAATACGCTTAATGAATACGCTTGCCATACGTATTCATAAATACCGTCGGTCCACATCAGTCATTTCAAGTTCTTACTGTTTCTTTTCTTTGCGGGTCAAGTTATATTTACTACCCAATTTAATTTTCTCAGCGTATCGAAAATGAATTAACAGTATAACGTCTCTTCACTTCATTATAAATATTTACCAAACCACAACTCCCTTTAGTTCTCCGATTGTTTCTGTCCAAAAGCCATAGACGCATGAAAATCTTTCTAAGGGTTAAAAATGTATTTCTACTTCGTAAAACCTCTGAACCTTAAAAATTAATTGAAAACAGTCGTGTTTTTGTATCAAATTTCGTATTATCTTGTACTCCTATTTATGCGGGCAAAATGTAATTGGCTAAAAAACCAAAACCATTATTTCCGTTCTTCACGGAATTACCTGGTCTTCTATTTTGACGCAAAAAGTATCTCTACATCACCGCCTGAATCACGGTGCTGACAAAGCATGTGAACTCATACGGCTAATTGCCCTTCTCCCCAGCACAAAGAATTCCAGCAATGACGCGATACAATTTCCGAGGAAGGATGGCGTCCTCGCCGCATTCCCCGGCTGGGAGCCGCGTGCCGGTGTATCACTGGGAGGCTGGCGGCGCCGCGCCGCGCCGCGCTCCGCGCCCTTGCACAATCCGGCGGTGAGGTGGCGATTCTCGGCGCCGGAGTTTAGTCTCGGGCTCACTTAACCGCCCCCGGGGGTGGGCGCGGGGGCGGGCGCGGGGGCGGGACGGGCGAGCTCCATTAGGCAGCTTCCTGCCACCTCTGCAGCTGGCATGGCGCGTCACCGGGGCGGGCCGGGGCGGGCCGGCAGGGGCGGGGCCCGCTACTCAACATTCCTTCGGTGCATCAACCGCCTCCCGGAGCAGCCGCCGCCCCCGCCGCGACGGGCCGTGGGAGACAACGCGGCTGCGATACTTCGGCGGCGTTATCTCACCCAATCTGGTTAGGGAGATCTGTGAGAACGTGATTCGCAGGATAGCGCGGTGGAAATCTCACAGAAGCGAAGCGTGGATTGGAGGATAAAAAACGTTTGAGTTAAAAGGTGGTGCATGAGAAAGGTCCAAAATTGTCACGTCTCCACAAAAGATTACTATAATTATGTAGTATTACTCGTCAAGGTGGCGGATCCCTTCCTACAATTCACACCGTATTTTCGTCTGTTTTGTTGGATTCCTTTTGAACTGTTGACCTTTCCTGTGTGAGTTCCCCTAAACCTCAGAAACTCTCGCATGCTTCCTGTCGATATTTAAATCTTTATTGACAATTATTTATGCTCTCCAAGTTACGGTTAATAATTCCTTGTATTATGGTAAAATTTCAAAACATTCGCCAAGTCATAATCACAAGTGCACAATATTACGAGAAACAACACATTTTGTTTTCCGAGAATCACCTCAAAAAGGCTCTTGTAATAAGGCAAGGTAATTTTAACAACTCTTGTTATCGTCCTTAAAGTACGAAAGGGGAAGATTCTTTTTTTCTTACGAAAATAGCTTCTAACTTTCTCGCTACTGTTTACGCAGTGTAGACTGCCCTGCTGTTCGAGACGTTGAAAAACAATCCAACGCTCAACCCGAGCATGTTTCTTCTGCCGTCTCCTCCGATTGTGTTTTGTTTACCTCCGAAAGCAACAATACAAGTCGTCGTTCTCTGACCTCTCTCGACGCAGAACTTGTTCAGCTCCGCGCCCTCCTGCCCACGCGGCGGAGCACCGCTGCAAGCTAGGGCGCGAAGGTAGAAGGCTTTCCAGATAAGTCAGAAATAAGTAGTGAATAATTATTTTTTTATTTTACTGAATTAGTTTTGTTTTTCTTTCTCTCTCCATGTAATCAAAACAATTGTACAGCTACGCAAGGACTTTGATAGATGCTTACAAATTATTATTAATATTTTAGATATTTGTAAGAGTAAATATACACAAATTTGAAAAATACAAATTGTAATAGAAATATTGAATTAAAGGAATGTGCTGAAGACGTATGTTAAATAGTTATTAATTTTCGTATTTTTCGAACTTTTTATGCATATAGTTTTACAGTTTGATTACTTGTTTTTCAGATAAAATTTTTGAAAACCATCCCATCATGAATTGCTACATGGAAAATAAATTAAAATAAGTAGATAATCAAAGTATAAAAACTATCTATTAAAAAGTAAAAACTAACACACCTTACTAAGTGCAGCACTTTGAGATAGATAGGTAAATTTATCAATATGGCATTAGGTCATTGTACCAAAAGATAAATAAGAGGTTAAAATGGAAAGTTTGAAAATTGAATTTTGTTGTTTTCTACCTATTCGTTCATATATTTCTTTAAAAAAGGAGGTAGAGATGTGTGCGTCGTGTCTTGCCCCCACTGTGCGTCGCCAAAGGGAGGGGAGGGGACGCGTGTCGGCGCGCGGGTGACGTATGGCGGGGCCCCGCGGGCGACGCGGCGCCGTCTCTCACCCGCGAGCGGGTCGGGGCGGGGCGAGGCGGGGCGGGGCGGGGCGGCGCGGCGCCGGCGGCCGCGCGCCCCTTGTAAATCGCTCCGGGAGCATCGCCTTCGGCGCCCCCGCACGCCCCCCAACGCCCTCCACGCCCTCCACGCCCTCCACGCCCTCCACGCCCTCCACGCCCTCCACGCCCTCCACGCCCTCCACGCCCTCCACGCCCTCCACGCCCTCCACGCCCTCCACGCCCTCCACGCCCTCCACGCCCTCCACGCCCTCCACGCCCTCCACGCCTCCGCCCACGCCCTCCACCATCACGCCGTGCCTCCTCCACGCCCTCCACGCCCTCCACGCCTCCACTGCCTCCTCCACGCCCTCCACGCCCTCCACGCCCTCCACGCCCTCCACGCCTCCAGACGCCGCCTCCACGCCCCTCCACGCCTCCACGCCCTCCACGCCCTCCACGCCCTCCACGCCCTCCACGCCCTCCACGCCCTCCACGCCCTCCACGCCCTCCACGCCCTCCACGCCCTCCACGCCCTCCACGCCCTCCACGCCCTCCACGCCCTCCACGCCCTCCACGCCCTCCACGCCCTCCACGCTCTCCACGCCCTCCACGCCCTGCTTTCACTCTGCAAATGCCTACGTAAAATCTGTTGCTCTGTTCCTTTTCATTAAAATTTGCTTTTTGTAATGGTCTATCAACGTTCATTTTCCCCTTCTCTCCAATGGGCCAATTATAAAATGCAAGTTTGCTTTTTGTTTTGGAATTGATTAATAACAGTTAGTGTTAAGTACTAAAAACGTTAAAAGGACACTAAAACGAACTAAATTTTTCAAACACAATAACACTTGAGTAACAACATATGCTAGATGTGGTAAGCATGTTTGCAAAATACATAAAAGACCAGGACAAAATACATATAAGATGTAGTTTGAAGCGAATGTAAAATCCGCACCGGGAGCGATAGCTCAGTGCATCAACTGATGTCGCTACAGCGCCTCTGACTGTGAGGTCCTAGGTTCGAGTCCTCACGGCGACAGCATTTTCGACACTAGTTTTTCAGCTAGGTCGAATTCAGCCGCTGCCTGGAGGAGAAATCTAGCGGCCGGCTGCTCTGATTGGTAGTTTTCCGTGGTTTCTCCTATCAACACCAGGCGAATGCCGGAGCAGTACCCTAACAAACGGGCCACGGATCGCGCTCGATCTGTCCTTCCTCTTCCTTGTCCTATCCTCTCCCCTTACACACACACACACTTACACTAACATGCACTACACTTGAACATATTCCGGGAGACCGGTCGGGAGCTTAGAGCTTGTTCCGGCTGGGGCGGTGCTCCGCTGGTGGGAGAGTCCTGGTTAGGGGGAAACCCCACTAGTTGACGGTAGGTCGGCGCCGGATCTCGCCATCCAGCGGGGGAAAATCACCGCCATCTCCCGAGAAAAAAATTCACTAACGGGACTAAAAAACTAACAACGTTATGACATAGTTGAGACATATTTCTGCTTAGAAATATAACAATTTTACTATTTCAATTCAGTCGAAAATTTAATTCTTTCCAGTTAGTTGGCCACTGTGGTGTTGTGTTGGGTTCTTGATACCGAAAAATATATTGACGCAAAACATCTGTGTCTGTCTATTCATCCGTCCTGTTCGTTCATCTGTCTGTTCGTCCTTCGGTCTGTCCGTCTATTTTCTCTTCGTCCAACTGTCTGTCCTTCACCTGACCGTCCGTCTGTCTATGGTCGACGCTACCGCCTAAATCGTTCAAACGAATTTATCTAAAATTGATATTCCCCAATCGATCTAAACGAACTCAAGGCCCTGCGAGTTTGAAAAGAATATTCATCTTTGGGGTTTCTTTACATGAACCCTCGAGAATATTTTTAAAAATTTCTCAAAATAGGCTTAGAAGCACGGCATTCGTTAAAATCTCTGAATTTTCGAAAATTGCAAATGTTTAAACTTTTTTGGCGTCTTTCTACAAACACAGAATTGAAGAGAGATACTTTTTTTCTGAAATGAAATCAGTTCTAAAAAATTAGGTCTTTAAATAATGTCATGTATGTATTTTTTTTATTTTTTTAAACTGAGTACTTTTTACATAATGTATGCGTGTAAATAAGCTGACATAGCGCACTTAAAAGGATGTGTGAATAAAATTAAGCTTCTGACAACGTCACAATGTTTGGGAGACTCCTGAGTTCTCAAAAGATCCCTAAAATCTCGAAAGACTCCCCTGAGTTCTGAAAAATCATTTCCGAAAATCAGAGATGATTTTTTGGATATCAGGAGAGTTTTTGGATTGTATTTTGTGGATAAATGGGAACTTAAAATTTGTTTCCCTGATTTTTCTTTTCTTAATGATTTTTCTTTTCATTGATTAGTTTGTTTTTTTAAGTTTTTCTTTTCTTTAGAAAAGTGTGAATAAATATATGTTTAGCATATTATATTATTATTGGATTTATGTGATATTCATGTCTAACTTCCAGAGAGATAGAGAGACACTCTACAGAGAAGTAGAGTTTCTGTAAACCTATCACAGAATAATACAGAATATGCATGAGTTTAAGATACTTCTTAGTACTTCATACTTTGCGATTTACGAAGTTTTCTACTCCAGATGATATTTTCTTCTCAGAGTGGTGTAGAAATACTTAGGAAACCATATAGTCCGTACACAATCTGTGATGTAGTTTCTGGTGAAAGTTTTAATTAGAGAAGATTAGTAGAGCGCATCCAATCGTGCAATTAAGGGGAGAACGAAGATAATAAAACAAGTCCTTTACGCAAGTTTTATGAGTCATCGTCTCGCGGCTTTAGTGTTATCCGGTGATTTAATCTAAACTGGTTTTGTTTATTTATTTATTGGAGTTTAGAGGCCTTCAGCTGCCGATTTATTTGAGGCCAACGCATGATGAGCTAATAAGTAGATGATAAAGATAATGATAAAATGGTGGAGCGCTGGTGGAAATAGCTAGCGTAATCAAGAAACCGCGAGAAAACCTGCCAAAAGCTCACTTTGTCCATCACAAATAGCAAGTGAAATACATTAAACTTGGGGCCCCGACGCTGATATAAGCAGGCGCTAGTCTTCTTGCAAATGTCTATCTAAAATGGATGGTTCTAATAAAATTGTATTCTTGTATTCTTAACAACAGAAAGCTTCATTAAGATCAGTCCAACAATATTTATATTGTTGTGGAAGAGAAGGCAACTAAGTTTTTCAATTGTCTCTGAAACGAAAGAGGAGGCAATAGAAGTGGGAGTGTTCGGGACCGTTTGGGAACAACGCATCAGAATGGAGAGGGAAACAAAAACTCGGCATGAATGATGGTTGAGAGCGGGCGCAGTGAACAAAACCGCTGTAATAGACCCTCTGAGAAGCATCGCTTACGCCGAGTATGAGCGCCCCACTCATTCATAGCGAGTGGAATGCCTCCTCCCTTCTGAAAGCGAGCTCCGCGTTGGGCGGTGGGCGGGCGGGGCGGGGTCGGGGCGAGGCAGTGTTCCGCTCAGGTAGACGTGGCTACCTCTGGCCACCATGGGAGCTTCCACGCCCCTCCACTTCCTCGGTCGCCCTCACCCCCTCCCAATCAAGCGAGGCTCCAAAAAAGGCATGGCTTGGGGGTCATGCCCCTTGAAATTGTTCAGGGTGCGAAATATTTTAAATAATTATAAATATGTTCCAAAATGATACATTTTTTAGTTTATTGCAAAACAAATAATGTATTTTTTAAAAATTGTTTTTTAAGGTTGTCTCGTAGTTAAAATTCAAATAATTTCTACTATAAAAGTAGTAATAAATATAACATCATTTAGATGAGTAATTTCCAAACTATTTGAAAATTTAACAAATTCGTATTAAAACTAATATGTGAATGAAATAAATATTGTCAAAAATTAAATTCCGTTAACCCTTAAATAGGGATGAGAGCAATTCTCATGGCATGCGGCGTATAGAGAACACCACTTCATTGCTTGGTGCACAGGCAAATGAAACTAGAAGGTAGGCTTCCTCGGCCGGAGCCAGAAACATACACACTGCATTTCCTCTGAGGAGAGAGACAGAATGAATGGCAAAACGTTGGATCAGTCTTAGGACGCCATGTGTCCTCAAAAGAAGATTCTAAATGTTTACGAAACATTTTCAAGTAGAATATTTATTATACAAAAAAATTTATTTGAACACGTTCACATTTACAATAAAGATGTTTTACCTAAGAAACAAAATGTAAAGAAAATTGATGATAATTTTACAGACTATATTTCTGAATTTGATATTTCATCAAATTTTTTTGTTTGTGATTTTCTAGAAAATTTGTTTCTCAAGAATGTCTTTGTCCACTTTATAATTTCTTGTATTTGTTTTTGCCGCACAATTTATTGTTTTCTAAAATTACTTTAGAAAACAGTATGTTTCTTGTCTTGTATGTATTTCCTCCTCAGATTTATTGTCAGGGTTGGACATTTTAGTATTTCCCTATTAAATCTCGGATAAGTCATCGACGATCAATTCTTCGGCGATCTCAAAGAACTGGAATTATATCTGGTTCAATGATTTTTCAATGTAATGTATAATAAGTAATGTGTAATAATGTTTCTATGTAATACGCAATAATTTTGCTATGTGATATCTATGTAAAGTTATCAAAAATTCCATGTTTGAAGGAATTCCAAAAACTACTCTACCCTAAAGCCAATTATTTGGTTTCTAAAAGAACGTGACAAATGCTAAACCTTTACTTTGTGAGTAACGACTAGTAACAAAAACTGGGCTTTTACTTTCTACTTAAAAATCAAAAATATAAAATTATTTGTGTAACATTGTCGCGCGTGGCGTATGGAGTTCACCAAGACGCGTGGGGAAATGAAAAGTGTGGTCCACAGTTATTGAGACACGCAAAAGCTACGTGTTGACTCTCAGACGACAGAGCCAGAACATGTGGCAAGGCATTAGGCGTGTGTATTTCCGGCTTATCGAAATTTCAGGAAAGACAAGCTAAGAGTTGCATGAAGTACGCCGCGCGACCACTTGTGTCACTTAAAAAGTTTTTCCTATGCGTTAAGAACAAATCTTAAATATTTTTCGAAGATACCTTACTCTCTTCCCTCTTCGTTTAGCTCATTGGTCATCGTGCTCCAATGATTCCTTTCCGTGAGGCGACCCCCGGTTCGATTCCCGGTCTGGCATGATTACAAAGTGCGTTTTCCTTGAAATGTCCCCGTATATGTTGTTGTATGACGATGAGAAAACTCATTTCTCAGGTTGGGAAGATCATAATACGGCGTTGAGATGTCTTTGTGCTAACCACACGTACCCCACCAACCCATAGCCGCGAAGCCAGGACGCTTCTGGCAGGCCATGGCCCATAGCCGTCGCGCCAAGTAGACAGACAAGCAAGCAGGCCTTAGTCTCTACCACCTCATCAACATCCAATACCAATTTCAACACCACAACCACCACTAGTTGTGTATTGATACTATATTGACATTAAGGCAGAACTTAGAAAAAGAAAAGGTCTGATTGATTTCTCTTGCAATTAAACAAATGGAAATGTTTCATTCTCTGACACCAACACCACAAAACTAACGGCGAGGGGAGATACCTGAGGAAGGAAATTCCCCAATTGCCACGTGTAGAATGGCGCCGGTTCTCTCCATCCAGCAGGGGAGGAACACCGCCGTCCCATGCGCAAACAGCATTCACTACACTAACGGGACTAATGACCATAGCAGTTGACGTGCGCGGAAACATCAATCAATTTCAACCACTGACTTTGTTTTCCATCAACGTCACCGCAACCACGAAATGACACCAGAACGAGATCAACCTTCACTACCACTACCAACCAACTCCCACTCAACTACCTCTACCTACCACTACAACCAATCCACTATGTACTCAATCAACAACAACTACTACATGAACGATAAGAGAATCAATTTCAATGACCCCTACCTCCACTACTATAATCTTCATTAGAGCCATTAAATCGTTATATGACCATTGAAAAGATTTATTATAGAAAATCATAAATTATTAAAATGATCAAATGTGTATTCTAATCCAAATTTACATCAGCACTTCATAAGGGAAGTGCTTTTAAATGCCGGAAATGCATCAGGGAAAACTCCATTACTGTTATCGTTCTTCAAACTAACGTTTTCGCCAGCACTGAGAAAAGCTGTATTGGATCATTTTTAGAGAGGGAATCAGAATGGAATCAGCCCTGAATGAAAGAGTGAATGAGCCTAGCGTGTTCCATAAAAGGCAAAGGTCTCCTGCAAGAGGGGAAGCTCTTGTAAAACACGTGGTGAGCCATTCCACGAAAGTATGAATTAGCACTGAACATCTGCACTTCTTAACAGGTATCTTTCATGATCCTTCCAAATTGTTCTACACCATTGTGGCCCCACTAGTTAATTGAAATAGTCAGCCAGTCTGGTCCGTGGTCTTCCTCAGCTTCTGCTTCCGATGAATGGATCTCACATGGTGGTTTTCCGCGCCCATCTGTCTTGGTGAAGTCTTGCGACGCGACCCGCCCGTTTCCATTTAATACTTGCAGCCTGCTGCGCAACGCCTTTGGAGGATGTGATAACCTGGAGTCTTGCGTTTGAAACTCTGTCCTGTAGTGAAATGCTCAGGATTTTTCTTCCATTTTTCTTTGGTGAATCTCTAATGAGCTCTTTTGTTTGTCCGTTAAGGACCACGTCTGGCAAGCGTAGATTAGGACAGGAATAAGTCCTATTCACTCAAGGGATCAGTCCTAGTCACATTGCATTTGTGATTATTCGTGAGCAAACTAAGACTATGGACTGCTTGTCGAGAAAGACAAAACGCGACAGAGCCTTCTGTTGCTCAGGCTTGCGGAATGTTTTCAGCTTGATCGATATGAGAACATGAAAAAAAGGAAACATTATGACGAAAAAGGAAGAAAAAAATAGAAAACTAAGACTATATATATATATATATATATATATATATATATATATATATATATATATATATACACCTCAAGATCCAAGTATATAAGACTGTTATAAGACCAGTAATATTGTATGGTGCCGAGTGTTGGACATTAACAAATAGACTTGAATGTATGCTGATGTCCTGGGAGAGGAAAATCTTAAGGTGCATTTTCGGCCCCACATGTGAAAATGGCATTGGAGGATAAAGAGTAATTTAGAACTCACCAATATGTATAAACAACAGATATTGTTGCAGAAATTAAGGTCAGAAGACTACAATGGCTCGGACATCTATTACGAATGGAAGAAGAAAGAACCCCAAAAATTATTTTCTGTAAAGAACCCGAAGGAAGAAGAAAGAAAGTAAGACCCCGTTTAAGATGGCTGGATGATGTGGAGATGGATCTGAGAGTGATGGGAGTGAGGGGGTGGAGAAGAAAGGCAAAAGAGAGAAGTGAATGGTCATTGATCGTTCGAGACACCAAGGCTAAACTTAAAGGGCCGTAGTGCGACAGAAGAAGAAGACAATATATATATATATATATATATATATATATATATATATATATATATATATATATATATATATATATATATATAGCCATGAGGAGCAAACAAAATGAAAATCTTCCTAAACAACCCCAGAAGATCAGCTACATGTTTGTTAAAAGTCTTAAAATCATAACAAGAATAAAAAACATTTTGCCATACTACCGAGCTCAAATCATTATTGTACCAAATACCCCCCCAACCACCACCATCGACAATACCTTAATCTTCACTTTCCCCCCTACCTCCCCCTTTGAATAAAATCACCCCTGCCGTCAACACCTGGCAGCTGAAGCGGCATCGTCGCAACGTTGCTCATCTGGTGGGGGCGGCGGAGTGTCACCGCTACCTGGCGCCCTCTCATTAGGGCGGCGGCGCTTCGCTTGGTGCGCGGCTAAGAGACTCCGCGGGCCCATTGCGGGGCTTAGTGCGCGCCGCTCGCCCCCAAAGCCAGGCCCAGGCGCCGGATCGCCACCCCCGACCCCACTCGCCTCGCCCGCCACGCCCACGCTCCAGCAGGCGGCTTTAGGACTACTGCAAAGACTCTGCGGTGGGTAGTCATCCCTTCTATAAAATATTCTTCCGTCTTCTCAATTAGACGAACAAATATTTCTAATGGCTGTTTCAAACGCTTCGTTTCTTGACGATTTCCCTTCTTTTTTAATGTCCACAAGGTTCAATGCTGAGGTGTGGTTCTTTCATTAAAATGACTCCTGTAAACGACAATAAGAAAATCTGACGGTTTTTTGTGCGATTTACAAGACGTCATCGCCACAATAGCCCTTAAAAGTGATACTGCTGTTTAGGAAAGTATCCCCTGGAGTGGATTAAATTGCACAATACCTTCTTCGCAGCAGTATGTTAGTCCGAGAACGAGTGGTCAGATACGTGCAGAATCTCAAATTCTACAGTGCAGAAAATTAAATTGGCAGATCCGGTGGCTGAGATCGCTAAGGCAGTAGTGTCGTAGTGATTTCAGACAGAAGGGTCGCGGGTTCGAGTCCCGCCTCGGGCATGGTTGTATTTGTGCTCGTCCTTTCACCCCTTACCATCACCATTTCGTTTCATCCTCATAGTTGCCATAACGTTAACTCCAATAGTGGTCGCTAATGACGATGATGTTAATGCAACATTAAGTAACAACAACAAAAAATTGGCCATTTGATGTTCTACGCGAAGGAAAAATCCGAGAGTACGATGGGATTATATCGTGAGAGGAGATGCTCTATCCCAACTCGAGTCCGACAGGTGAGCGCAGCGGCGGAAAGCGAGCGGCGAGCAGAGCACTTGTTGAAGAGACCAAAGCCCGGCACTGAGTTATCACATTGTAGGAAGAATGAATAAAAACCCATTCATCACCTAACTTCAGTGCTTGCCCAAATATTTAAGCATGGTTTGTTGTATTTGTTAAATTATCAAATCTCTATTATTGTAAAATTCAATAATTTCGTTGTACATGAATGCATTTGGCAAGACGTAGATGGCGGCAAAATTAGAAGAAAGTTTGCTCAAAACATATCTTCCAAAAATATTTAAATCATAATTTGTAAAAAATGTATTTCATAATATTAAAATTAAATAACAAAATCGAATTGTACAATGAATTAAAGCAATATTTTATTCATAAGAGAAAATGTTTAGCATCCGAGTTAATGCAGGGAACTGGGGGGGAAGCTTTCGTGAGAAAATTAGCTAGAAATCTCAGTTGTTGCTTTCTTTTCTTTTCATAAGCAATTGTCCAAATGAAAGACATTGTCTTTGTTTTCATAAATAAAATTTACTTTTTATTGCTTTTAAGGTATCATTGAGAAGTAAGCAAATTGTACATTTCGAACTATAAGAATAACATACACGCAATTACTTATACTTTAAAATAGTGATTTTTTTAATTTACCTCTTTACATATCAGGCAGCTTTTCCATATTCTAAATGTTTATTGACGAGGAATAGTAATTGAATAAGAGAGGTATCTCTCACCTCACTAGAAGGTATCTACCTCGTCAGCCATCTTATTAATGTGGGAAAACTATTTTATTGGTTGTATTAATTTCTATTTTATCCAATTGTACTGATTTGCTCATCAATTCCAAAGCGAATTTCTTTATTGATGTTTCCGAGCTCGATAACTGTCACGAGCCGTGGTGCACTGAATGTTTTGTCGCGGGAGGTGACGGAGGTCCTTCCCACTGGATGATGAGATCCCGCGCCCACTAACACTCGGGATATCCCTTCCAGGTATCTCCGCCCCAGCCGGGACAAGCTCTAAGCTGCCGTCATACACGGTAGTGTAGTGCAAGGGTGAAGATAGGAGAAGGAAGAGGAAGAATAGATCGCGCGGGATTCTTGCCCTATGTTACGAAATTGCTCCGCCTTTCGCTTGGCGTTGATCGGAGAAACCATGGAAAACTACCGATCAGAACAGGCGACCGCAAACATTTTCGTACAGACAACTATTGAATTCGACCTCGCTGACTAGGTAGTCTCGAAATTCGCTCACTGTCAGAGCTCGAACTGTAAGACATATCGATCAGTCACTGAAGACTGTCACTGCAGGCTCTGATCTGCCCTGCAAATTTTTTTAATTAAATTATTTGTTCACGTGACTTCTTGTACAATGAAACCTGGGTTTTTGTATGCTTTAGTTTTCTTACAATTCGCGTTTCGAGCTTCTCAAGTCGAAATTGGGTCCCAGTTCTTGAATATTCGCTCGGTTTTCGCGCAGCTGAAAATACCGTCTTTACGAAACATGACCAACCGCCCGCGACTCGAACCCTCGTTTCCCGGATCAAAGTCCACACAGAGCATCCCATGCGTTGTGACTCAGTCAAGATTCTGTTTGAGTGAGCATCGCCCTGCACATTCATTCGAAATATTACGTCATAATTCATGCTTTGTGTTTGTTTGTTAAGTGCGAATACTAAAGAAACTAGTATATTAGAGCCAAAGAAACTTTAGTGCCAACCATTTTGTAAAGAAAAGAATAAACATGACAGTCGCAAAACACAGAAGTTGTGTAAAAAAGTATATTTATTAATATTCATAGGTATCTGGACAGAAATAATTGAATTTGCATTATTTCTGATGAGAGATGTTGCTTCAGCTTTCGTTCATTCGAATTTAGTCGGTCGTTTTGGAACGGGTTCATCAGGAAAACCAAGGTCACTATGAATACGGTACTCCTCACGCACTTCAAGAACATTTTATTCTCTTTGAGATACAGGTTATTCCTTTTTGTCGAGAATGCCCTTCTTTGGCGATCTCTCACCCAGCTAGTTTGAGCCCTCGGCGCCGCGTGGTCCTTCAACGGGTCCCTTTTCTTCCCTTTCGTTCAGCTGGCCAGCAGCCCAGTGCCCTCCCTCGCGCGCGCAAACACTTTCCCCGCCCCCGCCCCCGCCCCCGCCCCCGCCCCCGCCCCCGCCCCCGCCCCTCTTGACGAAAGCGAACTGCCGGCTCAGAGCCGCGCAGCCGACTGCGCTGAAGTGAGGCCGTCACGTGCCACAAAGAGATCACCCTCGAAAAGATGCCCATTTTTGCACTGCCCTGCTCTCCCCACCCCACCCCACCCCACCCCCACCAACAAAACTGCAAACAACGCCCTCTATTCACAGTGTGGCTGTCCTTCCGTACGCTTGAAGCCACTCGCGAGCCCCTAAAGGGATTAGAGAGAAACATGATCCCCAGAAGGTTGACTACGGTTTGGCGATTCACTCCCGGCATTAACCGAAATGCATCGGAACAAACTGTCACGCACACCGACATAAACGTGTTTTCTAGCGGTTCTTTTGTGCTGGACGTGGACGACAAATAAGAAGTCCAATTTTCTGTGTTTAGTGAGACGGTGTAGTAAACAGTTTGGGAGACTTGACGAGAGAAAACGCTTGACCATAAAGAAGAGGAAAATCAGGGCAATGAAAAATATTATGCGATTAGTTGACCTAAATCTTTGAAACTTTTCATGTAAAGTTCACGGTAGTTCAAAAGGTAAGGACTTCTGACTGAATCGTTTTTCGTGTATTGAAAGTAGAAAAGAAAGAAGAAAAAATAGAAAATACGTAGTGCATACAATGATTATTGTATTCTTCACATCGTAGTATGCATAATTGCATGCAGTTGAAGCAATGCATTTAGTCTTGATTCATACAAGTATCAAATTATTAGAAGGTTTTACTTGTCACCAATTTTACAAATTATGTGAAACAAATTTTGGAAAATATTCAGCGACGAATATTAAATTGTGCGTCAGCACAAATCTCTACGAAAACAGTTAAATGTTATTCAAAATATCCATAGAACTAATATTAAATTTTCCATTTTATATTTGTTATAAGTTTAGTCTTAATTTGAAATATTGTAGCATTTAGATGTATTTACATATACAGAGTATTACACATCTTTTATTTTGTTATTTTCAGTAATATTTTTCACGTGTTTATTTGAAAAATAAATATTGATAACAAAATATTTCTTTTTTCTCCCTGCAGCTTTTATTTTGCACGTACCGTTGTTCCTTTGAAACACGTGTTTTCAACCCGAGTAAAGATGGTGTCTTTGTTTTGATTCGGTTGGAAGAGTCTTTGGATTTTCTCAGCTCGGATGTCACTGGAGGTGTCGCTTTCCTTATCCTTGAGTGGCTGCAAGCGAGCTTCTACTTGACAAAAGGATGCAGAACAATAAGATACCGTTTCAAGGAGCACCTTAAGAGCCTCCTTCCATTTCGCTGTTCATTCGCCAGAAAATAGACCTCCAGAGTTTCAGTTCATAACCAGAGAGTGTATTAACTTCCAACATCTAAACTATGAATGTTTAAAGCATATATTTACTATATTTATATGGTAATAAAACATTTATTATATCACAATATTTTTAAGCATATTATTAACCTTATTTTGAATTATTCTGGGAAACATAAAGATGAATTTAGTGATAGAGAATAATTAACGCATTAAAAACTAACAAGTTGATTAAAATGAAGAATTTACTCATTAATTTTCATTGCAAGTAGAAGAATTTTTGTACGAAAATTAACTTTTTACTTTATTATCAATCTTTTTTTTTCGGAAATTACAAATGTTAATTTTTTTTAAATTGCTCTTCACCTCTAAGATGATTTGAGCAATTTTCTTTATGAAATCGATATTCTAATTGAAATATTTTGAATTGACGTCCAAAGATTTTTTAAATTATTAACCCTTTTTACGCATGCCTATTAAAGACCTAAATTAATACATTTACATTGGTGAATAGAGACCGGAAAAATATGTACATAAATATGTGATGAAAACAGTAAGAATTATTAACAAATATGTCAATTCGGATATAATACGTAATATTAAAATACACTAATTATAAAATACCATTACATAATACGAAATTACATTTATAAAAAAAATTTCCTAAACAAATTTTAAATATAATACAAACGTTTTAAAAATCATTTGGTGAGCATAAGTTGATGTACACTTTGCAACATACAACTTTCCCGTCAGTAGTAAAAACTTCATCCATTGCTAACCAGGATTGTAGTGGATTTTAGTTAGTGGATTTTTAAGGGCGAAAAAAATCCTTCGTACGCCTTCCTTCGGAGGGGAAGTAAAGCCGGCTGTCCCATGTTAGTAGATTTACTGCATGTAAAAGATCCTCAAGCCTAAATGAAGCCTCTGAGCAAAATTGAGATCCGCCTGTTTCGTCGCCCAAGATAATACCTCCTTTCTCCGCTAAGTGGTGAAAGGAGCGTAACGAAATTTGCGTGGTTAGACGGAAGAGCGGGCCTGATGGCCCGAGTCTCGCCACGTAAAATAAGGCACTAACTAATCGTAGTTTAGCAGCCAGACTAGACGCAATAGAAGCCATCGTACAAACTGGCGATATCTACGACCAGCAGACAATCACTGCAACTTGCATTCTCGGAAATTAGGATTAAAGGTCAGAAAACGCGGCGTCAGTGATACTTTTCTCACCTGAAGTTAAAATTGATCTCCGTCGCCGACGCGCACCTCCTGCTACTGAAAGAACTGAAGCAGGCGCGCCGGACCTGGATTAGACAGCGCGCAATGATAGGGAAGGGAAAATGCCGACTTTTTTAAAAGTTCTTGTACTTATTTTCATAAAGAATGTAATACAATTGATGAAAATTGATAGAATAAATATTTTGTGAAAATAATAAAATATGTAATTTAGTAGTAAATATGTAACAATATGTAACGAAAATATTGGATATTGTATTAGGACGGCGACAGATCGCCAAGATTATAATTTTGAGAACGGTAAGTAAAACGACAAACAATATGAATTTACACAAAAATCTTATGTCTAGGGATGAAGTCGTGTGTACTTAATTATTCGGTACAAGAAGCGTTGTTGTGATACATTTGAATTATTAAAGAATTCAGCTGTTCGGTTTCCCAGCCTGGTGGTGAAGGGCCTTGGGGCACGTGCGGCCGCGTACGCGTTACATCCGGGATCTGGGTTCGAATCCCGCGAAGGCGTGAACGCAACGGCGACTGCGCATTGTGACATGGTAGAGCTTCATCAACGTCCAAGTTTAACATTTCATATCCCCTCTCTCCCCTTTCAAACATCGGTACTCTCTTTCAGAACCGGCTGTTTGAAGACGAAAAGGGCCAAAGGCAACACAAAACTTATTCAAATGGAAGTATAAACTTACCAAGAGAATGTATAAACACTACACAAGAAATATGGCTTATATCTTATGACTATTTGGAAAATCTTACGCCCAGATGGATATTCAAAACCCAAAGATCCATGAGTGAAACAATCCATAGACACTTCAAATGAAAATACATCCGCAAGATACCAATAGATTGTCATTGTATGAAGTGAAATGTTTTAGTAATAGTTTATGGAAACAATGTGAATACCGTTGGGGCGTCGAGGAAAGATACAGTTCGTTTATGAGGAAATTTCTACGAGTCTTTCTGGCGATGCACGCGCACTCTGTTGTGTATTCTCGTAACTGAAAGCTTCGGAGAAGACGTGTGCTGCATGTCATGCACTCTCTGAGCGACTGGTGGAAGCTCTTGCACTCAACGCGGCAACTTTGAATGAGCGGATTTTCCTGCAAGCAAAACATTTTCCGATTACACCTCACCATTTATCACTTCTTAATTTGAATATAAGGATAAAATACCTGGTTAAATATTGCTTCTACATCATTTCTGCTTTCCGCATACTACATGTAAATTATGCAGAAAGTTATGTAACGCTGCACCGCAAAACAGCTATTTTTCGGTAGAAATATTCTTATTATATATTCCTGATACCGAAAAAGAGAATAATTTCTGTTTCCATGTGTAGTATATTATTTCCTCTAACACATTGTGTAGTCAGAATTCACTTTTTGTGGTCTTTGATACCGAAAAATTCGTTGATGGCGTAGCTGCGTTAAAGCGTCTGTCTGTCCATCCCCCCGTCTGTGTGAACAACGATAGTAGCTAAAACCTAAGCAGGATTTTCACCAAAATTGATATTTATCACTCTATCTGGCTGATGTCGTGGTCCCTTGAATTTGAAATGGGTGTTTTAATTTGGGGGGGGGGATTTTATATTACGCCTCAAGGATATTTTCAAATTTTTCTCAAAAAATGGCTCCAAAATTGTTGATAATCTTCGTCCCGGATAGCGTAGAGGACGCTTAAAAAGAGAAAGCTTTAAAACCGCGTGGGTCTCAGTTTTGTTGAAATGTCTAAATTTTAGAAATTGTAAATATTAAAATGTTTTGCTACTCCCGTTGTATAATTCTGTCGTTTGATGGCTGCAACCCATTGCATAATGATACTGATTACGATACAGATTTCATTATGATACAGGTTCTTGACAGTAAAGTTTACAAACCAAGTTTTGACACTTCATTAATTATTGAGAATCTTTCTAGTAAATGTTTCGTTCGATTGTGTACATTAAAATTGCGTTTAATATGATATTATGATTGTCAGTTTTAATTTATTTTATTATCAGTGATTTTTATTAGGAATATTATTAAAAATACATTGAATCGTAATTTCACTTTGATCCTATTTGACTAGTTCAATAGTAGTGGTAGAGGGAACATATGACTGACGTTAAGATCAGAACGCAAGTCATTTTGTGTTATATAGTGCTGCCGTGTGATTGCTCTTAAAAACCGGCCAATTCTTTAATTTAAAATGTCTAGTGAATCAGAGGTTGAGATGGCATCTCAAGAAATAAGAGGAAAGGCAAAAATTGGGACCTCGGAATTATTGCAGCAACTTTTGTACTCTCTCGCAGGCGGACTCCTAAGCTCTCGCGGCAGGTAGGGTAGCTGCCCGCTAGGTGGCCTTGGCTGAATCCTGAATGTCAACTGCCACGAAACGATCCCGTGTAAAAGTTTCTTATAAAAGTCACCAGAAGTCGTAGAAAAAGTACCGTATGAAACTCGATGTAATGGGTATTAATGCACTCGTTTGAAGTTTACGATACTCGCTCGTATCGTAATATCACACTCGTGTATTAATACTCAACATTTCTTCATCGTTTCATAATATACTATTATTGGTGTCTTTGTATAACTAGAGAATTGAAGTTATTAATTTGTCCTCAGAATAATGTAATATATAGTAATATACATCTCATACTCAGGGTCAGAATTTGTGGGAATATACTGCATACTCAGAATATAATAATATATACTGAAATTATTCTTCAAAATCTTTAAATGAGGACATATACTTTTTTTAAAATTATGACTAGTTTTCGCGTAATTTTGAGTTAAATGTTGGCAATATTAAAAAAATTTACAAACAAGATTTTCTAAAAACACCGATCCACATTTTATCTTTAAACCTTTTGTGCATATAGTGCTATACGCGCCGAATAACATGATAAGAAAACCATTTTGTTATATTATTTATGTAATTTTAGGTCACTCATGGCGTTAATATTTACATGTCGGGCATTTTCTACACATTAATACATTTGCGAGCACAGATCCATCAAATGATTTCTTAGGAAGATCCTCGAAAACTCAAAATTTCTCTGTTAAACTTAGCCGAAAAATGCGCAGATTCAGAAGAGCTCAAATGACATTTTCTCAAGAACGGATCTAAATTTTTCAATGCAAACTAGTGAGAACCCGTCAAAATTTGACGGTGAGATCTGAGATAAATGTAAAATACTGTACCCAGACTAATGTTCACAATACATTGCATTGTTTGGATCTTCAGGGTATAACGAAGATATTCTGTGATGAGGAGTTCCCAAAATTTTGAACACGTATGGCCCATGACCAGGTGACAATGCAATATCGGCACAAAAGATATAGCACTATTATACTGAAGGATATTATTTCTAAAGTTTTTTGATGTGTCATCATTTCCTATGAACAACTGTTTGATTTTTTCTGGCATATTGCTCGAAGGTATACTTATTTTCCCATTTAAGCAACGCAAAGTAAATCGTTTGCAGAATTTCTCTCACGTGGAAAGTACAAAGCAGAACAAAACTGACATCTTATAGACAATGACCCAATAGAAAACGAAACGACCTCACTGTCACGACACCTATGCTGACTTTCTCTTTCCCTGCGTTCAGTTAATGTACGTTTGCGTCTTTTGGGGCGCGTGGACAACGATTCGGAATTCGACATAACCTGTAAACAACTTCACTAAAGTATTACAACCGAGCAAAACCCACTGTGCGAATGTTCTCTACAAAATACACCACAGAAGCAAATACGTGCAGTCAACACCACAATGCAATTATTACGCTGAAACAAAACTTTGACGAATTGTAAACAAATCTCAACAATCAAAACAAAACATCAAGCAGCGTGCCACCCTTTGAACACCCACAAAACATCAAACTGCCACCCTTTGAAAGAAAACAATTGACTATTGATAAGCGTACTATTGAAGAATGATTTAATTAATTAATTTACACCGTAAATGTTGGTGAATCAACACAAACAATATCTGATAACACATCTAGGGATCATATGCTTTCATTTAAAAGAAAAAATACAACAATCGGTTCAGTAGAAGCTCTAAACGAAGCCATGGCAGAATACCTTATTTTTTTAAATATATAGATTTGCACACAGGAGTATGTTTCACCTTCTGAAATATTCTCAAGACATATTTCTATTCTCCTATTAGGGGATCAAAACATGAGAAAATGGGAAAAAATGTTTTGGCACCGATAGGTAACAGTTGAGACGACAGTAGGGCAACAACAAAACTCTAGCCTAGACTAAAGAGATTAAAAAACTAAACAGTCCGAGAAAGTCTCTGCCATTATGTAGAACCATTAGTTACTTTCTCGTATACATACGTACATAGAGAGTCATATACGTAGTATAGAGAAAGTTATGTACTGCTAGAGAAAATCGATTTCAAGATTTCAAAGGAAATACACGTATTGGGGACCCCTTATAAAAGTTGTATTACCTTCTCGTATACATACTCTATCGTATATCGTATGTATAGAGATAGTTATGTAATGCTGCGGAAAATCGATTTCGAGATTTCAACGAAAATGCACGCTTTAGGGTCCTCTGATACCAAAACTGTGTTTTTCAAAACGTCCGTTCGTCTGTCTGTCTGTCTGTGTGTCTGTCTGTCTGTCTGTCTGTCTGTCTGTCTGTCTGTCTGTCTGTCTGTCTGTCTGTCTGTCTGTCTGTCCGTCTGTCCGTCTGTGAACACTACTAGCGCCTAAACCATATGTATGATTGTTTCAAAATTGAAGAAACTCCTGTCCATACGGCTCTAGTTGAAGCTTTGAAATTTTGAAAAGCGTTCTTTAAAATTTTGGGGTTCTTTACATGAAATTACCCAGACATTTTCAACATTTTCTCAAAAATGACTCGTATTTTTTCTTCAAATTTCTTGTAAGAATTGAGTAAAATACACTTATAAAGATGACATTGGTCTTATTTTCACGGTACACACTCATTTTCGAAAATTGAAGAAGTTTTAATTTCTTTGGGTGTCTTCCTACAACTAGAAAATTTTCACATTTTTCCTTCAAATGAAATTTGTAGTCCACAAATAGTTCTTTCATAAAGGTGGTGTAGAGTTTTTTTGAAATTTTAGTAGTTTTCGTGCAATAGTACGTGAAATATTTGCAATGTAAAAAAATAACAATCGTGTTCTGAGACGCACTTCTAGAGTTTCGCATCTCAAGAAGTTATACAAGCTCTGAAAAAAATGAAAAGGAATAAGCCAACTGATCCTGGAGAGCTTTCGACCTATCGAGCTTTTAAATTATGCACCAAGCCTTGTTTTAGACAAGGCAAGGCAAGATGTGACAATGTTATTTAACAGGTGTGTTTTAACCAGTTGTGTGCCTGAAGAATGGAAGAATGCATGGATTAGTTCCATTCATAAAAAGGGAAACAGGAAAGACTGTTCGAACTATCCAGGAATTAGTGTAATAGCTACCTTGTGGCAACTGTATGGACTGAATAGTATGTATGGACGGAATAGCGACTGTATGGACGGATTTTGACTCGAAGACTGGAAATGGAGATCAATGAAATTGAGGAACAAAGTGGTTTTAGGACAGGAAGATCTTGTATAAATAATATATTCTCTATTAAATAACTTATTGAAAAGAAAATCTCAACAAATAGAGAATTACACTTAATTGTTATTGATTTAAGGAAGGCTTATGATAGTGTTCCTATAAATAAAACGTGGGAAGTCCTGACAAAAGTTTAGGTAAACTCTGCCTTGATAAATGTAATAAAGAGTCTCTATGAAAACAGTTTGAGTCATGTTAAGATAAAAAATGAAGTATAAGAAGGATTTATAGTAAATAAGGGTCTCAGACAAGGATATTCTCTTTCACCAACTCTGTTCAAGATTTTTATTGGCGAAACTCCAAGGGAATGGTCCAGAAAATGTAGAAATATGGGAGTGACTGTTGGAGACGAGAAGATTTATAAACTCCTTTTTGTTGATGACCAGGTAATTTTGGCTGATGATCAGGACGATATATATGTTAAAGAAATTGATAGAAACATAAAAAATGGGGACTCGAAATAAATAATGAAAACTCAAGATTCATGGTTGTAGGGAAATCTAAGAATGATCTAGAAACAGAAATAGGTATACTTCGAGTAGTAAAAAAATTTAAATATCTTGGAGTGACTCTAAGTTCAGATGGATCTGATGATAGTAACATTAAAAAAAAATCGGCAATATTACGGCAATATTTAAAAAAATATTTATTTTCTAAAAAACTGCTCCAAATTTTTCTTAAAACTTGTAAAAGGGGTAGTGCTAAATGCAACTGTATTAGATGACAACAACGACATTTTACTGTAATCTTTTGTTTATTCAATAATTACACAAATGTAATTTTATATATATCTCTCACGTCGTCGTTATATTACTGGCAATATGTACACATTATTTCATTTGTAAGAGTCAGCGCTTCAAATTATGTCTGATAACGTTTCTCGAAAACTCAAAAGATTTTGGCGAAAAGGAGCACAAAAATCTGCTGTTTCAGAAACGGCTCAAATTTCATTCAAATTGTGTCTTCACATTTTGTATGGATAATCCTAAATAGGATTTTCCCCCGATAGCGTGTCATCAATGCTACTTTGATGTATTTTGTGGGTTTTTGTTTTCAAAAATTAATTAAAACCTGTTTCTTTTTAGTAATATCTCTCTTGTCAATAATTACATTAGGGCATTTCACAATTACATTATCGCATTTGTGAGTACAATTGCTTAATATAGTTTATTATTAGTTTTTAAAACATCAAAAGTTTTGGTTGAAAATGAGCTTTAAAATACGCATTTTCAGAAACGTTAAAACAATATTTTCATAAAAACGCTCCAAATTCTCCAGATCCAATTTTCCAATAACAAATATTTGTAGGGTGAGATTTTACTCTTCTATAATATTGTTAAAGTGATGTTTTGATTCTACGTTTAGCGTTTCGAAATGCTGAGAAAACTGAAACCCTACAATTGTTGCCCAGGGTCATCTCAGCCATTGAAAAAAACTACAGATTTCTTGGTTTTTACACTTCTTCAAAGCATGGTACGGCATACATCTGTTGTCACATTACCCCACAATATTATCATTAAACCGAAGCGTGCAGTATTTCAATAAAAGATATATACGCATTTCAAAAATAGTGGTACTACAGCCGCTCATTCTTTCTTGTACTTGCGGTAACGATTACGTAATTTTGTAATATTGCATCTTTTACTATAGTAACACTTCGGTCATAATTTGAAAAATCAAACAATGTAACTCAAAATTTCTCGAAAACTGTTCCTCATTCAAAAAAGTGTATCTAATATGATTTAAATTTGATTGATGGTTCCGGACGCGTCAACAGCTGTCATTAGTCCCCTAAGTGTAGTCCACGTTTTTCCTTCGGGGTGTGGTGGTGATCTTCACCTGCTCGTTGGTGAGATGCGGCGCCGATCTACTGTGAGCTATCAGGGCTTTCTCCTTCAGCGGTGCACCGTCCTGCCGGGATAAGCTCTACGCTCGCGACCGGTCTCCCGGCGTGTGTGGTAATGTAGTGCATGTTAGTGTAAGTGTGTGTGTAAAGGGAGAGGATAGGACAAGGAAGAGGAAGGACAGATCGCGCGCGGTCCGTGGCCCGTTTGGTAGGGTACTGCTCCGGCATTCGCCTGGTGTTGATAGGAGAAACCACGGAAAACTACGGATCAGAGCAGCCGGCCGCTAGAATTCTCCTCCAGAGAGCGGCTGAATTCGCCTTTCAGACTAGCAAGTGCCGAAAATGGTGCCACCGTGGAGGTTCGTTGTGGCCAGAGGCGGTGCAGTAAAAGAAGTGACATTGGGGGGCGCAAGCCACGGGGCGGCGCACGGGCGCGCGCGGGCGATCGCATTAGCGAAGCCCCTCACGCCGGCGCCTAACGAGATGGCGCTCGGCGTCGGCGTCAGCACGTGCCCCGCAACTGGATTGGGCGGGCGACTCGGGCCATTTCCATTTCCTCACCCCGAAAGACGTCTGGCAATTTTGACTTTCTCCCTACGGAGTAGAGAGAAACATCGCGCTAACGAAAAAGTACAGAAATCCAGTTGCTAAATTTAGGAAAAACTCCTCTAACACATATTGTAGCTAGAATCCATGTTTTGTGGGGTTTGATACCGAAAAATCGAATGACGGGAAAACGTCTGTCCGTCCGTCCGTCCGTCCGTCCGTCCGTCCGTCCGTCCGTCCGTCCGTCCGTCTGTCTGTCTGTCTGTCTGTCGGTCAGTCTGTATCTGTCTGTAAAGAACTCTAGCGGCTAACCCGTTCAGCCGATTTTCTCCAAAATTGATATTCTCCAATCGATATGGTTGATGTCGCGGGCTCTTGAATTTGAAACCCATATTTTAATGTTCGGGGGTACTTTCCATGAAGCCCTTGGAACATTTTCAAGATTTTTAAAAAGAATGGCTCCATCACTTTTGATTAAATTTTGTCGTTGGATCCTGTAAAGAACGTTTAAGAGAATAGTGCAGGTCTCATTTTCGTTGAAAACTCTTCTTTTTCGGAAATTGCAAAAATTAAAATTTTTTTCGGCGTCTTACTACAATTAAAATTTTAAAGATAGAATTGTTTTCCCTTAATAAAATCTGTTCCTTAAAGATAGATTTTGAAATAAGTTCATTTACAATTTTTCGAAAATTTGAGAATTATACGTGTAATTTTGCGTGAAAGTACAGGCAAGAAAGTACGTGCTGTTTTAGTACTAGCTGTTTTAAGGTGAAAGCGGAAGAAATAACAGATAGCAATAATAAACAAGCATTAATTGAACTGTAAAATCTTCTCGAAAAAGTTGATTAGATTAATTTATTTGAAACGTTTTCATTTTTCATACGATGCAGGATGTGTACCTTGAAAGAAACAAAAAAGTAAAAATATTCCTCTTCCTTCTCCTCTTTCTATTCCTCCACCTTTTTCTCGTTCATATAGTAGATTTAAGATAAAATAGAAGTAAATGAAAGTTTGCAGTTTATCAAGGAAAAAGTTGGGCGCTACGTGAACCAGCCAGATATTGATTTTTTTTAAGTTGATTGCGCGGAAGAGTAATGTGATTTCACTAAGAATCTTCAGAGTATTAATAGTCCCCTAGCGTTGCATTTCTTGATCTTTTGTAAACGAGTGACGTCCAAATGAGTCCATATTGTCCGAAGAGTATCCGAGGCTTCGTATTGTAGCTTACAATTTCTAAATAAAGTGATTTAAAGAAATTAACAAACATGAGTGGCGAATTATTTACGTAGTAGGAAAGATCCTTCATGTACCGACAAGGTTCCACGTGACTGTCACGGGCCCTTCACTTCTAATTTCGCCTGTAATAAAAACAGTCTGGACGTTTGGCAAAATGTCTTCTAAATTATTATTGTTACGATTTGAAGACTTTTAACTATAGACGCCATTGAACTGTGATTTTGGGATTGTTTGTTATTTTCAAGTCGCCTTTTTGGTATATTTAAGCCCCACTACATATTTATAGAAAGTCTTATTTAAACCTCCTTCCTTTCCCATTATTTTGCTTTCTCTCATCACTTTGTAAGAAGTGAAAGAATTGTAATCGTGTGCTAAAAACGGTGATTTTTCAATAAAATTACTCTTATTGACGAGCCCTGGTAAAAAAAGTGGCTAAATATTGTTCCTCTGTGTAGAAAATTACTTCCTCTAACACGACGTGTAGTCAGAATCTATGCTTGAGTCCATGATACCGAAAAATCGAAGGCAGAATGTCTGTTTTTTGTCTTCGATCAACGCTAGCACCTAAATCGTTCAGTGGATTTTCTCCAAAATTGATATTCCAAGATCAATGTAAAGGGATTCGAGGCCCTGCGAGTTTGAAACGGATATTTTGGTGGGTGGGGGAAGGGAGCTACTTCATTAATTTTTACATTCAAAAACACTCGTAAACTTAAAAAAACACGCTGCTTTCGCTTCGTTAACTATAACCTTACTCTCAAATACTTGGAGACATGTCGATTGCCTTCAATAGATCAATTATAACTATCACAATTAAACAACAAATAAATTATGGCAGATTAGCGTTCATTTCAAGTTATGTTTAAAGTTTAGTATTTATTCTATGAAATCGGTTAGTAAGATCAAATGAGACAAACAAATCTAGGGCCCACTATTTTTCATTTAAAGCAAAAATCATGAAATTTGATTGAGTATAAAGCTCAAAGATCTTTCTCCATGAAAGTCCTTATAATGATTAATTATAATGATTTTTATTAATTAGATCATTGGTTATATAGATACCTTCTTATTTAAATGTAAATAAAAAATATCTTGTATCAATATTTATTATCAAATTATTGATACCAGACATCTTTTATTTACATTTATAATGATTTTTGTTATTTTCAAAATGTCAAATGTTTTAATAAAAATTGTAACTATACCGTAGTCTTCACTTTTACTTGTTGCCGGACAGTCGGCCATTAACGCTAACAGTGACAAGCAAAGTTTTTTCTTAGCTTCAAAGCTTATTCTTAGTTGCCTGATTTCGATACTTCATTAAGTCTCCTAACCATTACATTATTCTAATGGGGGTATCACAAGCTATTGATGCATGGTAATGTAATTTATTTTACTTGCCTTGCAAAAATGTTATTGGCATTTGAAATATGAACACGGTGGGGGCTAACCTTAGTCCCCCAGAGGTTCGTAACGCGGGCCCCCAATTTTCGGCTTGTAAAATAAAAACAATTAAGATTTTTGGCATTACTTATACTTTAGGGGGGTAATAAAAAGGAAGAGCCTACACTGAAGCCTATCAGTTTGGGAGACAGACAGACAATTTCAGAATATAACTCCAGAAAAGCCGAGAAGGGAGAGATTTAAGAGAATAATGAAGTTAAATGAAAAGCAAAACGAAGATTCCACCTCCGGTGAGGATCACTGATCACTGATTGTTACGAATTGGAAGTTCTACCAGGGATATCTTCCCTGTCAGGCTAAGAAGATGCAGAGTGCATATTTTGCAGAGTAAACCTATCAGAGGACTGTAGGAAAACTATGGGTGATGGGCTTTATGTGTTCACTCTGGGCTCATGTAGAATGTGCGGGGACGGAAAAAGATAAATGATTTTTACCATACTTGAAAATAGACTATAGACCCCCAAAAAGAAAACTTAATGATATTGGGAATGGCACAATTAATTCTTACTCCTAACCAGTTTACCAAGTTTCAGCTCACAAGCTTTGAATGTGACATGCGTAGCAGATACATCCATCCATCCAGACTTCCCTATTTTCCGGTACAAAATTGCATTATCATCTTGCCACCTTCATAAATCTTAACTATCTTTGTAAGAGCACAAATAGATCTTAATTCCGACGTGTGTGCAAAAAATGTTTCAAAAAACATTCAAAATTGATTGTACGACCGAAAATTTGATAATGTATTGTTGGGGCGATTCCAGTAATTATCCTTCCTATAATAGTGAAGGGAGGAAAAATAAAAATACGAAATACACTTGAGTTTTAAGGGGCTCAATTATTGGGTTAATGTTACAAAATTGTTCCACAATTTTACAACAACGTTACGTAACACTGTGTTGATTACGTTTCCGCATATTATAAGTTCATATTATATGTTCTTGTGTTGATAATCATTCAAAAAATAACATTAAGGTTTCTTCGTATACTTGTCTGCGCATAAGACCATAAGCCATTTTCAATACCTCAAGAGGTATCCTGTTACACAATAGTAAGTAATCCCGTTAGTAGAAACAGGACTCCAAATCGACGGTTCAGCAATATTTTGTTACTCGTTAACATGGGGAAATAGATCAAATTTGATTGAAGCACTTAACAATTGTTTTTGGATTTTTAAATATATTTCTGTCAGGTTGAGTGTCAGAAATATTGAGTCTTCGATCAGGTACTACATTAACTCGGTATCTGCGTTTATCAGGAGGTAAAAATGGTGCTTGTTAACTGGAAGTTTCCCGGGAGTACGCAGTAATTTTGACAGGTACTCTTAGCAACGGTGGTAGAAACGGCGATGGTATGAATGTACGGTGGTAGTAGAAACGGTGATGAGACCCAAGGGGGAGAAGGGTGCGGTAGGGAAGACAGTGTCGGGGCGGCGCCTGGCAGGGCGGGGAAGGTCGGGGCGGGGCGGGCGAGGCAGGAGGAGGCGGAGCAGGGCGAGACGAAGGGCAGCGCAGGGCAAGGACGGGAGGGATGCAGTGTCGGGTCCTAACGGAGCTGGGCTTGGCTAGGGCACGTTATAAACAGAATTCCTTCCTTTTCCTGTCTCATGGATGATTGTGGTCTGATTGATTAGTGATTTCGGTGCGTCAACGGCTAAGATTCCCGCAAGTGTAACGTATTTTCATAGCGGCAGGTGGCAGTAGCCTTCCGCTGCTGGATGGCGAGATCCGGTGCCGACCTAGTCGGATTGCTGAGATATTCCCCAACCAGATATCTCCCCGAAGCGAGGCACTGCCCCAGCTGAGTCAAGGTCTAAGTTCGCGACTGGTCTCCCGACAAATGTGGTAGTGTAGTGCATGTGGGTGTAAGTGTAATTAAGGGGTGAGGATAGGAAGGAAGGGGGAGGAAGGAAAGATCGCGATCGGTCCGTGTCCAGATTGTTACGGTACTGCTCCAGCATTTAAGTGAATTTATTTGATCGGAGAAACCACAGAAAACTACCGATTAGAGCAGCCGGTCGCTACAATTCTGCCCCAGACGGCAACTGAACTCGACCCAGCTGACAAGCTAGTGTCGAAAGTCCTGCCACCGTCGGGACTCGAAATCGAGGCCCTCCCGATGAAAAGGACTGCAGTGACATCAACTGATGCCCTGTGCCCCCTAAGCTAGTATGATTGTGGCAAAGTGCTCCCGAGCATCGGGTGCTTGAGCGAGTAGTTGAAAGGGGCCAGCTGCGTGCTTCATATGCGAGCCAGGCGAAATCCCACAAAGGCGGCCGCTGGCGAGGGCTCAGAGGGAGGGCCGTGTCGCGGAGAAGCCCCTGGCTGGGGGCTTGGGGGGCTTCGGGGCAGCGTCGTCGGCGGCGGCGGCCCCGCGCGGCGCTCAGTGCGCGTCGAGCGGCGGCGAGCGGACGGGCGGCAGCAGCAGCAGCAGCCATCGGCGACCTGGTGTCAGTGGAGGCGGAGGCGGAGCGCGCGGCTGGGTGGCGCAGCGGGGCGACGCCATGGCGGGGGACGAGCTCCCGGAGACGCTGCGCATCGAGGCGCTGCCCGACCCCGGCGACCGCTTCCAGCTGGGCGAGCGCCTCGGCGCCGGCGTCTACAGCGAGGTCTTCGAGGCGACCGACGCCGCGCAGGGCGAGTACCCCTTGACTTACACGGCATTGCCCTCGCTCATGGGCCAGCGTGCTCGCTTTCCATGGCGCGACCCCGGGTTCGATTGCCGGTCGGGCAAGATTATAGTGTGCGTTTCCCTTGCGATGTCCCAGTGTATGTTGCTGTGTGACGATCAGAAAACTCACGTCTCAGGTCGCGAAGACCAGAATACGGCGTGCAGATGTCTTGGTGCGTATCCGTAAACCCAGGGCCGCGAAACCAGGACGCTGCTGGTAGCCCATGGCCCGTACGCTAGCTGTCGCGTCAAGTAAAGACAGACTCACGTTATTGTTGATACGCCTTCGATACGGAGCTTGATATTCACTTCATAATGCACCTGAATTGAAAGTATTATGGTGACGGGGAAATATGAAAACAGTTGAATGTTACTACGTGTTCACTTAAGGAGGGAATTCTGATAGGAAAGTATGAACATACAAACCGAATCAAATTAACACATAGTTAATTAGTAAATAAGTAAATCTCAACCAAACAAATTTGGTAAAAAATAAAATTATATATGTACCACAGAAGTTAACTGGTTCTAATGACATCGGGCGACAAAACCCCCTCGGCCTTTTTGTCGCCGCTTGATGATTAGAATCCTCATAACGCCCTTGGTGCATAAATAACTGTTGTGTGTCGAGCATTGTAAACGAACTTTTCTCTTGCAATAAATCGTTCACAAATGAGCGTTTTACGGCGCAAATGATGACGTATTAGCGTTTTACGGCACGAACCATTGCGTCATAACACATTCAGCCAATCCTACGAGAGAATCGTGGGAAGTAGCGGTAAACGGAACAGCCAACCACCGTTTCGTCGCACAAATGTCAAATACCGGAGACGTCACAAGGAAGTTGTTTCGCAAATTTAAGTTTGAATCTCTTACAAATTTATAATGCTGTTATACAAAAAATAGCATATACAACTCGTTCATAAGGTTGCTTTATTGTATTCGTACAAATTTGAAAACTCACTTCTTCCGTCGCTCGTTTTCAAAACATGTACTCATGCAATAAAGCTTAACATTATAAACTAATTGCGTAAATTATTATTTTATGTCTTCAAGGATTGAAAAGAAAAGTGGATTCTGGAAATTGGAAGTGGATTCTGGAAGTTTCTGGAAATTGGCTGTTTTGCATGGCTCAATAAACGATTTTCACCCAATAAGCTATTTGATTCGTTTCCTCAAAACATGATAAAATGTGTTCTCGTTTCATAATGATTAGATGTTGGTGGGACTCTTTAATATTTAAATATCGAATATGTAATTGGCGGGCGGTATAGCTCAGGGCGAGTACCTCATCACTGATAAAACTCAATACGTCGGTTAAACGTCGTGAGAATTTGTATTTTTCATATCTTCAGTGATTAAAGAAAGATAGAAAACCTGACACATTCCAGGCTAGTGCCAATTTCAAATGACTGACTATACGTCTTATAGAATCTAAGCTGGTATTCTTTTCAATCCCGCAGAATCTATAGATTTACTAGATTAGATTTTACTATTAAGTGCTTTTTCGTATTAAGTGCTCAGAGATTGGTGTAACTCAACAATATTTAAACATCCAAAATTTTAATGGAGGTCGACGCAGCCCAGTGCAACCACTAATTAATCCCATTCGTTTCATAATTAAACATTGGGCGAGTACGCATATATTCTCATTCAGAAAGTTTTAAAAGAATGGAGAAAAATGGGCACGTTTTACAAAATGACAGTTTCATATGACTTAATAAACAACTTGCATCCAACTTGATATTATTTTCAGTTCCTTAAAACTTGATAAAATACCTTTTTATTATTCATAGTGATTAGGTATTGTACTGTACAATATTAAAACGTTCTTTGCCGAAACGTAATAGTAGAAATTTGTATCATCCCACTGCGTCACGCGAATAGTATTTAAATTCTCTAATACATGTTTAAATGCAAATATTTATAAAAACAACTACAGAAATTTTCTTTTCAACATTCCATGCTAAGAACAAATACTGTCCATGCTAAGAACAATGTACTTGATATTTGGTTGGTTTTGCATGCTACTCCTCGAAACAACGCGGTAAATGAAGTGGTGTACTCCATTTATTAAACTGCCATTTCCTTATGAAGCTTCAGATGGCTCGTCGTTCATTTCATCTGTAGGCTTTACATGACTTTCACTTACTTGATTATCATTGTCGCTATTATCTAAAGGCTTACAGACATTTTGCTTTTTAAAACACTATCAATTAGTGTGAATTCAATTTTTTTATAAAGGTCACAAATATTTTACACACCTTGAACACAAAAAGGGAAGCAATATGTTACATTACAATTACGACTGAAGAGAAATTTATATGAGATGCTTTATAAAAGTGTTTCCATTTCCGACCAAAGCATTCCCTGCGAGCTGAAATCTCCAAGCGTCATTAAGGCCTCCAGTGGGTCGGACGAATTCAGTTTCGTTCGGAATACTTGGAAAATTTGCCCGTCCGCGTTTGTACGTCTCGTGTGTAACCAGCCTCAAAGGCACCCATTGATGTCCAATTTAACAATACGGGTTTAGTACGTTGTCTACTTAACGCAACAGCATGTTTAACAATTGCACCTGATTCATATTTACGCATGCACATCTACAAGACATAGTAATTTTGCGACTACCGCAACATAACAAGTAAACATTAAAGATGACTTAATGCATGCCGTAATTGGCTTCAATAGGATACGTTGCATGAAAGTAAAGAATTTTACGTAATCTGCAACAGCATTCACTCGTCACGGAAATCTTATGAACGCTAAAAACTCTTGCATAGGTGCGGATGCGCGTGAACAAGCAAAGTTGGTTTCAAGATTGGAGGTGGGGACAATGAAATCAGTGGATTCGAAATGTTCTGGAATTCGTGGCGAGCGGCAATGACCACAGGCAGTGGAAGCCGTGGGAAAGTTCGCCGACTTCCGTGCTGCCAGCCAGTGGCGAAACGTGGACGCGAGTACGCAATCTCGCCTCTCAATAGCTTTGCACGAGCCAGGAAACAGGATCGATTGTAGTGACCCAGATCCTAAGCGATAATTCGAAGCACTAGAAATGCAGAGTTCAGCGTTCAGTATCATCGCAGGTGGTATGTCTGTGAATAAAAACTTTACATGAAAGCATGCAATCCGTGTAGAATGGTCTTGCAAAGAACATAGAAATATGTATAATTGCAGTTTTTCTATAGGTTGTTTTCTGTTTACTCTGCAATTGACCAGCTAGACACATAAACGAAATGAAATCGTAAAGGTTTGCTGACGTGTTAATTTATTGCAGCATCCGCAATGGTGAGAGGGGTACTTGACATTTTCATGATAGTGAATTCCAACAGTTCAAGGGATTCAACCTGGAAAGGACGTAGATGTTGCTCAGGGTAAATATTCTGCTCCAAGCTAAAGGGCTGTTTCAATTTGAAACATAAAAATGACGTCCAGTTAACTAAATGAAGTTAACTATTCCAAACACGCTTTTTTCAATTTCATTCCTTATTCATGATAAATTAACAAATAAAAATAAAAAACGAGACGTAATCATAAAACATTGCAAATTACACGTTTTACGTACACTGTAATCAGACTTGAGACCATCACACGATCATCTACCATCACATATACACAACTCAAAAGCTAACGCTGATTTAATATTAGCATCTTTTCAGCATCTTTATCAGTCGTGAAACATTCTACAGAATTATTGATCACGTATATATTTAATCTCGTTCGCATTTCCTAATATTTAGAATTTGAAAGTGGGTAGCCAGTAGGTGATTTTCGATTTTAATTTTACTTTCATAGTGTACGGTCATGTGTACACTAAGATGACAAAGGTCATCGGATAACTATATGCAAATATACTAATGGCAGTAGTATCAGGTACAAAAGGTATAAAACGGCAGTGCATTGGCAGATTTTTCGTTCGTACTAAAGTATTTTGGGTGAAAAGGTTTCTCGCCTGTTCATGGCATCACGACGGGAAATAACAAACTTTGAACACGAAATATTAGTTGAAACTAGACAAATGGAACATTCCATTTCGGGACTCTTTAGGGTATTCAATATTCCTAGAACCACAATGTCAAGTGTGCCGAGAATATCTAAATTCAGGCTAAGTTCTCACCAAGGACAACGCAGTGGCCGACGGCCTTCATTTAATGACCGAAGGCAGCGTCATTTGCGTAGAGTTGTCAGTGTTAACAAGCAAGCAACACTGCGTGAAATAAACGCATAAATCAATGTGGGGCGTATGACAAATCTGTTAGAACAGTGCGGCGAAATTTGACTTCAATGGGCAATGACAGCAGAAGATTGACTCTAGTGTCTTCGCTAACAGCACGACATCACCTGCAGCGCTTCTCCTGGGCTCGTGACCATATCGATTGGACCCTAAACGACTGCAAAACAGTGGCTTGGACAGATGAGCCCTGATTTCAGTTGGTAAGGGAAAGCGCTGATGGTAGGGTTTGAGTGTGCCGTAGACTTCATGAAGCCATGGAATCAAATTGTCAACAAGGCACTTGGGAGCTGGCGGTGACTCCATAATGGCGTGGGATCATTTCACATGAAATGGCCTGGGTCCTCTGGTCCAACAGAACCGATCATTGACTGGAAATGGTTGGTTAAGCTTCTTGGAGACCATTTTCAGATCGGAAGAGGTGGCTCGGTGCATCAACTGATGTCACTGCATTGCCTCTGACCCGGAGATTCTAGGTTCGAGTCCCGACTGCGGCAAGATTTCCGACACCAGCTTGTCAGCTAGATCGAATCCAGTCGCTGTCTGGACGAGAAGTCTAGCAGCCGGCTGCTCTGATCGGTAGTTTGCCTCCGATAAACACCAGCGAATAGCGGAGCAGGACCCTACCAAACGGGCCACGGGCCGCGCGCGATCTTTCCTTCCTCTTGTTTGTCCTATTCTCTCCCCTTACACACACACACACACACACACACACACTAACATGCACTACACTACCACATACTCCGGGAGACCGGTCGGAAACTTAGAGCTTGTCCCGGCTGGGGCGGTGCCCCGCTGGTGGGAGAGTCATGGTTAGGTCATCCCACTAGCCGACGGTAGGTCGGCGCAAGATCTCGCCATCCAGCGGGGGCAGATCACCGGCACCTCCAAATGAAAAAACATGCACTACACTTATGAGACTAATGACCCCAGTAGTTGTACCCGGAATTACCAACAACCAACCATTTTCAGCCAATTCATGGGCTTCATGTTCCCAAACAACGATGGAATTTTTATGAATAACAATGTGCCATATCACCCGACCACAATTGTTCGCAAGTGGTTTGAAGATCACTATGAACAATTCGAGCGAATGATGTGACCACACGGATGTTAAAATGAATCTTGTAAATTAGAAATAAAAGATACTCGTCAAGGCCATGGGAATGAAGCCATAAAATAGAATGAATGTATAAAAATACATGAAGTTGAATGGTTGTCTGTAAAAACTGCTCGTCATAGGCAGACTGTTCAATAATTTACATTGGATTTTTGTTGAAAAACCTGAAAAACTACTGAAGTATGATAGTACCGATCTGCAGCAGCAAACATTCTGTACAAATCTACCCAAAATAATGTGCAAGATGTTTAAGAGGATGACGTGATATTTTACTAGGAGAAATGTTTGCATCGTTTGAAGGCATATTGAGTGTGCGTGTGCGTGCGCGTGCGCGTGCGCAGGGGGGCGGCGCGTGGCCGTGAAGGTGGTGACGCTGACGCTGAACGTGGCTGCGGACGTGCGCGAGGAGTACGCCGTGCTGCGCCGCCTGTGCGCGCACCCCAACCTGCCCGACCTGCACGGCGCCTTCCTGCGCCGCGGCCCCACGCGCCGCGACCCCGACCAGCTCTGGTTCGTCATGGAGGTGAGCGGCGCCACTCACTAGCAAACACAAGAACTTTGCAAATCTTTTTAATACTTATTACAGAGCCTATTTTACACAGAACAACTGGATTTGGAATACATCCTTAGGTTCAGGGGTGACATAGTAGAATTAAAAATATCATAGTTAAAAATAATAGGGTTATATCCAATATGATTACCTAACAACATAAAAAATCAGTTGGCAGTATTAGTATAATAAAGTTAAATACGTAATTACAACAAAAACAAATATTCTATTGTATTTCATATTTACCTCTATCTCATTACGTTTAATTTTACAGCTGTGTGAAGGCGGACCAGTCACTGACTTGGTGTCGTCACTACACCGCCAAGGACGACGCATGTCTGAAGAACACATTGCTTACGTACTAAAGGAAGCGGCAAAGGTACCGTAGCTGGCGTTCTTGGGCGATTTTAATTTATTTCAAATTACCGTAATAAGTGTAAATTTACATTTATAAGAGCTTATTTCTAAATATGACAAGTTTCGTGTAACATTAAGAAATGTAAAGTTTTGAGTAAGGATATTCAGTAACATCAGTTGTGGAAGTTGGTAAGACTTTTGCACTACTTCTTCTTGGTATCAGATTATTATGGATATAAATCATAATCCTAATTAAATCTTAAATTGGATTCAGGTAGTAATAACGTCTGTACGTAAAACTGATACATTTAAGTTGATTCTACTGTTATGTTTTCTTCTCGCATACTTGTATGTTAGCAAAATGTAAATTGTGTGCAGGGTCTCTGGCACTTACACGAAAACCACGTAGTCCATCGTGATGTGAAGGGCAGTAACATCTTACTGACCAAAGATGGTGAAGTGAAACTTGTTGACTTTGGACTTGCCAGGTGAGATAAACATGTTTCTTAAAATCGAAGCGCAATTCATTGTTATTGTTCATAACGCAATTGATAATAGAATGTCAGTCTCAGTTTTAATAGAAGAACAATTGATGTTTTGCAACTTCTGAGATAATTTTCTTTCATCTCAATCTTTCTTGAATTAAAGACTGTTCAAGAGCGTAAAAAAGTAATTAAGTAAATGACTATTGTTCGTAAACAACAAAGTATGTGGATTTAATTTTTTCCGTCAGTGTAACAACTATTTGATGTTTATGCGAATACATCGTCTTTCTTAAGATGATAATATGTTTTTATTTGTAATTCGTGCATTCACACAAGTCATATTTTAATTTCGAATTTACATAAAGTCAGTCAAGTGTTACTCTTTTTAAGACTGTTTTTATCTAAAGTAAATGTAAAAACAGGCCGACCTGGATGGCCGAGGTGGCTAAGAGCGAGTACCGACTCAGCGCTTTGGTCCGAAGGGTCGCGGGTTCGAGCCCCGCCTTGGGCATGGCTGTTTGTCCCTTGACTTTGTGTGTGTGTTGTCGCGGAGGGCCTCGCATTCTGCTGACCCCAGATCAGAGGAGCCCGCAAGTGTTTGTCTAGTGTATGGTCGAATATGCGTCCCTTCGGGATGTAAAGGGCAACCGGCTGTCGGCTGGATAAAAGCCCTAGGAAAAAAATGTAAAAACAGTACTATGTCGGGGGTAATACTGGTATTTCGATGTGTGTGTGCAAAACAACATACCGGCAAATGTGGCTCATGGCATCAACTGATGTCATTACAGAGAACTCTGTGACCGGGAGGTCATAGGGTTCGAGCCCGACGCTGGCAGTATTTTCGACATTACTAGAGAGCTAGGTGGAATTCATCTAAGTCTAGATGATAATTCTAGCGGCTTGCTGCTGTGATCGGTGGTTCCGAGGTTTCTCCGATCAACACCAGGCGATTTCCGGAGCAGTTCCCTAACAAACAGACCACACACTATCCTTCCTCTCCTTCGTCCTTTCCTTTCCCCTTACTTTCACTTACAGTCACATGCACTGCACTATAGTACATGGCGGGAGATCAGACAGAAACGTAGAGCTTGTCCCGGATGGGGCGGAGTCCCACCGGTGGGAGATACCTCGTTGGGGAAAATCTCAACAAGCCGACGTAGGTCAGCACCGGATCCCGCCAGCCAGCGGAGGAGGATCGCCGCCACCTCTCGCGATGAAAACACGCACTACACACGGGGAATCATGACCTACAAAGTTGTTTCGCCCTTCATCAGGAATCAATGAATACTTAGTACCATATTTTTACCATGTAAAGGGAAGGTGGGGGCCCGCAGGGAGAAAGAGGAAGCTTAAAGGCGGGTGCGGTGGTGCGGTGGTGCTTAGGGAGCTGGCGAGCACGATGGGCAAGAGCGGCACCACGCTGGGCTCCCCGTGCTGGATGGCGCCCGAGGTGGTGGCGGCGCGCGACGCCGACGGCTACGACAACCGCGCAGACGTCTGGGCGCTGGGTGAGCACTCGCCCCCGCCCCCTCCCCCACCCTCCCACTCACTCCAAATACGAGCGAAGCGGTCAGAGTGGATGGCGACAGCTTCGATCTCTTCCCCTCTCGTCTACCTATTCTTTGGATTTTGACACAGTTTTTGATTCCCATTCTTTTGACACTTTTTATTCACCTGGAACTACTTAATACTTTCAAGTGTTTCCATTACATTCATTTAAATAATAAAATATAATAAAGAACCAGGTTTACAAGGTTTCGCAAGTGTGAGGATTGAAAATACATTATTAAGTTTGCAAACGTTTTGAAATAAATTTAAATATCCTCATCGTTCGTTTAAATATGTTGAAATGAAATTAGTTTTCATAACACACCTTTAGAGTTGTAGAGAGGCGTCGTGTGGCGCATGTGGTGTGTTGCTTGCAGGCATCGTGGCGATCGAGCTGGCGGACGGGAAGCCGCCCTTCCACGACATGCACCCCACGCGCGCGCTCTTCCAGATCGTGCGCAACCCGCCGCCCACGCTCTTCCGCCCCGCCAGCTGGACGCAGATGTTCAACGACTTCATCGCAGAGTAAGCCTACCTGCGTCCCCCAACATCACACTTCAGCATTTCATTTGTGAATCTAGTGGGGCATACTCACGTTCTCCAAAAATTATACAGGAACTTATTTCAAAATATATCTTTAAGGAGCAGATTTCATTAAGGGGAAAATTCTATCCTCATAATTGTAGCTGTAGGAAGACGCCGAAAAAGTCTTGAATTTTTGCAATTTCCGAAAAATTAGTTTTGAACGAACAAGAGACTGTACCATTCTCTTAATGATTCTTCACATTATCCAACAACAAAATTTAATCAAAAACTATGGAACCTCCTTTTTAATTTGGAAAATGTCCTAGGCACTTCATCTAAATTACTCCCAGAATTAAAATATCGGTTTCAAATTTAAGGAGCTGCAACATCAGCATCCATCCAGTTTGATAGGGAATATCAATTTTGGAGAAAATCGGCAGTATGGTTTAGCCGCTAGCGTTGTTTATAGACGGACAGACAGACAAGACGGACGGGTGGACTGACAGTCGTTTTGCTGTCTCTCTGCTTCTTAATGAGAAAGTAAAAATTATAGTAAAAAGCCTCATAAAATGAGAACTTTACTATCGGTTGGTCAAGCGTCGGAAAAATTTGCGCGATAGACTGGATTACATCACAGCGAATGTAATGGCATTCATCTCTGTTACCAAATGTGGACGTCATTTAATAATTTAATTTTCTAAGAAATTTTCAATCGTTTATCGTTGATATCTCAGATCGCTAGCACACCACTGTACAGCGAATCTTTGGTCTGACGGAGAAACGGTGCAGAACATCGTTTCTCTATTCAGTGGCTATTAGCCAGCTTAATGATGACATGGGGACGAAAAGAAACAAATATGAATGAAAAGTTTTTGAGTTCTCATTATGTTGGAATAGCTTCTTTAAATTCTGTTGGAATAGCATGATTTTGATTTTAATCGTAAATGTACTTAATTTTTTAAGGAACATAACTGCTTATAAATTATTGTGTGACTTTGTAGGTGCTTGACAAAGAATCCTGAGCATCGGCCGTACATGGTCGAGATTTTGGAGCATCCATTCTTGACAGAGTTGCAGCAGAATGACTACACTGTAAGTGAAGTATTGATTCGCTGTGTACGTAAGATTATGTTATGCTATATTTTGAATGTATTAGGAATACCCCGGCTTATCGGTTTCCACAAAATTGGTTTTCTGTCTTGTACCCCTGTGTATCTAATCTATGTAACAGGTAATTATGTAAAGCATTAGTTATATATTGCTATTAATGCATGATAATGAATTTATTTTTAAGAACAGAGTTTTCACAAGTTAATATTCTGGCCTTCATCTTTTTTACAATAATCATCATCAAAATGCCTTCTATGTAGATGGTTCACAATAAATGTCACAAACTTGCAGGACGTGCATGGAGACAAAGATGATCACTTTTTGCTAATGGACATGTAGGGAGAAATCTCATAAAGCAGAAGTTGCTCCTGATTGGTAGGCAACTCATCCTACTTTGCCGTAAGGCAGGTACACAGAATGTACTTGTGCAAATACTAATGCAGGATGAGTTTTTTACCAATCAGTGACATGTATTATAAGTATTTCTACGGTACATGCAATGTCCCACTATATGTTTATTGGAAAAATGTGATCATCTTCGATCCGTCACTGGCTTAGGTTGCTCAGACCGTCAACAGATATCACTGCAGTGCATGTGATCGGGAGGTCCTAGGTTTCGAATTCCAACAGTAGCAGGATTTTCGACACTAGCTTCACTGTGTCTGGAGGAGAATTCTATCGACTGGCTACACTGATTGGTAGTTTCCCGTGATTTCTCCAATCAAAACCAGGCGAATCCTGGAGCGGATCACGGACCACGCATGATCTTTCCTTCCTCCTCCTTTTCTTATCCTCGCCCCTTAAACACACTTTATCCTTACAAGAACTACTCTACTACACATGCTGGGAGAGCAGTCGGGAGCTTAGAACTTGTCCCGGCTGGGGTGGTTCCCCGCTGGTGGAAGATTCCATTTTGAGGGAAACTCGGCAAGCCGACATATATGTTGGCGTACGGTCCCGCTATCTAGAAGGGGAAATCACCACAACCTCCCGTAGAAAGAAACATGCATTATTCTTACGAGTCTAAGAAACATCCGTTGACGCGCTCGTAAACGTGAGACGATCCAGCGTTTCTTGTTGTGCAGCTGCAGCAGGAGCTGCGCGTGCTGGGCGCGGGGGCGGCGGGCGCGGGCGCGGCGCGGCGGCGGCCGGCCGAGGTGGCGGTGCGCGGCGCGCTGCTGCAGGCGTCGCACACGGCGCCGCCCGAGCCGCTGCGCGTGGAGGACCTGGCGGCGCTCGAGCCGCTGGCGGACGAGGCGCTGCTCGAGGAGCTGCTCGAGCGCTTCCGCCGCGCCGAGCCCTTCACCTTCGCCGGCGACGTGCTGCTCGCGCTGGGGCCCGGCGGCCGCGACGGCGACGCCGCGCCCAGGGTCAGTCGCAATCATCCGACACATCTCCACTAGAGCAGTAATAAAGAAGTACAATAATAAAAATATAATAATGTTTAGAAGTTCTTTAAACAATACATCAACCTTGCATTGACCAACACCTGCCTGCGTAACGAGCAAATAGAGGAAATGTTAAATAACACATTTCCGTTCGTCTAGAATCGTTGATCACGTTACGAAATAGAGACATTAAAGTAACCACCATCATAACTCTGAACCAACAAAAATTCTTTCACATATGACGTAATTTATTATTTCAAGAACAATTGCAAAAAATATTCAATAAAACATTTGGCATTTGGTAGAGACTACGTATCTAATTTTCGGGCAGACGAAATGTCGAAAGGTCGACTTAAAACAGGAACTCACTACACTGGCGTAATATCAAACCTTACAGAATCGCCATTGCTTTGTGAATCTGAAACAATCATTTGGCTACATGATACCATTTGGCCACATGATACCATTTGGCCACATGATACCATTTGGCCACATGATACCATTTGGCCACATGATACCACTTGGCCACATGATTCCATTTGGGCATATGATAGTTCTGTAACTGGACGTGCTTTGGTGTGCGCAGTACCACGCCAAGTACCAGTTCAAGTCGCGCTCGGACAACGCGCCGCACCCGTTCGCCGTGGCGGACCGCGCGCTGCAGGACGCGCTGCACCACGAGGAGGCGCAGCACGTGGTGCTGGCGGGCGAGGCGTGCTCCGGCAAGAGCGCGCAGCTGCGCCGCCTGCTCGCCCACTTCGCCTTCCTCGGAAAGGTACAGCCACGCCCCTCTCACACCTCCCCAGCCCTCCACATGATTCTCTGGCGTGTTCCTAGAGTAGTTCTAAAATCTTCGTCTCCTGAACGCGCAATTCGCCTTCCTCGGTATCACACTCCAAACACACCTCTCCAGACTTTCAGATGAGTTGTGCTAGCATCTACGCCGCCTGCTTGCCCACTTCCCGTTCTTTGGAAATGTTCCAACCACGCTCCACGCATATCCCTTCAGCATTCCAGATGATTGTCTGAGGTGTGTATAGTATGTTCCTTACATACGCGCCACCTGCTCACTCACTTCACCTTTCTCGGGAAGGTACCAGCCACGCTCCACGTGCATCACTCTAACCTTCCGAATGGTTTGCTACGTGCCTGTTGCGTGGTCCCAACAGACGCCCTGCTTTCTCGCTCTCGCCTACTTCTCCTTCGAAAGGCAGCAGCCAAGCTCCACATGCACGACTCTACCTTTCAGATGATTGTCTCAGTTGTCTGTGGTAGAGTAGCCTAACGTTGCTACTAACTCGGCAAAGCTAGGATTAAAACTCTCGTTTTTCAAAGTATTTATATACTTAGGCCTTGAGTTCTAGTAATAAGTTAGCTGAAAATTTGTGTGTCCATTTTTCTTTACTTATTCAATCGTGTAGAAGCATTAAGGACTGTTTCGTCATGTCTGTAAATTACCCATTCTGAATTTTATACAAGTATAGAATACACTACATATATTTTATAAGAATACGACGCTACAAATTGCACATTATTAGACTTCTCGTCAGCGGGTGTCCACGTGTCACCGAGTCTACAGGTGATCAAAGAGTAATTTATCGACGATAGAGCTTCTTTAGTGAATCGTTGCCTTCATTGCACCCACTACGGGCAAATTAAATGCGAATTCACAGTACGCCTTCCAAGTGTCTGTTCAGAGCAGAGGATCCCAACGCTTTTGTTCCGTGGACTGCTTTTCCTATTGTTCGTTTCCCGTAGAAGTTGTCCCTTTATAGAAAAGGAATGGCGAGGGGTTGGGTGCGCGTTGCAGTCGGCGCACAACGTGGGGGAGCGCGTGGAGCGCTGTCTGGCGGTGCTGGCGGCGTTCGCCAACGCGGCCACGCCCGTGCACGCGGACAGCACGCGCCACCTGCTGCAGCTGCAGCTCACCTTCACGCGCACGGGCAAGCTCAGCGGCGCCATCTTCTGGCTCTCCATGCTCGAGAAGTGGCGCATCTACACCGACGACTGGTCAGTGCTCTCCTCGCAACACGGACCGCACTTCCCTCTCTGGGGAGGGTTCATTCTAGGACGTGGAGACGTCCTAGGCACGATTGCCAACTTTATTTTTTTTCCGTCGGTTATCATGCTGTGATCTTCTTCACGGTGAAATGCCGAAATTCTCCAAATTTTCCTCTGAAGAAGGTAATAGTTTGGCGACCGAAAGGTTGGCAACCATGCCTAGAACGTGACGAACCTCGGTTGACACAATTTGCCGGGGAAGTAAACATTTAATTTGATATTACTGAAGTATTTAGTGGGACCTCAATTAAGAGGGTTGAGCTGATGGTTTCCAAAATAATAATTTGCTTTTTAAAAAGCAAAATAATGTTCAAAAGCAAGGTGACAAGAATATTGTGTAAACCTTTTCTTTCGCACGTGCAGCTAACATTTATTGCGATTATCCTATATTTCAAGGAAACAATGTTGTGATATTATTTTTCATTTTCTTGTATTTCTTATTTGTAAAGACAGCTGTTATATTTTCATATTATTTCCTAAGCCTACGCATAAAAATTAGAATTAAACAAATAGTATTTTCTTTACATCACGATTACTACAATTGTAATTGTTAAAGTAATTCATTTCTTTTAACAATTTATGTTGCTCCAGATAAATTTCAAATAGTCTTTACCAACCGGATGTATGTGGTAAAATATAGTCAGAGTTTCCAAAAAATGAACATGATTCGAGTACTAATCTTTCTCCAACAAGAAAGGACGTTCGAATCATTTGGAACCATCTAGGTACAATTAAATCTAACAAAACTTTCCCTTTTTTTATAGCGTAAAAGTCGTTATACTATATTGTTCTTATAGTCCGCAATCCACGGAATATTGCAGACTAATCACATATAATCTGCATACTCTTTCCTCAAAATTACGAAACCACAAATGTTAATTAGAATTCTTGTGGATTCAGGCTCGTTTTTCTTTGTCCACGATGTCCACCGGATAAAAACATTCGTTCTTTACGCGGAACGAGAATAGAGTAGAACAGTGACGGCGCGGTGTACTCCGCTAACCCGCTTGTGTGGCTGTGCAGCCGCCAGGCCAACTTCCACGTGCTGTACTACCTGGTGGACTGGCTGGAGGAGGACGGCGCCATGCGCACGTTGGGGCTGGAGCCCGGCCACAGCTACCGCTACCTGCGGCGCGGGGGCGGCGCGGGCGGCGCGGGCGGCGCGGGCAACGGGGGCGAGTCGGTGGGCGGCGGCGGCCCGCGCACGGCGCCCCGCGCGGACAACGCGGCGGCCTTCCGCCGCCTCGAGGTAGGCGCGGATAGACAATAGAATACGGTGTAGCAGATTAGTCCAACGAAGAACTGTTTATATGTGAGGAAGGGAAGACCTTGCGGATCACATACTTTTCAGATTTACAATTATTTAGTTCTAATAAATAGCTATTTAATAAAAATATTTTAAAGGTCAGAACTTATGTGATCCGCAAGGTATGTCTGCCTAATATATTAACAATCTCTATAAAAAATTTAATAGTAAAAAATAGATTTTGTAGACGTATTTTTTTACTAAAATACGATTTCTAAAATGTATCATTTTAATTTTGCACCTACAATATAATTTATTATAATTATTTAAAATACGGATGTTTTTCTTTCTTTGTAGCAATATAAAGGATTATTCATGTCAGGTGGAAGTAAAACACACTATAATCTACTCGATTAGTTGTACAAATGTTAATTATGCCAGTTGCTGAGATATGTCTCGTTTCTGCACAGCAGTTTCTTGGCAATGTCGCTTGTTTTATAACGTCCAGGAGGTTGTACTTAGAGTATGTTAAAGCGCCGAGGTTCTTTCTAAGCATTGTCGAAGAGGTACTTATTTAAAACATAAAAGGTTTAAAGCGCAAATTTGTGAATTGATGAGATTGATGTGCAAATGCCGACAGTCTTGTTTGACGAGCGGAGCAGTAATTGAGCCCGGTCGTCCGTCAGAATGTCAATGATGCTGGCGTGCGCAGGGGGAGCTGCGCGAGGCGCTGGGGCTGGAGGCGGCGGCGCTGCGGGCGCTGTGGGCGGCGCTGGCGGCCGTGCTGCTGCTGGGCGAGCTGCGCTTCGAGCCCGACGCCGCCGACCGCGACGCCGCCGCGCTGCGCAACCCACACGTCGCCACGGAGGGTGAGCACATGCGGGATCACGTCAATCATTCTAAATGCTTTACGTCGCCTACCAACTACCTGCGTAATGATACATAAGTAGTAGAATTTGTATAGTGTGGTTTTATATTACTGCTATATTTGGCCTCTCTAGACTTTTACAGATATGGAAATACGAACTTTCTCTCCAGAGTGACTCGGCTCTTTTACCTTATCGTACATTTCTTCAATATCGCTGTCATTTCATTATTTTTTACGTCAAAAAAACAGTTAAAACTGTGTATGACGTGCCATAAGGAGAAGTGAATTCTGAACACATTTTCAAAATTATGTGATCCTACACAAAGTCATATACTACTTGAAATGTGAATGAAAAAAACGGGAAAAACCGCTCCCATGTAATAAAATCTATTTTCAGGGACAAACAAGCAATAAATTTTGGGCTATTATCCATGATGTCCTTCGTCAAGGAGTAATACTTCCTGCCGCGACATCATGGACACGATAATTTGAATAACTATATTTCGCACTGAATAACTATATTTCCCACATTTCACCCAGAATCTGAAAATTGAAAATATTTCTCGAATTCAAATGCCAATCACGTACATACAAGTTCAAGAGTTCAATTTACAAAAAAAATATGTTTTGTACTCTTTAATAATTAAGAATGTATTCGCTAAAATATTCCGTGACACGTGTTTAAGCAATATGATTGAAACTAACGTTAGCAACAGTGAAGTTGATTAACTAATGGAAATGTCATTTTTAATTATTGATTTTTATTTATTATACAACAATACAGTTTTTCACTTTAATATTCGTTCACCCCAATGAATAATAATTGATCTGGAAAGGTTTACTAACAAGAAAACACTAAAGCACGAAAGTTTAGAACATGCACAATATCTCTCTCTCCAAGTGTAATATTTTCTGGCGTTGACTGTTTAGAGCTCCAACGAAAAGTTGTATGTTCGCAAGTTTGCTCAAAATGTCCATAAAGCCCGTCACTTCAATATTCAGTCACCTACGTAAATAAGTTGCTGTAAAGTTTCCTGTCTGCGCTGAAAGCGCTGAGTGCTACAATGAGCCTAAATTTACGGAATATTTCTTTTGACCAGCGACAACTTGAGGTGTACCACCATGCAAAGTACTATTCCACAATACAAATTGGCAAGATTGTCCGCCCGGTGGCCGAGATCGCTAAGGCAGTAGTGTCGTAGTGATCTCGGACCGAAGGGTCGCGGGTTCCAATCCCGCCTCGGGCATGGATGTTTGTGTGTGTTTGTGTTATCCATACGTGTTCTTCCTACAGGTTCCCCTACAGTTTAATTTAAGAAAAGCAAATAACTTCCTTAAGGAGGTTGAAAAGCTTAAAAAAAAATTGGCAAGATGCTCAATCTCCCGCAAAGTACAATCCCGACATCTGAGACAATACGAACGAAAGGATAGAAGCCCGAAATGGTCGTCCAGTATTGCTGTGTGAGAGAGATTCTGAGGAAAGAGAAGAAGAATCCTCGGTTAATTGCGCCGAAAATTGCTGCCGAGTTTTTAAAGGAATATAAAAAAGTGCACCCTAAAATCGTGATGAAAGTGCTAACAAACAATGGATTTAATGGGAGAGTTGCGAGGAAAAGGTCGAACATAAACGAAGTCAATAGAAAGAAAAGGCTGAAATTCTCAAAATAGTACGTAGACAAGGGGCCGGAGTAATGGTAGGATGTATTTTTGCTGATGAAAGCAATTTTACTTTGTGGCAATCAGATGGCAGAACTAGAGTTTGACGAAAGGTAAACGAACACATGAAAATAATAGTCTACCGCAGCCTATTAAGGATGGCGGAGGGAGTGTCGTGGTATGGGGGTGCACATCTTTGTCTGGAGTTCGGGAATTAAAAGTTACAGAAAAATCGATGAAGAAGGAAGGTTATCTTCACATTCTCAAGGAATGTTTGCATCAAAGTGCGAAAAGCTCGGAATATGCAACATCTTCAAAATTGATTAGGCCAATGATCCAAAACATAAAGTCTACATAATGCGGAGTTGGCTTCTCTATAACTACCCCCGAGGTCTTGTAAACACCTCTGTAGTTTCTAGACCTTCACCCAATCGAGCATTTGTGGTGTGAAATGAAAATTTCAAACAATATTCATTTCTATAAGAGAGGAATGGAAGAGGAGATTGGTGGAAGAAAGGAGATCTTTAGACAGTTACTACGCCAAACTAATTACTATTAGAATGTCAAATCGATTGAAAGAAATGATTTCAAAGAAAGGTTATCCTACCAAGTATTAATAAAATAATACCATGAAAGAAATATTGATTTCAATTGAGTGACCGAGTATTGAAATGGTCCCAATGTTTGGGGTTCTTTGTAGTTCTTTTTATAGTTTTGTTCATTCATGGTTTCATATTTCGTTAATTTTGTATTTACTTTTCCACAATAATTAACTTTTGTATTTTGCATCAATTGTTATCCTTTGATTTTACTCTCCTATCATGCGAATATAATAATAAAGTTCAAGTTGAGTAGCGTGACCGAATATTGAAGTGAGCGACTGTATTTCGCTTTGGCCTAAAGATTCTATTATACATACATACATATATACAAGCAGAGTGTTACCATAAATTTTGAATGATCTTGGCTGTCCGGGTGAGGCCGCGTCGAAGGCTGTATTGCCGACGTTTCGACCATCTTTTCGTGCTCTTCCTTAGGGCTGGTCCGCCAAAGTTAGGGCTGTTCGCAGACCAGCCTTGAGGAAGACCACGACAAGATGGTCGAAACGTCGGCAACACAGCCTTCGACGCAGCGTCACCCGGACAGCCAAGATCATCCACACGACTCCGGCCGCGGAAGCCTACGACTTTACCATAACTTTTGTCATTCGTTTCATTGATTTGATGCACTTGATTAATTGAGTATGATGTGTTCAGTGGCGCGCCTGCTGGCGGTGGACGAGAAGCGCCTGTGCTGGGCGCTGCTCAACTACTGCGTGGTGGCCGACGACCGCACGGCGGTGCGCCGCCGCCACAGCGCCGCCGAGGCCAGCGAGGCCCGCCACGTGCTGGCCTCCACGCTGTACGCGCGCCTCGTCGACTGGCTCGTCAACGTCGCCAACTGGCGCCTCTCCTTCACGCGCGCCGTCTAGTGAGCAGCGCCAAACTCCCCTCAATTCACTTTGAAAGGCGATGTCATCCAATCTGGAGCTCCAATAGCAAAAAGTTAAATCGTTACCAAGCTCCGGAATGGAGGACAGTGTCTCCCTCTCCGTTCAAGTAGTGGTCTTGAGGCGTCACTACGTTTAAATCGGAGTATAATGAGAGATGTAGTTCACGGGATTTGGAGGGAGTAGAAACAATTAAATAATTAGTTTGCCCTCATTTCGGAATATTTTAATTCTATCTTCAGGGCTAGTGTACAAAAAAACTGAAAGGCATAAAGACAACATCAATATGAATATAAATACACAAATTAATTATATAATATGCAAAAATGTTACGAAATGTACACATCTTTCTAAATCACTATGGAAATAGTATAGTCTTGCAGCAAAATTACGTCCAGGTTCCAACCCAACTCCACATACTAGTCTCTTTTATTTACAATGGAATATAAATAACTCAAATACCTCAATGTTATCTTTTTATCTCAAATTCCTTGATAATTCAAGCTCATCGATTTCTTAAGACCTGTCTAAAAAAACTGCTTATCTAACTGTCCTTGATCCAATTCTCCGATATCTTGGATTCCATGAAGTCGAATTTCATTAATCCATGTTAATTTTCCATTGACTCGTTTCGAAACTCAAACGATAAAAAGTCGGAATATTTAGTCATTCTGTTTTTTCTCTCTTCGAATTTGAGTTGATTTTAAATTAAATGTAAATGATCTGTAATCAATAGCATTCGTGTCATAGGCATAAGTTACAAAGTATACTACGTACAAGTTGAATAACATGAGTGAAATAGATTAACCTTATGGACTATCAAGTATTTTGACTATCAAGTTGTTTGCTGTATTTTCTAAACACATTTGTCTCATTATTTTTCGTCGCCATATTATTTTTTCCAATACTTCGTTCAAACTCTTACATGTCTTATACACATTACATTGAAAAGAAAGTTCTTTTATGTATTTCAATTTTTTTTAAACGTATATCAGGAATTTATCTTGAACCTTCTAATTTTATTTCGTATTTTCTTAAAAGCCTAGGGCAGTAACAGCCTATTTATTCACTTCCTTCTACATATATGATGCTTTCTTTCATAATTACAGTGGCGATCAGCACGTTATAAACATCGTGGACATGTTTGGCTTTGAATGCCATCGAGTCAACGGCCTGGAACAACTGTTCGTCAACACAATGAACGAGCAACTGCAGTATTACTACAACCAGCGCGTCTTCGCCTGGGAGCTGGTGAGCCTCGAATATTGCGACAGAACTCCCCCTCAAGGAATAAGACCAGATATACAATACCTCAAATATTGCATGTAAAATAACTGTTTTTAAATTTATTTTATTTAAAGTCGCATCAAAGTCGAAAAAATCTTGTGAATGAAAAAAATATTTCCCTAGTTGTCACAAATTTTTTGAACGTACTTTTAAAATGTTTTTAGAACTTTTAGAGTTTTATGAATGAATTTCCCTTATCTATTATCTATTCCGTTCTTATGCCTTACGATTGAACTTGTAAAGACAACTGCGAGACCTAAACGAAATTTGGTCTTTTTCTTAAAAATGCCATCTTATTCAAATTCTATTCGCGTCACTATGTTTCAATCGTTTCTATAATAAACGCAACACAAGATATTATATTTCATACTAGTAACTAAACTTTAGTGAATAACTAGTTACTCATTAAAAAATAAAATTAAATATATTACCGACCACTGTATAGTTTCTCCTCTTAAAACTAATACCTAAGTCACTTGTATAGACCTCTCTAAGAGAAATTATTCTCAATAAAATAAAAGGAATAGTGAGAAAAGTCTTCATGTTTGCGTTATCTGTTTTACGAAGGCTTAAAAAAACTGATGAGAGAGAAAATTAATATTGTAGAATAAACAAATGAAATGCTTTTTTTTTCTGAAAAATTGTTTCAATTTTTTTACAAACTGATAAGAGATCAAATTTTTGCAGAGTCAAATTTCAGCGTTGTAGACGTATTTCTTTTAAATGGCTATTTTTCTTTATCTCTCTGGATTTGCAACAATTTCATGTGATCGTATTTGGTTTTGTAAAACATTCCATGCGATGAATCTGGTTTTGAGACAAAACGCATGTGATTTATCTGGCTTTGAAACAAACTCTCGAAGTATCAGGCATCCAATTGATCTCTCTGCAACTTATTATGCGCATGATGAACACTTTGTTCTTACAACTAATTTCGCTGCATTTGCATCATGTTGACATCTGTCTCCACTCGTGTATCGTGTGCGAGAGCGTATGTGGCCGTGCGAGGAGAAGGGCGAAGGGCGAAGGGCTTGTGGCGTGTGCGCAGCAAGAGCACCGCGAGGAGGGGCTGCCGGCGCCGCCGCTGCGCTACGCAGACAACAAGGCGACGCTGGACGCGCTGCTGGCGCGCCCCGGCGGCCTGCTGCACCTGCTCGACGACCCCTCGCTGCGCGACCCCGCCCACCTGCTCGGTACGACCCCCCCCACCACCACCACCACCACCACCCCCTTGGGGTAGTAACCACATCAGACACATCAATACTTGGAGGCTTGACTTGTTAATGCTCCAACCCCTTCAAATGTACAGAAGAAAAGGAATCTAACGGCTTTAGGGGGTCATGGCTATTGTGTTAATCTGAGCAGTTACTGAACAAATTGCAACGAAAAAACGAATATAATAATTGTCAGGTTACGTTCAAAGAGTTGCTGTCATATAATAATTTTATTACCAATATATTGCAAGTAGCTCTTTTCAGTTACATTCACAACTGTTTAATATTAAGTGTAGTTGCGATTCTAAGGAAGATACGTTGTTCAAAGGACAGTTTTCTGTGGTTTAAGAAAATCGTTGTAAAAATTAGTTGAACTTTCCGCTTTCAACAATTTTATACAATTCTACTTGAACTGTATAAAATAATTATGAGTGCTTTAAACAATTCCAATTGTTCATCGTGAATAAACGTAGAGTCCATTATAAAATCAACTACCTTCGTATAGTTAAGAATAGAAAATCAATGACATATTGATTCGATCTTGCTGAGGGGAAAACTTTTTTAGACAATGTTAATGATTGGCGTTGTTGGAACGTCCTATGTATTTAATAGAACGTTTACTCGATTTTGAGATTGTAATTATATTGTTTCATACAAAATTCGCTTTATTATACTCCATGCTAAAGTACTGAAAAATTCTATATTAACGTTATAATTTAATTTAAACCAATATGTGCTTATTGTTGAAATCTGAAATGGGATTGTAAATGTATTTGGTAGTACAGTAATAGGCAATATGTAGGTGCCACATAGCTCTTTCTCGTCGCTCATTTAACGAGCGGGTCTCTAATGAAGGAAACTAGTTATGTAGCGTCGAGTATCAATGAGATGTCCCCCTGTTTTGATTTGGATGTGACGGGTGTGTATTGTGCCGCAGGGGCGCTGCGCCGCGCGGGCCACTCGCCGCACCTGAGCGTGCCGTCGGCTGGCGCCGTGGGCGGCGGCGCGCTCGAGTTCTCCGTGGCGCACTACACCGGCACCGTCACCTACCGCGCCGCCGGCCTCCACGACAAGAACCGCGACTTCCTGCCGCCCGACCTCATCCAGGTACCACACGTATTCACACAACCTTCTTCTTTCTAGAGAAAGTCAGACGGCTTGCTGTATCACGGTGTCGGTTGGGCACCGCTTTCTGCACAGGTTTCTTTTAAATGGTTGGGAGAGATGGAAGTCACCAGATATAGATAGTGGCGTGAATGTTTAAGACGTTTCTGTAGAAGTTTCTCGGTTATTCACCGCAAATTCGTAACTTGACCATAAGAGTGTTTGCTTCCTCCTTCTTTGAATCATCCTGGAACGAATGATTTCTACACTATTAGAGGTATAATATGTCATTTTTGTTTACAATATGTAATTATTTATCACAAAATTTTGTTGATATGTATAAAAAATAATGCATGAACGTGCTGAACGGCAAAGATTTTAATATACATTAAAAGATTGATATTTCTTCATGTAATACAAATACTTTTGGATACTGGAAATAGAATTCCACGACGTAAAATAGATATTTAATGTAAATTAAATATTATAACATTTAAGTTGGCAGTAACAGAATTATTTTGTAACAAAAATACTCTTTCATAACGTTACATTAAATAAGAATCAAATATCTTTGTTGTCTAGTGAATGTTTGTCAAAAAATATCAAAGTTTTGAAGTCATATCAATATTTGCATAAACATTTATGTTTATGCATGATTTAAATCCTAAATTTATGCCTTATTTTTTACATTTTCCACGGTTTCTCTGGGAAAGAAAAATTACAAGTGTTATAAAAAATTATTTTAAACCCTGAAATGGTATTAGTTTGTTTTATTGTCGTATATTAGATTTACCAAATTCATGCATTTAAATTAATTTTCTTTATCTTCGTTTATCTTTTCTAAAGCAAAAACTGATAGAAAGTAACAAGTGATGTTCGTCAATTGGAGGTACACAGATCTTAAATTAGGTAAATTGGGCTTCTGACCTGAACTAAACAATACTCGTCTGGAGGATTCTTGCCGCAATAGTTAAAGGAATTCAAAGAAAGGAAGGAAAAGTACGGCCACGTTGGGATTGAGTTCCTCTCACCTAAAACATGTAATAATTCATCAGAAGGGATTGTCGAAACAATGAAGAAGCCTGTTCGTGGCAGGTGATGTGCAGCCAATATCGACGACGTTCAGCAAAGCCGTCACCACATGGCAACAGAATTTTGATATCTTTATGGTGATATCATTGGAATAATTATTTAGACATGGTTTTTCATGACATTGAATAATAATAATATTAATAATAATAATAATAATAATAATAATAATAATAATAATAATAATAATAATAATAATAGGTATTACAAGTATTCCTGAGTAACGTAATATTTTACCTGCAGAAAAGTGTCCAAATGGGACTCTTTATCTCGAACAAGTTTTGCTGAGTTTCCTCTGAACAATCGACCAAATGTTGATTCGGTCCCCTGTTCTGGTTTGCAACTTTAATATAGCTTCACTATGCGCAGATTTTATTGAGCAGTCATTTTACTAGTTGTTGTAGGATTGTGGTTTAGAGCCTGACTTGTTGTTTCGTTTGCAATGCTCGTTAGCAATGTATTCATAATGCAAAAAAGTATAGTAAAGGATGGAGTGGGAATTTTCGAGCTCAACAAAACATGCACAGAATATTCTTCTCGCCTATTTATCATTTACTGCTTTTTACAGTTTTTTTGACAGACTCTCGATACATTTTAATGAATATATATTGGCTTCTGTTATATTGTTTATTTTATTGTAATGGTTTCTTGACCTTAATAAACACACTCAGTATTTTTATAACCATTTATTTCTTGTCATACAGTCATGACGTTTGGACTCTATTTGGGGTCTTTTCCAAAAAATCTAGTGTCCAGGTTTGTTGACATTACATCATAATATATCACATTTTCTGTACATCGTCAGTATCTTGATGTGAAGTTGGGTCCTCATGAATGCCCCAAAAGAAAAATACCCCACATAAGGTCGAAAGGTCATGGTTTTATAGTCCGCACTGAGCCGAGTCAGAGACTCATATTAAACATCGCACTATGTTGGTAGTAACCAAGTCCCTGAGCAACACTTCCAGCATCTATTATGATTGTGATGAGTTCGCAATTTACGTTTTACAAGCTGGAGCTGTTGCTAGCACTCTCATCAGCAAGCTGCCACTGCGGAGAAGCTTTCCTGTACAACAAGCAATGAATTGTTATAAACATACTGAGTGTGTTTGTTAAGGTGAAGAAACCATTGATGCGTTGTGTTTGGACTGGCCCTGGTGCAGTGCCCTTAAGCGCTGGCTTGCAGGTGCTGCGCCAGTCATCGGAGCCCGTGGTGCAGCAGCTGTTCTGCGGCCGCCTCACCAAAGCGGGCAACCTGGCGCTGTCGGAGGAGCTGCCGGCGGGGGTGGTGCCGATGGGACGAGGGCGGCGCGGGGGCGGGGGCGGGCGGAGGTCGCGGGCGCGCAACGACCGCGTCGCCAGGGTGAGTGCGCCCCCTCTGGCCGACCTCGACTTGCCCATTTAGATTACCTACCCAGATTTGCCAATCCAACTTGCCCATCCAGATTACCTACCCAGATTTGCCGATCCAGACTTGCCCATCCATATTACCTATCCAGATTTGCCGACCCCAACTTGCCCATCCAGATTACCTATCCAGATTTGCCGATCCGACTTGCCCATCCATCCAGATTATCTATCCAGATTTGCCGATCCAGACTTGCCCATCCACATAACCTATCCAGATTTGCCGACCCCAACTTGCCCATTCAGATTACCTATCCAGATTTGCGAATGACTTGCCCATCCAGATTAACTATCCAGATTTGCCGATCCAGACTTGCCCATCCACATAACCTATCCAGATATGCCGACCCCAACTTGCCCTTCCAGATTTGCCGATCCAGACTTGCCCATCCATCCAGATTACCTATCCAGATTTGCCGACCCCCACTTGCCCATCCAGATTACCTATCCAGATTTGCCGACCCCAACTTGCCCATCCACATTACCTATCCAGATTTGCCGATCCAGACTTCCCAACCATTCAGATTACCTATCCAGATTTGCGAATCCAGACTTGCCCATCGAGATTACCTATCCAGATTTGCTGATCCAGACTTACCCGCATATATTAAAACTACGATTTGAGATGACTGCAAAAAAGTCATCAAATATTTTAAAATTTGGTTCTCGAGACTGCGTGTTATTCGTTATTCGAAGTTAATTAAATTTTGCAAATTCTCTTAAAATTTCTCCATTTCGGTTTACAACAATCTCTCCGCACTTCTCGACTACGTTAGGAATTTCCTTATTTCCCACTGCCAATAACAAACACCTTTAAGAAGAGAGATATCAGAAAATTTATGTGGGTGGCAAGGGGGTGTAGATTCGTAATTGAATTCATAATTGCTAACAAAAGAATAGCTGATCAAATTGATGATAAAAGAATTGTGAAGAGAAGAAGCGATATGCGATCTCACCCTACCTGGTAGTAGCCCAGGTACAAGGCCGAGCCCTTTACAGTGTCGGGTAAAGTAGGTGTAAACTATTCGTATCGCAAAATCCATATTCTCCCGAATCAGTAGACTCGCGCTTATGCTCTTTAAATTAGCAGGATACGCATTGGTGAGGTATTAAATTTTAACTTTGCATGAAATCAGTTCTGCGCGCATTGGCAATTTCGGACAGAGGGAGTGCGGCTTCAAATTCGATTTGTGAGTTGCGAGTTATTCATTCGATTCAAGTAATAAGTACTACAAATTATTCACTAGATTCTAGTCATAGGTATTACAAAAATACTTTGTGTGAATATGACAAAAATTCCAGGCTCAAATTTTTCTAGAACTTTGATCCGCTTGTAAGCATTCAGACTGAATACTTTTATGCATCGTGCGTACACAGAGTTCGATCAATTACGTAAACTGAACGCCGTGAGCACTGCCAAGACAGCTGCATACGGAGTATCGCAGCGCAGCAATTAATGGTTGACGCGTTCTCCGTACCTGGACATCGGACGGGAGACACGGTAGCAAGATTGTGTAACCAGCAAGAGCACTCTACCCCATTCAACGGGTGGTGGGAGGAATGCTCGCAGTCGATTACAGCTTTGTTAGTACTCCGCAGGCCAAGTTGTGTTTATATTGCAAAGCTCAGACCTTCTGTAAACAGATTTTGTTTTCTCACAGCTCAGTCCATCCAATGTGCGATGAAGTGACGAGTAGCTAGTTCCAGGATTCAAATTCTGCGCTCTTCACTCACAGGGATCAAAAATGAATTGGTTAGGATTCTGTTCTTTTCATTCTTCCTACATTATTCTCCTTTTATTATCGACTCATGAAATTGTTCATCACCCCTCATGGAAATAAATGTTAAAGGTCAGGAAATCGGATCTAGGATGTGAATTCCTACAAAACAGCATTTTGTATTTTTTGATAAATGAGGATATTTAAATTCCTACAATATCGCTTGTAAATTCTTCCAATTCGGTAGGGTAATAGTATTGCTTACATTTAATCGAAAAAATTTTAGGGTCAAGTTCACTTGCTTTATTCGCGCCTTTCCAAATAGTTGGTTAAACTACACCGTTCGGTGTGTGCGACCTTAGTTTGCGCTATGCATTATTTTAAGTCATGATATTTTAAGTCATGATATTTCAGACACCTGTTAACTTGTTTCGCTCGCGCATTTTCAAGTTAGATACGTGGCTCCGGCTTTGGTCTTCCTCAGAACGACTCAAATGCAAGAATTCGTGGCAGAGTGCATTGGCTCGCTGTGGGTATCCACGAGTCACTCGTCTTTTTTTTTTAATTTATTTCTTCTTGTTCGACAATACAGTCTTTCAAGGGTTATAAATATTCATATGATTACTAGATAACAATTTTGATTGGCCATCCATGAGATAAGTGCGGTTGTACGCTACGCTTAATTATTAATTCAGATTGTTAGTTAAGAAGAGGAAGGTACAAGCTTATGTTAAGGAGCTGGGGGGTGTAATGGTTTACGGGGGCTTGAATCTATCTTTCGGGAATCTTGACTTGATGCGGGGGTGGGCTGCATTCTTTCCCATGTTAAAAATGAAGGTGCTTGGTGAAGTATGTAGGTTATTATAAAAATTGTTAGCTAATGTGGCTATGGTTTCTTCCAGTTTAGTGATTTTTAATTCACGGTGAATTTGTTCATTTGTGATGAACCACGGGGCATTTAACGTATTTCTTAGAAATATATTTTGGATAACTTTAATTCGGTTAATGTTGCTAGGAGCTGCACCTCCCCAGATTGGGCATCCATAGGTTATGGTCGGGAGGATTATTGTTTTGAAGAGTTATTGTTTTGAAGAGATAGTCACTCGTCTTTCACTAGACTAGAGCCTAGCACCCTAAAACCTCCCTTCTGTTACCCCCACCCTACTCCACAACAACGGGAAACAGCGGTTGCCTGCCGAAAAGCACTTGTTACCCACACCGGTTGCTATGTTATGCAGCCCTGATCTATACGCTAGGGATATACAAAATATTAGTTTAAACGTTTCTCATCGCGGGAATTCACTCATCACATTATAGGAATTTATATGATAAACGGTATAATCGCGATTTTCGGAATCCCTCTTAACAGAGGCTACGGTTTAACTAAGGTAGAGTGAACAGAAAAATCAAACAAAACAATTCATTCAAAACTGAACCAGACCCGCCTAAATTAGTTGCTGAAGTAGTTACCAGACACGTGCGCTGGGCAATGCCGTTCCCAATTCTAGGAGTAGCGAAATTCTACCAATAATCGGATTTACCCTTCAAATATTGTATTTGTCTTTGGTCGTTACCCCCCCCCCCATTGTCAGTGACCCTCGATAACCACGGTGAACGTGTTCGTTAGTTTATACTAAATTCTGTAAAATGTATCTGTAGTGTACTTACGATTTTAACAAAAACGTTGTACGCAATCCTTTACCAAATGAATTCCGGATTATCCTGTTTGTTTCTTCTCATCCGAGAAAGTCCCTTTCCTTATCGAGATAACCCGTTTCCCTATTTTATTTTCTTATAGAAAGGGAGAACTAAAAGCCCAAAAAACCTTTTTCCCTTTCCATAAGAGTGCAGCCACCTGGCTGTGTCCAGCATATTGTCTAGCTGTTGTTTTTTAGTGTGATGCAGGTTGCTTGGGTAACCCATTGAAGATGGGAATAATATTCCCGAAAGTTGATTTTGGTTACTAATGTTTTAATAATATTAAAACTTTGAATTGCTGTGAGTTGATTATTACTTAATTCATGTTAAATTCCCAGAAACAGCAACTTTGTAGGAATTCACCTACCCCCCAAAGAAACGGCAGTAAGGCTAGTCGCAAAATGAGTCCGCAGCGTGACGCAGGGTGACTCATGGTGAGCGCGCGTCCACCAAACGGTGGTTGTCAGACACTCGCCGCGAGTCCCCCTGCGTCTCGTTCTGCGCCTGTGCTGAGGAGGGGGGGGCGTGTGCGTTGCAGAAGTACAACACGGCGTCGCGCGGGCGCTTCTCGCAGTCGCGCGGGCTGCGCACGGCCAGCGCCGTGTTCCGCGCCGCGGGGTTGGAGGCCCTGCGCGCGCTGGCCGGCGGCGGCGTGCACCCGGTGCGCTGCCTGCGCGCGTCGCTGGCCGGCGCCCCGCGCGCCGCGCAGCCCGAGCTGCTGCGCCAGCAGCTGCGCGCGCTCGCCGTGCTCGACACGGCCCGCGCGCGCCGCGACGGCTACCCCTGCAGGGTGCCCTTCGCAGAGTTCATTCGCAGGTCGGTCGCTCGCTCGCTCGCTGTAGTGTTGTCTCTGTGGAAGAGATGGGTTGTGAGGATGCCACACCCGACCAAGCTTAACAAATAAAGAGGTCGAAAGAAAGAGAATTTTACGGACATGTTCACTATACCAGAGCCGATCGCGCCCGTTCCTTTGCCCTAGGGCTGACTCAACTCACCGATGGCCCACAAACCTGGGTATGCCAAGTGGCGCCGCCACTTGCGCAGCACAGGACCCCGGGATAGCATCCAGTGAGTCCATTTTGGCTCCTCTGTGCAGTCGGGAGTTGTTGTTTTTTAAGATAATTGATTTTTTTTCATCTTTGCCTATTATCTCGTTTCTACAGGCTCGGTGCTAATGGGGACGGGCTCAGTTTTTATTGATTTTTCCGCACACTCCATTTTCATGCTAATTGGGCGATGTTTGACGGTCGATTGCCCTTCCTGACGCCAACCACAGGGGGACACACAAGCACATTACACATAGACAACTCACACGACCACGAAACACGCAGAACTACGCCAGAAGCGGAGTTCGAACTCATGATCCTTCGATCCGAGGCCGCCACGGCGCTACTGCCTGAGCGATCTCCACTACCCGGATTGGATTTGACGATCATTGATGCCAAACTAAATTAGGGTATGTATTAATATGTATGTATGTACATTGGCACCACAGCTCTTTACAAGCTAAGGCCTACCATCGACGTCCCGACCTTGCGACCATGGGTTCAGGGGTACTCGTGGTTAGCACATAGCGATCCCGACGCCGTATTCTGGTCTTTTCAACCTGAGAAGTGAGCTTTCTCATTGTCACACAGCAACCGATACTGGGACATTGCAAGGAAAGCCCAAGTTAATTTTTGCGCCGACCAGGAATCGAACCCGGCGATGCGCCTAGGAAAGCGAGCACGCTAACGAACGAGCCGCCGTGGGGTAGGGATGTGGTTAAATCACGTAGAAATAATCCGCATTAATTTCCCGAACGTTGGGTAACATGTGCTGGTGCTGTGAAAAGGAAACGCTGGACGTTAGTTGGATCTTGCAGCAATACACAATAGTGTGTCGTTCTCAAATCACGTGATCCTCAAATTTTGCACCTCGCAATTTCACGGTTACATTTCACTTTTCTATTAAAATTTACGTTCACGTTCACCGATTTGAATGAGTCTACTGAGCCTTGAGCACATGGCACCCAACCTTTGCGTTTACGTTGCATTTAAGTTTCATTGTGAATGAACCTCAAGTTTCACCCAAATTGTATCACGCTCGCCAAAGGAATCGGCTCTTTTACATGAGAACTATGGGGAACGACTATACGAATCTGCGAGCGGAATGGCGTTGTATACGATAATCTATCATTTTAAGTTGTAGTTGACACTTTGCTACATATTTCCAAGTTGATAACGAAGATGTGATCTTTGGCCTACACAGTTAATAGAAAACATCCTTGAGCCTGTCGCATTAAATTTCCAAAGCGCATCCGCAACGCATAGCATTTCCAAAATTTTAATGACGCGGTTGACGTTTCGCTACGCGTGTCCAAGTTGAGCTCTGGCCTACGCAATTAATTTAATTAAACATCCGTGAATCCGCCCAACGCATAATTTCCAACGCATTTTACGCTAAAATGTGTTTTGTTGTTTAGAAGTTTGCAGTTCGTTAGAAAACACAGAAAATGAATACAAAATAAATTATTTATGAAAATGAGTTGCAATCTATCAGGCATATTTTGAGCAATTGCTTCTTAAATAGCTTCAAAATAATATTTATGCAATTTCTTGGTATTTTTACGCCCCAAAAATTTTGGAATGCTACAGAAAAGAACAAGCACATATGAACTACGAAACAGAATGATCTTGATCTCGCAAGATCCCACCTTCTTCGCTTTGTTCACTGATCTAGCAGGATAGGGAGTCGTGCGGCAATTTGGGTGAAACTTTGCCTTCGCTCTAGTAGAGCAAGAATTCTTTAACTAAGGATGGCTTTAAACAAGACGGTAATTTAAAACTTAAAGGTAAGAAGTTTTGAAAAATACACTGCTTTAATCGCGATCTAAAATCGATAATAAAATCTTAAAATAAATCATAAGCGAGAAATATTTATATTACTTTTTTTTAAAAAAAAAAAAATTATTCGTGTTAATTGCTGTAGTATTATTTCTGTGATATTGATATGTTGTGAGGGTAACATACCCAACGAATCTCAACAAATAAAGTGGTCGAAAGAAAGATAATTTTACGATGTTCACTAGACAACAGTCGACCGCGCCCGCTGGCCTCCTTTTCCTCGTCCGTTAAGCTGGCAAAGCCAATTTTGAAATCCAAATTTTTTTTGTATTCAGAATTTTGTGATATTTTTGTGTTTTCAGAATATCAAAGAAATATTTTTTTGAAAGCACAAAAATAGCACAAAATTCTGGGTATAAAGAATTTGTGGATTTCGAAAGTGGCTTTGCCAGCTTAACGGATATTCCTTTACCCTGCCTTGACACAACTCACCGGTCGCCCGCAGATATAAACTTGGCCCGAGTATGTCAAGTGCGCCGCCCATTTGCGCAGCCCCGGCTAGCACCCAGTGAGACCATTGTGGCTCCGCTGGCGGGTTCTCCAACTCGGACTGTTTCTGTTGGTGTGTGGTAAAGGGAACAGGAGAAAAAAGACGACGCGAAAACGAATAGTCGGGAGGTCATTTCGCTGATTATTCCTGCTGAATATTTTTGTCAATAGTAAAATTTCACTGACCCCCTATCAAAGAGCAACAACTTGAATATCGTAACCAAGTAATAAACCGCACGGTATGTAATTATTATATGTTCCACATAGACATTGCGGTGTTATGATTTCACTCGTTGCAGATACAAGTTCCTGGCTTTTGAATTCGACGAGAATGTGGAGGAGAGCCGTGACAACTGTCGCTTGTTGCTGGTGCGCCTGAAGATGGAGGGCTGGCTCATGGGCAACAAGAAAGTCTTCCTCACGTACTACAACGAGGAATATCTCTCCAGGTACGATTACTTCATAAGGAATGTAATTCATACGCTTCTTAATAATTATAAGTTTACTAATTGGCCTTTTTAAAAAGTTACGAAAATGATGCTTAATAACGTCCAGACAATAAAGAAATTGTACGTGCAGAATATAAGCTTACTATTTAAAAGAAATGTAATTCATAATTGGGACAAAATATTAAATTGTCACTTACAATCAGGTCTAGAGGATTGAAACAATCAAGTTTGTAAACATAATGAATAAAATTAATAATAATAATAATAATAATAATAATAATAATAATAATAATAATAATAATAATAATAATAGTAATGTGACACATCTTTAGTTCAGGATTGTAAAAAATTTCTTTAAATATTTAAAACTAATACCCAGCTTTTATAGAAAAACATGAATATTAAAAGGCATTAGACAAAAACGATGGGTTTATGGACTTACACATATTGAAATCACCTAACCGACTGGTACGACACAAATAATTTCTTTTTAATTAGTTTCAGATTCACTGTTGTGTAAATATTGAATATTTTTATATTAATAATAATGTAATAGACAATAAATGACTTTCAATAATTTATACGCAAAATTCATGCGTATATCAATAATACAGTCCACCACCACCAGACAGTTACATAGTTCACACCATCAGACAGACATACTGTCCACCAGCACTATCTCCAAACAGTTATAAAGTCCATCACCACCAGACAGTTAAATAGTCCGCCAGCACCAGATAGTTTACAGTCCATCACCATCAGACAGGTATACAGCCCACCACCACCATCATACAGTTAAACGGTACATCACCACCAGACAGTTATACATTCCACCAACACCACCAGATAGTGATACAGTCCACCACCACCACCAGGCAGTTATACAGTCCATCACCACCTCCTCGAGACAGTTATACATTCCACCACCAGCCTGTTAGGCAGTCTCCCACCACGGCCAGCCGCCGCTTCTTCCTCCCGCTGTGAGCCGCGTGTGGCGCGCGTGCGCAGGCTGTACGAGACGCAGGTGAAGAAGATCGTGCGCGTGCAGACGATGCTGCGCGCCTTCCTAGCGCGGCGTGTGGTGCAGAAGAAGACGCAGGAGCAGCTGGCCGGTACGCCCCCGCCCACGTACAAGGCCCCGCCGCCGGCCGCCGCCGCCGCCTCGCCCGCCGCCGCAGCCACCGCCGCTGGCGCCTCTCCGGCTTCGACGCCCTCGGCCGCCGGTTCGCCCGCCGCCACCCCCGCCGCCTCCGCTTCGCCCGCCGACACCCCCGCGGCTTCGCCCCAGGCCTCGCCCAAAGCTTCGCCCAAAAGCTCGCCCGCGGCGTCGCCCGAGGCCTCGCCTCAAGGCTCGCCCGCGGCGTCGCCCAAAGCTTCGCCCAAGGGCTCGCCCGCGGCGTCGCCCACGGCGTCGCCCACGGCGTCGCCCGCGGCGTCGCCCGCGGCGTCGCCCAAAGCTTCGCCCGGCAACTCGCCCGCCGCCTCGGACGAGGACGAGGCGGAGTAGCTAAGCTGGCGCCTCGTTTAGATCTTTGGCTTTGAAGCCGCCTGGGCTGTGCTTGGTGGGGGCCAGGGGATGCTATAAGGGCTGTCAAGGCGCTGGCAAGCTATAACGTTGTTGTAGAAAGATCGTAGCTCATAGAGGTCATGCATTTTAGAAGGTAGATTTGCTCTAACAAGCACTATCATTTAACGGGCATCTGAAAGCTTTCCGTTCTCATTTAGTGGAGTGGTTTCGCTTTTAACATTTGGTTGAGTGGTTTCTGAGCACTCCCAAATATTGTAGTTCATAGTGATTGTGCATTTAGAAGGTAAACTTGGTATATCAAGCACTATTATTTACTAGGTATTTGAATTACTTGGAAATTTTATGAGCACATTTTGTCTTTTTCAGTGTTTGGTTGAGTGGTTTCTGAAAACACCCAAACATAATAGTAATATAATAACTAAAGTAGATTAGTAGATAGAATTATTTTCTTCAACTTATCAATATTTTCTTCTTCTTTAAATAGTATTTATATTTCTTACCCGATTTCTATTTCTGTTAGTATCATAATAGTATGCAACTCGTAATGGAAATTTACAATTGGAAATCAGCTGGTATTGATTGATAAATATTAACAAGCCCATTCTTATTTAATTTTTTTGCACTCTTGTTAACAATTTTCGAATTATTTCCCTGCAGCTTCTCCGCAGTTCCTTCGCATCAAACATGTGTGTGTGTCTCTATTGCGTTGCCTGCAGCCTCTGACGAGTTTATGACTGACTTTACTGAAAAAGTATATCTGGTTTAGTTGTACGGTGTTTCAATTTCCAGCTTCCAAGTAGTTACTTTGCCATGAAACGCTATACAAAGTACGAAGTCACAACAGCGTATTGTAGAGTAATTGTGGATAAAAACCATGCATTTTAGAAGAGCGTTTTCTCCACGTAATCTTTTAAGTCGTCAATCACTATTATTCATCAATTAAGGTACTTTGCAATGACATTTCTGCATTATTGCACCAGATTAGCATGTTTGCGATATTTCATGCGTGTAACAATGAAGGTAACGTTTTAAAATACTTTTAAGAGGCTACAAACATTTTCCTAAAACTTAGATGAAAATCTTATGTAAATGTAGCACTTTATTATATGCTAACCTAGTGCTTTTAGTAAATCATAATTCGCAAACAAATATATTTCTGTCTTCCCTTTACGCGTCTATTATCTGGAGTCTCGTGAACACTGTTTGCTGCTACAATTTGGTGGTTTACACCTCACGTCTAGACATCTGTATTAGAAGCAAGAGAACGCAATGAAAATGCAACAGCTGTAGCGCGCTAATTCCTAAAACTGTAGAGAAGCATAATCATTAACTTACTCGCCTCAAAATAATATTGCTTTGGTCGTAGAGTGCATTAAACTATATGTCATTAGATATCTAATGTATGGGAACGAGTTATATGAGCAACAATATCCAAAGGTAAAAAAAATTTAATTACAAATCAAAATTGGATAAATCCAGGTTTTTATTTACTTGTGTGAAAAGTACTCTTACTCTTCTCTACTTCATCCTGAGTAGTTTACTATTTTGCATGTTTTCTTTTCTCATGGTATTCTCCTATTATGTTGCACACACGTCTGGTACCAACTCGAATCTTGCAGTACGTGCATGTGAAATATGTAGTTAACCTCTGTCGTACAATGCAAATACGACGAACAAAAATGTAAATTGTATTATTGTAATTATGTATAATAACAAGTAACGTTCCCAACATAAATATATTTTTCCATCTCTTCAGGCATGTGCATGTTTCAGCTGGATCTTTTGTGTACGAGTAGAAAATAGAAGCTGAAATTCCGGAAAGTACATAAAATTAAAATTAAGTTAATATTATCTTATTCTTTTGTAAATACTTATTTATAAAACAAACCTACTTCTTGGTTCTCATAATGTTCTAATCTGTGTAATATATTGCAATTAAAGTCGAAGTGATAATTATAGAAACCTAAATTTCACAAAAATTAGAATTCATGCGATATTAAGAATTAGATTCATATTTTGATTATCTGTACAGATTGAATGTCGAATTAGTATCACTCGACTATATTATACGCACCGGAGCATGTTTGTTGTTTACAATGATGTATAGTTTATTCACGTTGTTATTGTTTTTCGTTTAGTTAAATACACGCACTATCATTCGGGTAATAGAACCAACTGCGCAATCTAATAACTATATTTTTGTAACGATAATAGTGAATGTACCAGACGTGTAGCAACAATAAAGTTAAATTTCAATTACATTCTATATTCGTTTTTCTTCTCTTCTCCCTTTTTTCCTTCATTTGCCACTTTCTTAACTGTATTACGAAACTAATTTCTCACGTGCTGTAGAATGGGAAATATTCACACAGTAAATATTTCAATCACAAATATAAACGCACGACTAAATACTAGATATTGTCTTTTATCAGTTGTCCAGTAAGTGGTTTGATACATTTTCCTGTACCATTTCATTGTAGGGTTGGTATATATTTTACCAGCGCCTTGAAGTAAAATTGTGTCAAAATACAATTTATTAATAATATTTATAAATACAATCATATATTTCATGCCTTTGTTTTTATTTTCGTGCTTGGACAACAGACTTATGTGGGGAAGATTAGGTACCGGCAGGCTGTGCGTTAGCTAATCACAGAATACTGATGATTTTCCAATATTTTTTCCTGTAGGAAAGGGGAAGTACATTCCAAATCTATTCCATTATGTTCAAAATAACTAGGAGGTCTTCATTAGTAAAAAACCATTAACATCATAACAGTAAAATAGTAAATGGGAAAATTATTAAGGGATAATAACAGTAAGTAACATTAAATATTACATGTAATATTTTAAAACATGTAATGGGAGATAAATTTACAATGGTAATAATGGTATATAAGAGCATTGAATTATACATGCTTGTCTAAAAGTTTGAACGAAGAAAAGTGAATGTTTAATGCTGATTTACAGAAAAAAAGAAATCTGAAGCAAAGAAAGAGAAGAAAGAAGTAAAAATAAAAGAAGAGAAAGAAACAGAGGAAGGAGAAGATAAAGAGGAACCAATGGACGAAGAATCAGCTGCCCTTATTATCCAGAAACGTAAGTATTTCATTGTACATTACATTCTTAGAAGTAAACCTCTACACACACTATTGGTCCAAAGATCTTATACAAACGGAAAATTAAAGTAAGCATTTGGGGTAACAGAAAAAAATTGACTTATTCAACATTACATTAAATTAGCAATTCTCCAAACAATTATTATTTGACTTTTGAGCCCTCTGATAATTTTATCTTCCATTCAAGCAAAGAAACGCTGCTTTCTGAAGGTTTGTAGGACGTACATCATTTGTTGCATTTTCGTCTGGGAATTTAAAATTTAGGTATACATACGAAAGATTTTTTCAAGGCATTGGCCGTCACAAACATACATTGTTACAATGTTTTTCCCCGACTCTCCCTAATCTTTTTATGAAGAATTTTTTTAAAATATTTGTGTAACTACTTGTTTTATATAGATATGCTATTCTAATTATTCATTACAAAAAATGTGAGATCAAAGTTATTATGTAATCTTCAGATCTTCTCTTTACAAAATACTCCAGTGAAAAAATATGCGAATAAGTTCCAGATCATTTTTATTATGATATACGAAATTTATATTGTTCAAGAACTTATTTTACATCAAAAGGAAAAGGATGTTGTTAATAGTCTCCTGAACGATTATTCCTTCGTTTTGCTAAAGAAATATAGTAATTGAAACTTCCTAGAATAAACATTGTGCCTTAATACTCCTCCATATATATAAATTCTTCTTTTGCTTCAGAATATAGAGGTTACCGAGTAAGAAAGCAGACAGGTCCGTCATTGCAAAAGTCAGTTTCACGTAAGTAAAGTAGAGAGTAAGCTGTGTTGTAATTATGAATTAATACTGTAAAATGAATATTTTCATATTATCATCAATAAAACTTGTTTGTGCACCAAATGTTCATAGTTAAACAAGAAGTCCTAACTTAAAGAGAAATCTTTGAGAGAACAGCAAGAATACTTCTGTAACTAAAATAGAAGACTATTTTTTTATCTCATTTCTCTTGCAATAGTTAGGATAATTTTTACTCATTTTATATTTTTTAGAGAGTGAAAACATAATTTATACAATCAATTCACAATTATATTCTATGTATTTGTTGTTTAAAATTTAACGTTAATTGATATCTGTGATTCTGTAAAAATCTGAAAGGGTACTTATTCCAGAAGCTAAAACTTGTTCTAGTTTTATTCATATTATTTTTTATATGTACTAGAGCGTAGGAAAAAGAAATACCCTTCAACAAAAGATGAAACCATATTTGTTATATCTTTTCCGAATTAATTTCTTCCACATAATCTCATAGAGAATTTTTTTTATTTCACATCTGCAAAATTTACAATCTGTTCTTGAAGAACATTCAGCAAATGGTTTGAATTTACACAAAACAATTATTACATAGACTTACTGATTACATTTAGAGTGATTTTGTTTAATTAGTGTTTAAAGCAGCAGTTTGGCAGTTCTATTATGAGCTGACGTTTCATTCTATATGTATGCTCACTGTTGTCTAGTAGATCAGTTGATAGATGGTTTGTATGTTCACTTCGTTTCTTCAAATACTCCTGTCTTGTTTTCGTAATGACGTCCAAAATAGTTGAGATGTTTAGGTCCTTATAAAGTGTTTTGTTACTGAAATGAGCAATTGAGATAAGCGAATTGGAAGTGCCTCTGTTGCAGGTCCTTTGGACGAGGAAACGCTGGACTTCATCCGCAGCTACTGCCAGCGCTGGCGCGCGCGGACCATCTTCCAGGTGCTAATGCTGTACCGCGCCGCGCGCCGACAGGACCTCGTCTACTTCTGCCAGCAGGTGCGCTCATTCCCTCGCACTCGCTCTCCCTCTCTCTTTCACTTTCTCTACCTCTCTCCTTCCCTCTCCAGTGTTCCAACACCGAATTTTTTCCGACGAAAATTTAAATGATATCCCTTTCAGCTTTGAATTTAGACACGCTTCTTCAGCATGCCTAGGGTCTGACGTTTTACAAAAAAAATATGCATTACTAGACTTCAGCATCAAGGTGTCACTTAGGCTTGAGGATTTATTTATATGCCTCAACGATATGGGCGAAATGGTCGAGCTAACTTATTTTGCTCCAAAATGAATGCAGACGAAGAAGTTCTTCCCCCTTCAAAACCCGCGTCTTTGCATGTGTTTTTTTCGGTGGTACCTGTGCTTTAATTATTGCACAATGTCGCATTAAGCCGCAGAAGCTGTGTATTAGTTTAGATCTTTGTAGCTCTGTTATCTTTTCACAACCACACCGGTTATCACAAAACAAATATGACACTATTTACAACTATTGAATTATAAAACATTGAATGCTTTCACGGCCGGAGTCAATATTATTCATGTCTTCCGGTCTGATGGCCCGTGGTCCAATTGGCTTTGACAATTGGAATTTGGAATCATCAGCCAGCGCGCGAAACCGCCCCCTCCGTTACCCCCACCCGCGGCCGACACCAACGCGGCGTCAGTCGCCAGTCAGCCGCCGTCCCGGACACTTCGCCCTCGACCTCGCCACTGAGCATGCCCACCGCAGTCGTGGGCGAAACGTTTGGCACTCCCAATTGGCCAATTGGACCACGGCCTATCAGCCCGGAATTGCTAATTATCTCCCAAAAGCGAATTGAATTGCTTTGTGAAACGAATGGAGTCGTGGGCGTGGCAGGTGCACCTGTACAACCAGCAGGCGGCGGGCGCACTGCGGCGCAGCGAGGCGCCGGCGCCCGCGCAGCTGGTGGACCCCGCGGTGCGCGCCAGCACCTGGCTGGGCCGCCCGCGCGCCGCCGTGCGCAAGCTGCCCTTCCGCATGGCCGACGCGCCCTTCTTCGACACCGCGCCCTTCTGCCAGCCAGGGTGAGCCACACTGTTCACCACTATAGAGCCTCTTGAGGTCCATGTTTGAAGTGCATCTTATTTCACAGGTTCATTTCGTTCTGCATGATGTATATTCAAATCTGAGCGCTCGTTGGAGAGAAAAAGTCAGGAAACAGACGTGTTCGTTGTTGTCACATTGATCATCTTCGCACTTCGATAGCTACCCATGAAAGTGAAATGATAGATTCTTAAACTGGATCATTACCATCATGTCTCCAAACACATTAAAACTGGTTGAGCCTTGTATGAGAACTTACACGTCCAACATAGCTTCTTTCCTTTTATGTATTGAGGGGAATTTTCAATTTCAGTCCGTTTTGAATGACGTAACCCGGTGACTTCCAGGGCGCTATGATCCTAATAGTTCCTCTTCACAACTCATTCGAGAGGTCTGACGGTTTGTGGAGCAACGCTGCGTAGAGGAGCTCCCTTTCTAAGACCTTAAGCCCTTCTCTTGTGTTGCCGGTGCGATTCGCGCGCAGATTCGACCCCTCCAGCCTGGACGTGGACGCCGAATTGGATTCGGAGTCGTGGGACGCGCCGATGAGGAGGACGGAGGTGGAGGAGCTGGGCTGGCCCGGCGCCCGCAGCGTCAGCGTGCGAGGTATTGGCTTCTTCCCCTCACAATTTTGGCTTCAGTCAGCTCCATTCTTGTCTAAATGCTTGCGCAACTATTTTGCTAAATGAAATTTACATCAGTTATATGTTAATAACGAATCCATGTTCGTGTAAAATAAGTGTAATTATATGTTTTTTGTTATTTGGATTTACTATTTCAATCAATATTCTTTTCACATTATTTTCTTACAATCATAAACAAAGATAACAATTTCAAAAGGAAATCTTTTTTTCAAATATTTCTATTGGCAACGTTTCCAGAACCTACTATGTTCTCATCTTGAAGCTGTCATTAGTTGATTTAAAACAGGTTTCATGCACTTATATGATGGGTCAACTATAATAAATTGAAAGCGTAATTGTAGAACGTCTTGTTGTGTGCGCGCAGACCAGGAGGTGCAGACGGGGGAGGCGGGGGCGGGGCCTGGGGCGGGGCCGGGGGCGGGGCCGGGCAGCGGGTCGGACCCGCGCCTGAACACGCTCAAGCGCGCGCCCTTCCGTCGCGACCCCGAGAGCCTCGAGGACTTCCAGCGCCGCCGCCAGCAGCGCGTCGCCGCCGCCGCCAACGCCCCCACGCCCGCCCCCAGCCCCGCGCCCGACCGCCCGCCCTCCGCCCACAGCAACCCGCCCGCCGTCTACAAGGCGCCCAAGGTGAGCCAGCCATTTCAAAATACACTTCTTTACGCCAACTTATACAAAATCAAATTCCTAACAATTTCATGCAAACGTCTTCAAAATACATGGAAATTTGGCGAAGATGTGATAGTTTGAATGTTTCTTATCGCGAAAGGGAGTTTTAAGAAAAACGTGTTTAAAGTGTTGTTATTTTAAAAAATCACAATATTTAAAAAAATATATATTTAAGAAATACATTTTTAAGAAATCAAATTAGCTTACAATTTTTAAAAAAATGTTTTTTACGAAACTAAATGCAATGAAAAAAGAAATAATATATTTTGGTTTCTTGCGTCCCATGCAAAACTTTGTTTCCCGACAAATGGTCCCGTTTTGTTTTCCGCATCGCATATTTCTATCTACTTGACAAGTGGGGTAGGAGTAGAGCCATACTGCCACTTACAAGTGGGCGTGTGGGCGTTCTTACATCAGATGACAACAGTAGAAAGAAACAAATCACAATAAGAGCACACAACAGTAAACGACACACATCCAAAGCATAACCTTTTTTGTTCCTTAATAAGTGTCACCAACTCTGTCGTGACGTCGGCAGAATTTTAGGCCTCTGATTAGATAACGTAACTCCCTCTCCCCCAGTCAGCCGCTAGCTGTCTAGTATACAGAAATATCATTCGAGAAATAGGCACGTGTTTTCTGTGTGTGTATGTAATTTTTGTGTTGTTGAGTGCCGTATCGCCTGTGAGGAGTCCTCGTTGTTTCAGAAGGGGTCGCGGGTGAGCAGCTCGCCCGCGCACCGCAAGCAGCCCGCGCCGCCGCCGCCCGCCTTCGACTCCCCGCAGCCCCTGCGGCCCCCGCACGCCGCGCCCGGCTTCGCCCCGTACGCACACTCTCACACTCAGTAACCATTCAACTCAGAATTCAATACCACTTTGTACTATCATTATCTCATTAAACTTGAAATAATATTTAAATACCCGGCGTGGCCCGGGCATTTATTCATCACAATTCATCAGCCAGCAAAAGGAATGAGTTCTATCCAGACCGTAAAATGAGAAAAGTAATTTAATTTGCATTCCTAACCTCGCTTTTCCACCCTACCCAGCCCCACACCGCCCCAACTCACCCCTCCTACTCCACCCCGCTCCGTTCCTCCCCACTGCCACTCTATCCTCCCTCTCTTCTCCGCTCCACCGCATCCTACCCTAAAGTGATAGGAGTTTACAATAAACAGTTATATTTAAGCCTGACCGTGTTGATTACTGTTTGAAAGTAACGGCTCGTGCTGTCTACTGCGTGGCAGGCGCGGAGGCGGAGTGGGAGGCGCGCGCGCGCGCGAGCGGGAGGGGCGCTCGGACCACATCGCGGAGCTGCAGCAGCTGGGGCGGCGCGGCGACGCCTACGGGGACGACAGCGACGAGGAGCCGCCCTTCAACTTCAAGGTGCCGCCCCACACCAACCACACTCACAGGCAAACGTTTACTTCAACTGCAATCACTAAACAACGTTCTTGAACTCTTTTTTCCCTTTCAGGGCATGCTTCGTAAAACCAACTGCAACAGAGCGTCGCTCAAGAGAGTGACAGAAAGGGACAGGGATTCGCCGAGCGGGCAGACGAACTACGGCGTCAGCCAAGTGTACGGAGCAGACAGAAACTTCAACCGCAAAGACAGCCCTTCGTACAACAACAACCCCTACTCTAGCTCTGACTTGCCAGAGCTCGTGAGTTCTCCGGTCTCGAAGTACGACGCGGTTCCTTCTTTCACGAGAGCCTCTCCCCCCGTCGTCAGTGCACGTCGCGACAGCCCCGTCATCAACGACAGCTGGAGGTCCGACGACGGCGGCGGCTTCGGCAGGAAAGAAAGTGTGAGAGAGCGAAGAGGCTACGCAACCCCTCCCAGGAATTCTATCTACGACCAGAGCAGAGACCAAATGACATCCTACAACAACAGAGATGCTTATAAAAACAGACAAGATGATTTCTCAGTAACCAATAATAGGAAAGACAGTCATGATGACAAGACCAACTGGACCAATGACATCAATCGCAATATGTCTGAAAATGTCACCGAAGAAGCTGGAGAAACTGAGTTGGTTCCAGGTATACGAATCCAAGGTCAGGTGGCGGATTTGTAGAGATGAATAAAAGAGTGAAAGCAATGCATCGGCCTACCTAAACATTCCAACATATTCTTTCCTAAGAAAAAAAAGCAATTGAAGTACGTAACTCTGAAAAAATAAGTCTTAATCCATTTGTGTAATGTATACAACTAACGTCAAAATGGAAAATATTACAAAACAAAATTTTAATTTTACTGCCACATTATCTGACACTTAATCATTAATAAATAAATTCCATGTGAAAAAGATGTTTGTGTTCTAAAACAATATATAAAAATTTAAAACTTGCATCAATCCCTCATAGAAACCACATTTAAGTATCAAAAGAAATATAAATTTACTAGGTTTGAAATAAAAGCGCTTGTTGTTGAAACCAGCACATTCCAGTTGCAAAAATTGTACCAGGAAAACAAAAATTGCATCGTGTCAACATGCCATTTGGTGGGAAGAGAATATGTTCTCGGCATTTTTGGAGTTTTAATAAGTTATATATCAACGATTTTAGTAAGGTCATGAATGACATCCTAAAAATATATCAAAAATAGTTAATAGTAAATTATGTAATGAGCTGGTCTTGATAGCAATCGTCTCAATTGTAATATTTCAAGAAATTCCTTCCTGTAGTATTGTAAACTAATTAGTGAATAAAGAGTCCATTCAGAGTTTATATATTCAAATTGTGTTTAATATTTTCCCTGTGTTTTGTTCAAACTTTCAGTGGTTAACTAAATTCAAATTAATTTTAATCAATATGATTAATTGTGATCAATATTTTTCCTAATTTCTAGTTTTTATTTGAAAACGAATCCCAAATCCAAAATAATTTAATACCTACCATTGTACTTCCGCCAGTTTAATTCAAGCGAAGAGAAAATTATTTTCCTTTCAGTGAAACTCCTGAAAACATTGATGGAATTACTTGATAACTGGAGAAAACTTATATTAAAAACATACAAAAAAGTTAACTAAGATGATACATAACCATTTAAGAAAATGTTAGTTTTAAAATTTTTATTGAGCTGCATTTTATATTTACGATCCTGGGATTCATACAGCATCTCGTCTGCCTTTTAAAAAAAATATTGCGATAAGAAGAATATGCACTTAAATTATTAAGTAAATATTTTGTAAAAACTGTTTTGATGAAATTAAAACAATTTCTTCAATATGTGACTTTATTCGTTAAGTTTCTCAACCACTTTCATAATTTGTATTTCTGAGGATACTAAAAGTTGTATCTCAGACAATTTTCAACTTTCATTGATGATTTGAAGAATGAAATAATCGTCTGAAAACGAACTTCTTTACTCCTGCCTCATAAGTGCTCCTGCGTGAATTACGATATTCAGAGACGTCGTACGCACCTAGCGCTTGAGGCAGGGGCGAGTGCGAATCAGACACTATCTGATCGAATTATTAAACTAAAAAGAATGTTCATTTATTTATTTATTTTACGTCAAAATCAGTTAAAAACTGTTAGTGAAGTGCTATGGGGCAAAGTGAATTCTGTGATCCCTACCCTAAACAATATACTACATGAATTTTGAATACAGAAAGAAAATGAGCGTATTTTGGAATAATTGTTAACGAAATATTCGCTCCAATGTAGTAAAATCTGTTTTAAGGGTAAATCAGCAATGTGAGTATAGCAATAATTCTGAATAAGCTTTTGAAAACAAAACTGTCAGAAAAGTTAGTAAAAGTAGCAAATAAGAAAATTGTGGCTTCAAAAATTAAGATTTGTCAGTCACTTAAAGACAAACTTTGGATAAACTTATGCGTATTTATCCCACATTACCTTACCTCACCAAAAGGCGCTTCAAAGCCGTTTTTACAAGGGACACTTTTTGTAATATTTTTATCACTAAGAGTGAAAAATTGGAACAAATTTATATCGGTTTGCTTGGTCAGGGAAGTTCAAAAAATATCACTTTTAACAATTAAACATTCATTAATTTTTCAATTAAATTAGAACTTACATTTAAAACCACATGCACTTGCAATATTACAGAAGCATGTCAATGTTTATACAACGAATGTATGCAATTTTTTCAGTACAATGTATCAGAAAGTTAAATTTGATACTTAATTTTACTGTTGCGTGCCCTTCATAGAATACGTTTTGTGTTTGTGAACAACTTTTAAAAACTGATAAATATTGTATATTCCAATAATCGACAGCCATTAAAATCTTGATAAATTGCGCTTAAAATGTTAAAACTCTTGGATTTTTCTCTGGTTCCAGAATCACTTATTTTATTTCAGATGAAATATGTTAGTATTAAGTTTCAGAGTCTTAAATTGTCACATTGGAATGCTCAAAAATTATTTTAAACTCTCGAATTCAATTTTGAGTATCACATCTATGTATAATGGACAAACTTTCATACATATATTTAACGTTAAAACTAGTGGTACCAAAACAGCACGTACTTTCTCCCCCGTATTTTCACGCAAAACTACGCGAAAATCAAATTTTCGAAAAATTGTACATCACCTTATTTCAAAATCTATCTTTAAGGAACAGATTTCATTAAGAGTTTTCATTAAGGGGATTTCATTAAGAAATCTCTATCTTTAATATTTTAATTGCAAGAAGACGCCGAAATGTTTTTGAATTTTTGCAATTATCGAAAAATTAGGATTTTCAGCGACCATGATACCTGCACCATTCTCTTAAACATCCTTCACCCTTCACACTATATAACAACAAAATTTAAACAAAAACGATGAAGCCGTTTTTTCGAAAACTTGGAAAATGTCACAGGGGCTACATGTTAAGTACCCTCTATAATTAAAATATCGGCTTCAAATTCAAAGGACAGTGACATCAGCCAGAACGATTGGGAAATGTCAATTTTTTGAGGAAATCGGCTGAACAGTTTAGCCGCTAGGGTTGTTATCAGACTGACAGACAGACTTTTGCCGTTATTGGAATTTTTGGTATCAAGGACAAACAAATCATGTATTCTAGCTACACCGCATGTTGGAGGATTTTTTCCTAAATTTAGCTACTGGATTTATCTATTATTTTGTTCCCAGGGTCCTGCAATAAGAGTTTTCTGCCGAAAATTCACCGTTTTTTGGCGCACCATTACATAATTTTCTCTGTACTCCGTATCGAGAAAGTAAAAAACAATTAAAAGCTGTGTATGACTGACTATGGGGAAAACTACGGGGACTATGGGTTGCGCGTTTTCTTATATTCTGGAATCTCTTCCCTAACCCATATACAAATAAAATTATGTATACAGGTGGAAAGAATGTTTTGGCATAAATTGATAAGAAAATTTTAGCTCCCTTGCAATAAAAAACTATTTTCAAAGGAATGAAGCTATAGATTTTGGGTATTACCTCTCATCAAGCTCTTTGTGAAGAAATCAACTTAGTGCTGTGAGAACGTGGAGAACGTTGATATTGAACCCACTGAACACTAGAAAAGTGCACACATAGTGAAGTTGCATTTAAGTTCAGAAGCAAAAGAAGAGACTGTCTCATCATTCGCTGAGGGAATTCACGGAAACGACGAAAAACCTGATCGAGATAGGGATCATTGAATCAGAATCTGAGATGAATGTAGATAAAGTTTGCATTATTGCATTTTCTACACATTAAGGCCCAGATTTTCGACGCGTCTCTAGCGAGCGACCGCTTTTTCGCTATACCCATTCCTGGTAGCTAGCGACGAAATTTTTGGAAAGTATTTTTTGGTACTTCTGAATCGCAGAACGTACTTTCCTTAAGTTTCATTTTTTCAACTTTCCTCCTGAAATATATCAAGGAGGTGAAGAAAAAAGTTGCTTCTCCAACAGAGTCACAATAAAATGGATCTATAGTAACCTAAGCCTCTTTAAAACTTTATTACAGACCAGATCACTAAACATCTTCGTAAAATCTCAGAAAATAATAGTGTTACCCAGTTTATTACAAACTTATTTAACTTTTTCTAGTTTATCTACTTTTCATTTGCAGAGGATTGAGCTGAAAATGTGTTTCATGTTTTTCTTACATTCTTACTTCTTTTAGCAGAAGATTGATTTCCCGATTATCATGAACTAAGCAAAACAAAGTATCATTAACTGGATGTTTATATTATCATATGAATAAACTTAAAATATGTAAGAACATATATATTATTGTATATGCAAATCACGACTTACTTCTGGCTTTATACGAACTCCGTTGAAGTATTTAAGATTTATTCTAGAAATGACTCCTGCCAGTGATAGATTTCTCCCATATTATCTTGTAATTACCATTTGTACACATGTTCCATGGAACATTTTAGTTCCGTATCGCACCACTGCTGCGCTCAGAGCAGGACCAATCAGCGCCAGTGAGAGGACGCGGCGTGTCCGGGGGAGGGCAGGTGCAGGCGCTCGCTCGCCAAGGAAGGAGGTGCCAGCTGCAGGGCGCGCGCCATCGGCTCTTCCGGGAGGTACTGTCATTTTTTATTTTTTTTTAATCGGCTTTTGTAAAGCAAGGCTCATTTCGTTTCGTGCGAGACAAGCTTTCAATTTCATATTTTGGTTTCCGTTGGGTTCCGCCACACGATTGAATAGCCCTAATAAGACATTTAAGATCATTTCGTATTGTCTTGTTTTGCCTATGTGTTGGTGCATATTCAATTTTTTAAATGTTTGTTTTATATTTTAAACGGGTACAAATGGAATACGAGTTCTCAGCCGACTTTAATGGCACGTTTGAGTCCAGAGACATCAGCTCAATAAACATTGAAATATTGAAGCTTGGCGAATATTAAGAATTATTATTAGAAGGGATTTTCTTGCTAGTTTTTATAACTTTATAGGTTGGTCTCCTGTAGTAACGAATTCTCATCTTAAGGTTACTGATTTATTCAGCACTCTGCTAATCGTGAGTAAAACTGATCCTCTTGCTTACAAAGTATCAAGGTCGTGTAAATACGTATACGTAATTAACTGAGGTGACGTGCAAATTTCTTCAAAAGGCATTTCCTTAAGAGTGAGGGAGTTTGTTTCTTGAACGAAGTGGACGACGGCGCGAGAGCGGAGGCGCGAGCGAGGTCGCACAGCGAGGCCCGGGAGGTCCTCGCGAGCGCACAACAAAACGCGACGCGCGGCTGCGCAATGCGTTGATTGTAAAATTGCGAAGAAGCATTCGCCAGGAAAGGGTCAATATCCATGAAAATACATAAATGAATACGCCGCTTCATAAATTTGTAACCACGGAGATTTATAACTGAGGACCGTGGACTGGAAATCTCCATGTCTCGATGTACCCAGCATTCAAATCTTAAATCACGAGTATCGTAAGTGAAATAAAATTAGGAATGTAAAACGAAATTGAAATCGTTTAGTAATCAGGTGTCAAGAACAAAAAATGCAGAGAAATAGCAATATTAATAAACTGCAGCATTTCCGCAGCAGCGATTGTATCTGTAACTGTTGTATCTGTGCAGTCCTTTCTAGGAATTAGTGAATTCACAGTACCAGTTTCTTTTAAGAAACTTGCTTAAAAGCAAAATACATTGGTTACACAATTTTCTTCGGTGCAAAAAATCAAAATCTATTTAACTCAAAAGTGATGAAAAATTTACGTACGTCAAAACCTACTGGTGTTTTATCAAATCAACAATTGTGATTGTGTAACACAATTCTGAAGAATACAATTAAAATGAATTCTGGGTGTAAATGCCTGGAGGATCATGCTTGCACGGAATAGAAGTTCGAAGAAAGCTTATCGCGTAGCTCTTTGAAGAGGTCAATGGCAGTTTGCATGCGCCTATGCCAAGTAAATGGCGGAAGAATTCTTTTTACCTAAATGATATTTCGCTCAACTCTTTCATTTCAGGCCGTTTCAGTCAGTCCAGAATTAGTAGTAAGTAGTAATAGTAAAGTCCAGAATTTTCGTTAGACATCATTCGGAGGCAAGGTTGAATCATAATTAATTTTTACGCTCATTGCTTCAAACAATAAAATTGGGAAATTTCTAATTTTATTTAGATTCTGGGTCTCTGAAACAATTACAGTTAGACGCAGAACCTGTTGGAGAAAAATTGCACAGTAATAATGCATTCCATCTTGGATATTTTTTGAAATGTTTCTTGCAAGCATGTGAACACATGAAAGTCGCACCAATTTATAATCCCGCTATGCTTACTGCCATGCGACTTCTCCTACAGCACTGTTCCCACCTCCAATGCGAGATGCAAAGAACTTGAATTTCTGGCCGTGAAAATAGGGTTTAGAGCCTCGCCACACCCGTGAAACAAATATCAGTGTTCTCGGTTGTTTCTCTAGTACTGTAGATTCTCGCCTTACATTGCAGTACAGCGTAAATGGGCGAAGGCGTTGCACGATTTTTGCTACCACGCGACGCAAGCCGAAGAGATTTTTGGACGTTCACAGAAACACACTCAATTCACCCAATTAATATGTATACATTATTATGAAGTATAGGATATAATATTCTGTACTAGTTGCCTTTTTTTGCTTTGAAGATGCCTGGTTTCCTAACATAATACGTGCACTTTCGTAATTTCGAATAAACATTCCAAGCTCTCAATAAATTTAAGGAAAAAAAGACATGGTAGTGATACTTTATACAATAATAAAAATAACGATAACATAACCCTTACAATACAAATAAGATAAATACATTTTGATTACTGACGCTAATGAATGGTGTCAAACCTGCGATGGAAGACCAGATGTGCTGAGTTTGAGCAAAGAAAAGAGATTTTTTTTCTTGCAATGACAAAACCATAGCATGATTTCAATTATTAAAAAGCTTTTGAAATGAGTTACAAAAGTAATATAAGAAATTGTTTACAAAGAAGTTTTAATTCAGCCAAATATCCGTAAAAAGAACTGAAAATAAGCTATAATCAAATGAGTAGACAAAACCGCTAAGGTCACGAACTAATTTGTCCCTGGGTTAGTTTCATACCTTGAGATATGGTGTATAAAAGATGTATGGTAACTTAGCAGATGCCTCGTTGACTGCAGTGCCCTCTTCTGATTTTCTTGCAGAATAGAAATAGTTCTCTAAGAACATCCTAAAACGCGAGATATTTCTTGAACTTGATATGGCTAATCAAGCTTTTTGAAGAAATATTCTGAAGCATTTATAACAATTTTCATTTTTCGCCATCTGTCTGCCTCCACCCGCTGTTTGAATCACGCAAAAATATCTTATTTTTAGTTTCAATAACAATAAGTAGATGTTTAATTATTTTAATACTTGACAAATCAGAATGATCTGAAGTTAAACGTATTCTATTGGACACCTCTCGACCAGAATTATTCCGCAATTACCATAAAGCAATTTCCAACATGCGACAAAATAAGCATTGTAACTTCGTGTAGAGAGAAGCTAGTGGAATGGGGAGGGGATGAAGAGGGGGAAGGAATGGAGGAAGAGGATAGAGGAGGGATGTGAGAAAGTAGTTCAGGTGCCTCCTGATTTCCACTATACAATTACGAAAAGCGCTCTGAAATAAATGAATAAAGCTTACCAAAGTGTTATTTCTTAGTTTCGTATAAGTTGAAGATGACCTCCTCCCCAAGTTAATTAAAGAACTTTTCATACAGATTTTCTCGCAAACAAGATCCCTTTCGCACCGGACACTTGTACACGAATGGCTCCTTTTACACTTCCACTCGCAGCCATCACTCTTCCTAGAACTTGGCCAACCTCTCACGCTAGTTACGTAAACAATTAATTAATCAATGCATTGTTTTGAGTCTACGAAATCATAACTAAAGACTCGCTTCGCTACCTCGCATTCATATATTTCTCACCACTGTAACACTCGCTCGCAAATCACAATGCATCAAAGAGCACACGAAACGTGAGAAATAGAAACCTAGCCAACAACTTTAACAGCTACCCTGGCACAAAAAATTAAAATAAAATCGCAAGAAATAAACCAATTACGAAGCATTAAAATTATTCCAGAAGTTGAGTTTTTAAAATTGCTTTTGATCGCTTACGTCTTGCTAATTATAATAGTTACGAACATGGCTCACCACCCCTTCCCACGGAAAGATTCTCCTCAGTCTTAACAATCGCTCACCCCTCCGTTCAAGTTCCCCCCCCCCGCCTAAACGGCGCGAATTGGCGGTTTAAAAGTTGGTTATACTGTGTTCTATTCTCATTAATTACCCAAACACTCACATTGATTTTAATAGTCAATTTTCTTTTTAAATCTTTAATCTGAAAAGCAGAATAGACATTGAAAGGGAATGAATTCTGATTTGATCAAATTGTATAATAAAATCTAGAATTTCTAAAATATTATAAAAAGGTTCTATAGAAATTTTGGAAATTTTCGAATCTCGATAAAGCGATGATTTCACGGGAAAGGTTCTAATTTTTAATTTTGAAAATCCATCCAGAAATAGTTTTCAACAAATATACAAAGAAATTGTAGGTTTTCAAAAAGCATTCTTCTCTTCTCCTTTCTTAGTTCAAACATTTCATCATTGTGATTGTATATTGACATTTTTATTAGATTCGTCGTACCGAAATTTCTAATTAGTCAAGAGCCCTTTAACTTAAATAACATGACGAATGTGAAAAGATGCGCTGTCTTAAACTTGCAACATTTTGGATAAAGTTCTATAATGCACATCTTTTTGCGTAAAACTTTACAGATGCATTTATTTTAAAAAATTATTCAATATGCCTGTAACAATTAATGTAGTTCAGCCTCCGGGTCAATGATCCTCACTCAATTAGGTGTTTGTAGTGTTTCCCTGACCCATTGAACAAATGCTGAAATGGCGCTGTTTTGCTTATCATGAATGAAGCTTCACTACTCGCACGTTCTGTTGAGCCCTCCTTTGTTGTAATGGTAGTAGAGCCGAGGGTGTTACTATTTTACAAGCAAAGCAAACAAAATCGAATCTGCAGTTCGTTTACCGATGCAAATAAGTATTTTATAACGGGAACGAAAATGTCTTGGTTTTCAAATGTTGCTAATTTTGCACTTTTATAATTATTTTCTTTAATTTTATTTATTAAACAATTATTAATCTTTCAACTATTTGCAGTTAAAATGTTGGAAAAGGATTCTAGAGCTCCAGAAAACATGACCAGATGGTAACCTCTCCCCCATACGTCACTTAGTTTTTACTGTTCTTTTACTAAATAAATCAAATCAAATGCTTACCTTCTTTACGTTTTCAGTCGCATGATCTGTCTTCGCGTCTCTCACACTCAGAGGAGCTTCTTCTTCACTCGGAAATGTTTGGATACATCGCATTGGTTTGTGCTTAATATGACGATTTAATACATGGGTTAGCGCAAAAAGGACTGGATAGTTGATTAAAAGAAATCAAAATAAGTTACAGCAAGACGTAGTGCTGTTTTTTATCGCGTGAAGTTGGTATTACAAAAAGGTAGATTTATCACGAAGGCCAGTGCAAAGATTGTTACAGAAGTAGAAGTTTGTTTACATGCCTCGTTTACAACACGAGTTACTTGAAGACATCCAAATATGATTTCATTTTGGTGAATTGATACTTAATCAACACACATGATCCTACCCAATTCAATAAAATTGTGGTCTGACTAGGCCACTTTTAAGTGGGCAAGTTAATGGACATCTGTAATCCCTGGTATATTGACAATAAAAATATTTTTAGAACAAGTAAATCAACCTGGTGTGAGTGTTGTGCGGGGCAATATGGTTTGGCGAACTTGAAGCATATTTTTTGAAGTAACAGTGACTATTTGGATATGCTTCATAATTACGTGGTACCACAACTTATGACGTGTGCTGAAAACTTTCAAGAACTTTACTTTCAACACGATGGTGCTCCATCACATTATAATACTGCCGTCCGAAATTATTTAAAAGAAACTTTCCAAAGAAAAGTGATGGGTCGAAGAGCGGATATTGACATGCCTCCGCGTTCACCAGATATCACGCCAATTAATTTTTTCGTATGAGGTGTCACCAAGGACTAGGATAATTTTCAAAATCCTCGGATAATTGTTGAACTGAAATACTACATAAACGACATATTACATGATTTGGTCAGTGATACCACACCCTGCCATAGAGAATGTAACATTGTTCCAGAAAGTCTTCAAACATGTCTAAATAAAGATGGAAAACACAAAATTATTGTAATTATAGTTTGTATTTGTAATAAAATATATTCAATCCTGTTTACACCAGTTTCCAGAGACTCTTGTGCCACCCGTATTGTGTATATATTTTGAGCTCAAAACTTGCTGAACGGAAGCACTTTTCTCAAATGGCTCTCAAATGGTCGCATAACTTATTTACTTTAAAACTTTTTAAAGCGCACTAGACACCAGGGTATCATTGCTTTGCTTGACGCGTTTCAAGTGGGTGATAATGTTTCAGCATTCTGCCTCAGATTTATGTAAACAATCTTGAGCTTGCGCAAGGCATCATGCGCAATGCATCAAAACACCCACAGGCGAAAGTACTTTCCCGAACAGAATTTTGGGTGAGCACGGACAGCGAAATCGGTTCGAGTAGAAGGTGATTTACATTGGAGTTATTCAGGAAGAATATATAGAACACTTTTATCATACAAATCGAATTTCTCTAAGTTATTCACAATAAATAAATAAATAAATAAATAAATAAATAAATAAATAAATAAATAAATAAATAAATAAATAAATAAATAAATAAATAAATAAATAAATAAATAAATAAATAAATAAATAAATAAATAAATAAATAAATAAATAAATAAATAAATAAATAAATAAATAAATAAATAAATAAATAAATAAATAAATAAATAAATAAATACTCGACGCATTTTGTCTCACTTTTTCTTCATGCACAAAAGTGTTAAGGAAGAAATTTTAACTTTGTCTTCTCGCTGAAACAAACTTTTCATAGACGAACAAGCAACATCCCAGACAGACGCGCGCGCATTCAAACTATAAAACAGGAATATCCTCTTCTCGCCAATTAATGTCGTTCTTCGCTTTTGTTGTGATTTTCTTGCGTTGGGAGTATATTCATGAACAGGGGCAGATGGAGTAAAAGCCAAAGTATGTTATGTAACCTGTATGTGAAGTACTCTTATTTTTAGATCGAATGTTTGTTAGTAATCCACATCCACATTCATGTATAACGTTTCGATTCAATCTTCAGAATATAACATTGCGCCAACCATGGACACAACTGTTTCAGATTTAAATCATCACATCGAAGAACATCGCCAGCAATGGACCACGAAATGAACGCAAAGAAGAAAAATTGTGTGAATATTCAACCTCATCCATCTGCGGAGAATGGTCAGAAACATAACCCAGAGACTCCAGGAGTGGTTAGTCATTTTCCGTCACAGTCACCGCGCTTTCCATCCCCTTCCTCTCTCCCTAATCCTCCTTCGCCTTACACCCCTTCATTGGAGGCAGACTTGCAATACCCTGATAGCGATTCCAGGGCCAAAGATGTGCAGGTTAAACCTCGCCCACCATCCACGGACAACGATCTAAGAGATAACCCTGCCACTCCAGGAATAGTGTGTAACTTCCCGAAACCGCCATATCCATCACCTTGCTCTCTACCTCTTCCTCCTTCGCCTTGCACCCCTTCATCGGAGGCGGACTTGCAACACCCTGATAGCGATTCCAGCGATTCCAAAGATGTGCAGGTTAAACCTCGCCCACCATCCACGGACAACGATCTAAGAGATAACCCTGCCACTCCAGGAATAGTGTGTAACTTCCCGAAACCGTCATATCCATCACCTTGCTCTCTACCTCTTCCTCCTTCGCCTTGCACCCCTTCATCGGACGGGGACTTGCAACACCCTGATAGCGATTCCAGCGATTCCAAAGATGTGCAGGTTAAACCTCGCCCACCATCCACGGACAACGATCTAAGAGAGAACCCTGCCACTCCAGGAATAGTGTGTAACTTCGCGAAACCGCCATATCCATCACCTTGCTCTCTACCTCTTCCTCCTTCGCCTTGCACCCCTTCATCGGACGGGGACTTGCAACACCCTGATAGCGATTCCAGGGCGAAAGATGTGCAGGTTAAACCTCGCCCACCATCCACGGACAACGATCTAAGAGAGAACCCTGCCACTCCAGGAATAGTGTGTAACTTCCCGAAACCGCCATATCCATCACCTTGCTCTCTACCTCTTCCTCCTTCGCCTTGCACCCCTTCATCGGACGGGGACTTGCAACACCCTGATAGCGATTCCAGGGCCAAAGATGTGCAGGTTAAACCTCGCCCACCATCCACGGACAACGATCTAAGAGAGAACCCTGCCACTCCAGGAATAGTGTAACTTCCCGAAACCGCCATATCCATCACCTTGCTCTCTACCTCTTCCTCCTTCGCCTTGCACCCCTTCATCGGACGGGGACTTGCAACACCCTGATAGCGATTCCAGCGATTCCAAAGATGTGCAGGTTAAACCTCGCCCACCATCCACGGACAACGATCTAAGAGAGAACCCTGCCACTCCAGGAATAGTGTGTAACTTCCCGAAACCGCCATATCCATCACCTTGCTCTCTACCTCTTCCTCCTTCGCCTTGCACCCCTTCATCGGACGTGGACTTGCAACACCCTGATAGCGATTCCAGGGCCAAAGATGTGCAGGTTAAACCTCGCCCACCATCCACGGACAACGATCTAAGAGATAACCCTGCCACTCCAGGAATAGTGTGTAACTTCCCGAAACCGCCATATCCATCACCTTGCTCTCTACCTCTTCCTCCTTCGCCTTGCACCCCTTCATCGGACGTGGACTTGCAACACCCTGATAGCGATTCCAGGGCCAAAGATGTGCAGGTTAAACCTCGCCCACCATCCACGGACAACGATCTAAGAGATAACCCTGCCACTCCAGGAATAGTGTGTAACTTCCCGAAACCGCCATATCCATCACCTTGCTCTCTACCTCTTCCTCCTTCGCCTTGCACCCCTTCATCGGACGTGGACTTGCAACACCCTGATAGCGATTCCAGGGCCAAAGATGTGCAGGTTAAACCTCGCCCACCATCCACGGACAACGATCTAAGAGATAACCCTGCCACTCCAGGAATAGTGTGTAACTTCCCGAAACCGCCATATCCATCACCTTGCTCTCTACCTCTTCCTCCTTCGCCTTGCACCCCTTCATCGGACGTGGACTTGCAACACCCTGATAGCGATTCCAGGGCCAAAGATGTGCAGGTTAAACCTCGCCCACCATCCACGGACAACGATCTAAGAGATAACCCTGCCACTCCAGGAATAGTGTGCAACTTCCCGAAACCGCCATATCCATCACCTTGCTCTCTACCTCTTCCTCCTTCGCCTTGCACCCCTTCATCGGACGTGGACTTGCAACACCCTGATAGCGATTCCAGGGCCAAAGATGTGCAGGTTAAACCTCGCCCACCATCCACGGACAACGATCTAAGAGATAACCCTGCCACTCCAGGAATAGTGTGCAACTTCCCGAAACCGCCATATCCATCACCTTGCTCTCTACCTCTTCCTCCTTCGCCTTGCACCCCTTCATCGGACGTGGACTTGCAACACCCTGATAGCGATTCCAGGGAGAAAGATGTGCAGGTTAAACCTCGCCCACCATCCACGGACAACGATCTAAGAGATAACCCTGCCACTCCAGGAATAGTGTGCAACTTCCCGAAACCGCCATATCCATCACCTTGCTCTCTACCTCTTCCTCCTTCGCCTTGCACCCCTTCATCGGACGGGGACTTGCAACACCCTGATAGCGATTCCAGGGAGAAAGATGTGCAGGTTAAACCTCGCCCACCATCCACGGACAACGATCTAAGAGATAACCCTGCCACTCCAGGAATAGTGTGTAACTTCCCTAAACCGCCCTATCCGTCCTCTTGCTCCATCTCTCTCCCACCTTGTCCGATTACTACATGCTCTTCCCCGTCAGACGCAGACTTGCAATGACGCATTGTCGGACTCAAGGAAAAATACGGGGCAAATGTGAATCCGCAGCCAGCATCCATTGAGAGTTAGCTGGAAGCTTCCTCCGTCCATTCAGAAAAACCTTGGAGCTCCCGTCTCTGGCCTCTACCGCCCCACGCCCTCGTCCGTCGCCCTCGCGCGCCTCTCATGGGCGCAGGCGACGACGGCAGCCCCGAGGGTGGCGGACTGCAGCAAAGCGAAGGCAGCAGCAGCAGCCGCCAGCACGTGAGATAGGCTCGTGTTCACCGAACAGACCTTGCGAAGTACGGGAACGAGATGGGGCTTCGATCTGCCCCGGCGCAAGGGTGCAACTGGCGCGGATTCGACTGGAGGCGGCGAAACCATTCTCGACGCCCAACGGGAGTTCGCTGTCTACGCGTTCGCAGTGGAGCACGATGTCACTGTACAGCAGGTCAGTTGGGATCTGAATCCACCGCCCCCAAATCCAATCTTTTGTGCTTAAATTAAATGCATTTAATACTAGGTTGACAGCGTAATACAATTATTCTCATTGTGAATAATCATTTTTAAAGTTCTAATTAAGTGTTTGAAAACATTTTTATTAAAAATATTTGAAGGGGTGCAATATGAAAGTTATCTCTTGAAAATACTGTTGTGTTTTCTCTTTTCTGGAGCAGATGGAGCCCAGTGACGCTAGCGGCGATAGACCGCTGCTACTGGTAATCGTGTTGCTGCGCAACAGCTGCCATCTCTTGTTCAACGTGTCCCGGCTTTCTTCGGAGGAGCCTGCGCTCTCGTTTCTTGCCAACATGCTGATCTTGGATTCCAGAGTTTGCGCTCGGTTTCTGGTGAGTTTCTTACAATAGAATGTTCAGACGTACTAATGACCAAATAAACATATTGCTAACATTAATTATTTATTAACTAGCTTCTCACAACGTTTCAGTTCCATCTCGTTCGAGACCCGCTTATGGCACGCAAGATTACAATTATTTCGATTAAACAGTTTTGCATTTTACGATTCTACTTCGATGACAAATATCTGTTAGACCAAATATGTGAAACTGCGTCCGCCCGGGAAGTCCAGCAGTATTGCGAGCATAGCAATTGTCCTTCGTTCTGTTCCATTCCTCTTCCAAAACCAGACAGGGGTATTCACGTGCAAGCGGCTGCGGGGAAGGTCGGCAGATGGTGCGCTCGAAATATCACTACGAATGGTGTCTTTGTTCGATAGAAACAAGGCCAACTGATTTCCGTACTGACTGGAATTACATTTATATACTTTACTACTTAATTTCAGATTTATTTAATTTTTAAATTCCAACTTCTATAAACATTGCCAAAGGACAGGAATATTTTAATGACGAATTCTTTTCTCATTTTTCTTACGACTTAATGAGTCATTTTTTGTTGTATATACCAAAAAGTTTAAATTAAAGTGTGTAAAAACTTTCATGTCTCTGTGTGAACAGTTCTAAACAGACAAAATCTTTGTTAAACAAACCAACTGAACGAAGGAAGTCAATGCAAATATGCCAGTCCTAAGTAAATGAGATTAGGAAATATTTAACTATTGCACCAGTCTCTGGACGAAATGCCCGGGAACTCCAGTAAACCAAAATACCTATTCCGCGACTCTGGCAGGCCTGGTTTACTCTATTCGGAGAATTCTGAAGGTAAAAATATTTTCCTGTTTCTAGAGGCACACATTTAAGACTGCTGTATGAATGTTGTGAAGAAAACGTCAAACTCTCACTCTATAATGTAAATTCGTTTCCTAATCTTTGTTCGACAACCAATTAAGAACTGTTCATATTCAACTGACTGTTACATGACTTGTTTCTGGAAAAATAATGGATTCCAAAGACAGTAGGCCGTTAATGTGATTGCTTAATCAAGGTCAGTTGTGGCAGGTTTCATTGTAATGGCCATTTTTGTAATAATTAGTAAAACCGTATCTTTGTCGTACGGGAGGTTTCGGTACGAGGTCACCATAGGGGCAGTCAGTAATTTTGAAATGAGGATGCTGTCGTCGAAGTCACGTAAATGTATTTTCTCAACGAATTGTTGGAAACTTAAAACTTACTTACTCTTTAGACCATACAAAATATGCTAGACAGCAACTATGTTCCCACAGACCACAGACATTATGCGGCTTTGACCATTTTGCTGCATATATCATGCAAAATTCTACATCGTCATACGCGTAGCGGAAAGGGTAACTTTACAATCAATGAGCTGTAAGCAGGCATAAAAGTTTCAACGTCAAAATTTAGTGCCAAAATTTGTTTGAAGGTTTTCGCTTCACTTGCACTATATTTCTTTCGAATCAATCAAATTGAAGTTTGAGGGAGGATATTAGTTTATTCAGTGCCTAACGTGCGTATTTGAGATATGAGCATTTGAGCATGTTCACAGAATAAATAATCTGGGGAGATCTCTTAAAGTTAGTAATGAAATCGCGTGTTGAAATGTAGGGGACGTATACAACTGACTTTAAGAATAGCGCTCTTCTAAGTTTCTTGTAATAAAATCCTTGTTTGGTGCTCTATTAACATAAGGATTTATGTTGAGTAATTTTGTTTGAATTTAAACTGCGTATCTGTGACTAAAACAGGATTCTAATATTTTTTAATTTGTTGTAGGTAGACTGTTTTGCTTCATTTAATCCCTGAACCTCAATCTTGGAGGTATTTTTGCCTAGTTTCGTTATCTAAATATCATAACTAAATGTTGAATAAACTGATGTCCAACGAATAACTAACCATTCATTTCACGAACTTTTTTTCATTTCAGAATTCTCCAGTACATCAACAAATCTACAGTATCTTCCGAGATCTGCAGAAAACGGGAGATTTTGGTAGGCTCTTCTGTGAGGGTTCACAGTAATTGACGTTTGAAGAAAGCAAAGAATGGAGAAGCGCACTTTGAAGGACGAAGAAAACGCAAAATATTTGTTCCTGTGAAAGAGCCCAGAGGAGCCAAACAGCAATGAAAGCTACGACTTACAATACATCCATTTGCTCTGAAGTTGACTTTCATAAATTTAACTACTCTCGAAGTACAGAATATTTATAACTATTGTGCTAAAATAAGATTCAGTTAAAATTCTTTATTTATCTAAAAAATTAATGACTTGCAAAAATAAATGAAATGTATTATTTTAAAACTTTATTTGCAGAGAAAAAGTTTGAAGGAAATTTAAATCCCAACGATGTGTATTAGTAGTAGGTCGAAATTGTTTTAAATAAGATTACGAGTGTAAAACAAATAATTGATTACTTCCAGTTCGCTTTCTTGAAAATTTGTAACTAATCTAAATGTCATTATTCTTCGGTATTCTAATTTGATTTATCAAATATCTAGTTAATATTAGTAAGCGAGAATAAGGGAAACATGGCTTTCATAATTCAAATCTAGAGTAATGATTAAGACTTGCTTTTATAAAATTTAATTATTAATATATAGAAATGGAATTATATTAAAGTGCATTATTAAATACATAACAATATTAAATTTAGACATAAGAACTGTAAAATATTGATTAAATGTGTGTATAATATAAATCTTGCTAATTGAGACCCCAAATTAACATAATTAGCACTTGTAATGGAAAAGTTAAGTATAAATCAAGTCAAATATAATAAAAAATAAAAATAAAATTGTGAGAAATTATTTATTTCACTTGTTCTTAGTTTGATTTGAATAATCGACTACAATAAAAGCAAAAGCATTCCCAATTATAAAAATTAATAATTGTTAATGTATGAATTTACTAGTAAGAAAACTAAAATTTATCTATGGTAGGTTCAGGTAGTTGGTGGCTTCCATTTCCTTGAAAGGGAAAAATTAAATATTGAACTGTTAGAAAATATTTGTTTGTAGTTCAAAACAAAAGTTCAATAACCTTGCTTTTCATATAAGTAAAAGCACATTATTTTATCTTAAAATCATGAAGTACTTCTAGCAATGACTCTTCAAAATAACTTCAGAATAAATTTCTCAAATTTTAGCATGACACATCACAAAGCATAAACGTCACGCCTGTGTGTGCTTTGTCAATTATAAGAAAGTAAAGCAAATGAAGAACAATTGTTCCTCATGTGAAACACTTGATCGACCTTAATATTTACGCAAAAACATTTCTTCACTTTGGTTTTTTAATAAAATGATTTGAACTTGTTGACATTTAATTTGAGTTTTGTTGTAAATGTAAAAATTACTAACGATTTTGTACTGTTTCGCATGTGTTATTTCGATTTTAAATACAAATTACATTGCCGTTTTTTCTAACACATTTTCAAATGAATTATTAATTAATAAAACGACTTTTGATACCGAGTTAAATATATCGAGTACTACACAACATTATTCATAGTGGAGGAAGATTCTGTGAGGGAACAAGTTTTCATAATTTTTGCAAACGGGGTCCGTGGTGACAGCAAACGGTGGGAAAACTGATAAGGACGAAGGGAGCGAAAGGTTCAAGAGGGGGAAAAAACCCGCTCCCCCTCCACCATCCCATTAGGTTAGCGCAGGGGCCAGGACTCCATTTGGTTCTCCGCGGTCGTCATGAACACAGTGCTGCAGTGAATAAGTTTCCGGTGATTTTTTTTTGTCAGTGATTTATCAATTTTTAATAAACATTTAGGAAGTGAGATGCAGAAACGAAAGTGCATTTTAGGTAGTTTAAAGTGTCATCTGGTTTTTATATCAATTAAGGAGAGTGTATAGATGATGGATTTTTTCTTCACTCAACTTCATTGAATGGTCATCGTCATCCCAACCAAGAGGCAAAACTTAACCTGGACGAGTTATTTATAGCACCCGATCAAAATGAATACGAAAATCGGATGTTCAAGGTAAGAAGTGACGTCAATATAATTATTTGAAGTGTACGGGGTATTTCTGGGTGAAATCGAGATTACTGGCCGTTAGGAAAGATGGAGTAGCGCTCTCTCTCCATTCCAAATGCATTCACGAACAGTCCATTGCAGTTGCAGCTCATTTCATGAAACCAGCGGTGCCACATTACTGAACGTGCATACTCAGTAAGCATTATTTACATCCGAACGCTTCATATTTTAGGACGGACTTTCATGGAAGTCTCTTTAAGAATCGCAAATTACATGGTGGGACATGTCACTACTCTTCATAAAATGAAAGCGTAAGTGGAAAACTTTGGCTTAATAGCAATTATAATTGAAATAGGAAAAGGATATTACTAAGTCTTTAGAATTACACTGCGAATTATACTAAATTCCTTATCATACCCCACGTGAAGGAATAGTCTCGTTCGTGAGAAAATGTAAAATGGTACGAACGAATTTACAACTTACACCATTTAATCACCGTGTACTAGATGATTTCGTATTTCCGGTCACAACTGCCATTGTTATTGGCCCTGTAAATGTAATGTATGCTTTTTTCACGGGAGGTGACTGTGTTCTTTCCTCACGGCATGGTAGGATTCGGTGCCGACCAACATGACATCTTTTCCCAACCAGGTATCTCTCACCAGAGGGGCACCGCTCCAGCCGGGAGAGCCTCTAAGCCTTGAGCTGGTCTCTCTGACATGTGTGGTACTGTAGGGGAATGTGTAAGAGCGTATAAGTAACGGGTAGGATAAGACAAGAAGAAGGAAAGATCCCGCGCGGTCCGTGGCCCGTTTCTTAAGCTACTGTTCAGGGATTTATCTGTTGTGAATCGGAGAAACCACGGAAAACTACCGATCAGGGAAGCTTGAATTCTCCTTCTGACAGCGGCTACATTCGACGTAGCTATCTAGCTAGTCAGAGACACTGAAGCGACGGACTAGAACTCGTACGTTGTGCCATTATAGTTATTGGGAAATAAGTACCGTAAAGCATCTTATTGCAAAATGAAAATAAATAATTATCAAACTAACTCTATTTAAATAGTTTTCTAACTAATATAGCATTGAAATAAGGAGTTACGATAACAATGTCGAACTTTTATCCACTTTGCCAACATTATAAATGTATTATATTTTTCTTTCAAATTTGAATCTTCATCCTGCAAAAGATGAGACACTGATGTTGATAGTATTTAAGAGGAGTCAAAGTGGATTAGTAGAATACTTATTCTAACGTTACTTACGTTACGAAATCATTTTATTAATTATGAGCCATGCATTTTTAGGACATTTATTCGATTGTGAAACTAATTATTGTTAATGAAATTTATATGTAGGTTCGACTTACGTAACCAGAATGCTTTTAGTGTTCGGTTGAAGTTTTACTGTACGTGTCAAATTCGGTGCCGAGGGTCCGGCCTTCGGTCTCTGCCATTAAATAATGCCTTGAGTCTGCCCAACGCGCTTTATAAAAATACTGTGTTGCCAAAAGTTCTCGTTCTTCCTGAGTACAGTATTGTAATTTTGAAGTCATCTTAAATGTCTCTTCTCTGGAACAAACTTCACTTCGCAGAAACATACGAAATTGAGCATATTGTCGCGAAATTAAACAGGAAGTTCATGCAGGGACATTCAAACTACGAAATGCCATCGTTCCTGTGAGTTTCCACTCATCGTTCTTTTTAGATCTCCGATCTCGCGTCTTCAGGAGTCGATTTTCCGGGTTTCAAATTTTTGAGGCTTCAGGAACGTCAATTTTACTAGTTTAAGCCGATTCGTGAACGGGGGCAGTTCAAGAGAGAAGACCTCAAAATAACATCACATTAACGTTTAATATAAAAAAACAAGCCATTGTTAGGAAATTGAATCATGAAATTCAATCATACCCTCGTTCGCAAGTTCCCGTCAGTCGTTCTCCGTCTCGTAGAATCTTGAGATGCCGAGAGTCGATTCGTGCATGAGAGTAGGTTCAAGGATAAGATCCACGAAGTCTTATACGTTCTAGTCGCTTGGCGCAAAACGGATTATATTTGTTATTTCCCTCTGCACAATTCGAAGTACAATGTACTGGACTTCGAACATTGTCCTTCAGCGAAATATCCTCACGCGTGCTATCTCACAAGAAATTCAATGGCCCCTTGTGCTTCCCTCGCATACTTTACACACACATTACATGCCCTAGAAAAGAATTAAATTTGCAAACAACTTCGAGTGCTTTAACAACAACAACAACAACAACAACAACAACAACAACAACAACAACAAACTCTACATTTCTCATTGAAAAAACATACATGACCTTCGGAGAAATTCAAACACACGTTTCCTCACAAATAATTATCTACTTAATGATAATACATTACCTTCATCAAAAAGTATTCACATTTAACATATTTATTACGAGTTTAAATTCTGTTTTACCGTTTTATTCACTTTTAAACATAATTTTATAAACTCTTGTAATTCTTCACAGACAGTAATTCGTTAAACAGATAAATCATCAAATCTCAGTTCTTATTATGAGATTAATTTCTTTTAATGATATACGTGGTTTAAATGTCTATTACATTAATATTCTTCCTTTTCAGAAAATATTACAATTCTCTGTAAGCGCGCAGAAATCTTATATCTGAATGTGACCTTGTCAGATTTAACGTACAGTAGAACCCAGCCGAATCACCTTTTGCGGGTCTCATGAATAAGGTTTATAAAGAAAAGTCATTTTGATCATTCACATTTCACACACTCAACATTAAAAGTTCTCCCTATCTAAACATTATCATGTAAACGTTTCCATTTTCCTTTCTTTTCTTTAAGGATTTAATATCTTTTGAATAAGAATGCTACATATATTTTGAAATGTAATTACTAGACATCGGATGTTTAGGGAAATCCTATTTTTTCTAGAGAACTTATTTAAAGGCTGATAATATATGTCCACGAATCATGCCAAATGATGACACATGACGAAGTTTTGTAATGCTTACTTTTGCTTATTTTAGCATAAATGCCTATTTTTTGCATAAATACCTTCTTAGGACTTTTTTTGCCTTTTATTTATTATATTTATATGCAATGCTAAGATATCGGAAAATCGGCGATGCTCCAACGTGACCATTCATTACCAAACCTTCAATTCATTACAAAGCAATCCGTTTCTTGAAATTTAAAATTACGAGAGAATTCCTGAAAGTATACCAACTGATTTTTCTCCATGTCCCTAATTCATAAATACCAGCCATGATCTGAGAACATGGACGGTTGACAATACACCGAGGGAACCGAAATTTTAAGTGGAAATAAATATATATATATATATTCCCAGAAGGTTTCAGTGTTGCTAGTTTTGTACTGCTAAAATATATGCCAGTCACATCGTTCAGATATCCTTCTCCGCATTCAAACAGATTTTGTCTCCCAGTCGCAAATTTAAAATGTGATCCTTGAAAAGTTACTGGTAATATGTAAATATTACTGGTTAATGGAAACTATTAAGAATAAAATGTAGAAGAGTTGTAAATGTGTAAATCTAGTTTTACATTAAAATATACGAACTGGTTTTGTGCATTTAAGTTAAGAAAAGAATATAGACAAAAATTACAATTTTTCAATTTTATTGTGTATGTAACGTATGACAGTGCCTTTTTTCTCCTTATTCTTGACGTTTTCAGTGCCTTTTTAGGCGCCTAAAAGACGATTTTTTAGTGCCTAAACATCCGATGTCTAGTAATTACCATAAAGAATATCCTTCTTTATCAAGAGATACTTCTAAATTCTAATGTCAATTTAAAATAAGGTTTCCCCACGAGATATCGATATAACATAAAGTTCTGATATTCATGGAAATAAAAGTGACGTTGAGGGAGGAAGTAAGTTCAACCGTATAGCAAGGGATGAAATTGCATTTACTCCATACTTCCTTTCAATTGTATTCGAAGCGAATTTTTAATATGACTAAATTTTAGATTTTCTAAACAAACATCAAAGATATACCGTAGTAAAAATAGGCAGTCCATTGACTGCAAGAGAGCAGCATAAATATGACATCGTAAACCGTGCATTCCTGTGGCATGAGAGCATTTGGCGTGGTGGTGGTGGTCGCCCTCAGCGGTGTCGTTGGCGCGTGCGAGCGCGGAGGGCCTCTGCGGCGGCGGCGAGCGCGGCCAGCGCCAGGCCCGCGCCCAGCAGCAGGAAGGCGCCCTGCACGTGCTGCACCTTCATGACGAAGGGCGCGCCGGGCGCCGGGCGGCCCCGCGCGCGGGACACGGAGGCCAGCGCGCTCGCCCGCTCCAGCTCCACCCACCACTGCCGCACCAGCCCCGCCTGCCAACACCACACGGCTCTCCCTCTTCGGTGGCTCAATGCCAATTCTCGTTCTCGCCTCGAGGTCAGCTATGATCATTATTCCCGCACGGGTAATGTATGTTTTATTACGAAACGTGGCTGTGTTCTTTCCCCGCTGGATGCTGAGATCCGGCGCCGGCCTACACAATGGCTTGCGAGATTTTCTCCAACGAAGTATCTCCCACCGTCCCAGTCGCGACAAGCTCTAAGCTCCCAACTGGTCTCCCGCTGGACAAGGAAGAGGAAGGAAAGATCGAGCGCGTACCATGTCTCGTTTGTTTCAGTACTGCTCTGACATTCGCCTTGTATTGATTTGAAGATAGGTCGACTTCACAGAGAAAATTGAAACAAGGGAAACAAACCTGAAAATTTCCCGTTTTACGTTTCTTCCTTAACTTCGAAATCTGTGTTTTAATGATACTTAAAACACCACATTTTAACTTTCTTTATCGAAGGATTCAGGTTCTAATTAACGCTCAAAAAGGGCAAATTTTTGACCCTGTGGTCAAAACGGCAAAATATTCCATTCTCCATTTCCTTTCCCTTTCTCCATTCTCATATTTTGGATCGGCAAACTAGATTCTTTCTATAAAAACAAGCTATTTTGAATGAATTAATTGCGCAGTTTAAATCTTAATGAAAAAATCATGTATTTTTCCATTTTCGTCGACTTTTCTTGATGTGGCAAACATAAAATTGAAATTTACTTCCACCACCCCCAAAAAATAGAACTGGTGAGGAAAAAAACTTCCTGTTTTTTATCTGTCTCTTTTGAACCTTTTTTGGCTGCACTAGTTGCCTTTCTTCCGATTAAGATGAATCCATTTGATGACTTCGGAATTGCATGATTAAAGATAGTCTTGTAGGATTTGTCCTTTTGCATTTTCATGACTGTTGTATTAGAACTTGAAAAATATCGACTTATTGCTTCGAAAAAAGTTCGTTTGGACATCGTTATCCGTTGAAATACGTCAGAATTCTTTAGGAATATTTGAGGGTAATTTAGAACTTCATAATAGATTAATAATTATTTTCTGTTTGCACAAGAAGGATTGTGGTGTCTCTCCCGTTAACAGCTACGTAAGATATATGAAATGACGAAATGTTCAGTTTATAGAATTCAGTGTGAGGTCAACGTGGCCTATTGGCACCAATAGGACCATCGTGGCATTCCACGACTTCATCAGTGCAAATAGTGCGACCAGTGCTAGGCGCTCTCAAGTCTCAACATTTTTTAAAAATCTCATCCCTTGAGTTTTCGCACTAGTAGCAGAATCGTGAAAACTGGTGATAGCTTGCATTTGAAACTAGTCTTCTCATACGTTAACGCTTCTTAAAGTCGATTTCCTACACAAAAGGGCGCATCGGAAGAGGTGGCTCAGGGCATGAACTGGGAGATCCTAGGGTTCGACTTCCGACGGCGACAGGAAATTCGACACTAGCCAGATGGCTAGGTCGAGTTCTGTCGCTGTCTGGCGGAGAATTTTAGCAGGCGGCTGCTCTGATCTGGTTCCTCAGATCAATATCAGCGAATCCCGGAGCAGTACCAAACGGGCCACGAATCGCGCGATCTTTCCTTCGTCTTCCTTGTCCTATCCTACCCATTACTTCCACACTCTTTCACTTACATGCACTACACTACCACGCATGGAGGTTGGAGCTTGGCCCGACTGAGGCTATGCTCCCCTGGTGGGAGGTACATGATTGGAGAAAACTCCGCTCCGACGGTAGGTCGGCGTCGGATCTCGCTATCCAGAGGGTCAAGATCACCGCCACCTCCCGGGCAAAAACATGCAATACACTTGCGGAACTAATGATGTTAGCAGTTTAGGCTCCCGGAATCACTAACAATCAACCTCAAAAGTCACAACAACTTTCTAATAAACTCATCGATTGAGTTTTGGCCCCTGTAGCAGAATCGTGATAGTTTAGTTAGTGAATGCCTTATTTTACGTGGCGACCCTCGGGCCATCAGGCCCGCTCTTCCGTCTAACCACGCAAACTTCGCTACTCGCCTTTCACCACCTAGCGGAGAAAGGAGGTATTATCTTGGACGACGAAAGAAGCGACGTCAATTTCGCTCAGAGGCTTGTTTTAGGCTTGATCTTTTACACGCAGTAAATCTACTACATGGGCCAGTCGGCTTTACTCCCTCCCCCAAAGGAAGGCGCACGGAGGATTTTTTAAATCTGCCTAGGTTTGAAGCTGTCGCTCTGACAGGAGCGTGCTTCGTGCAGTGGGCGCGCGTGAGTAGAGGGGTTACCTGTAGGCAGCGCTGCACGGCGGCGCCGAAGCGCGCCGCCAGCGGGTGGCCGCGCCGCAGGAAGACGGCGAGCGGGTAGGAGGCGAGGGGCTCGCGCAGCAGCAGCATGAGCGGGCGGCCGGCCTCGTCCAGGAAGTGGCTGGCGATGCCGTAGGCCATGGGCGCGCGCCCGCCCACGCACGCGAAGTCCTGCGTGGCGAGCACGCGCTGGAAGCCGTGCGACACGTTGTCGTAGCGCTGCGCGCGGCGCAAGATGGCGGCGCCGCGCGGCTCGTCCGGGTCGAAGACGCGCGCCGCCATCCCGCGCGCGAAGCCGAACGCCAGCCCCGACGCCAGCAGGTCCGCCTCCGTGCGGATCATGCGGTCGAACCTGCGCCGCAGCACACTGCATTCGCCTCCACACTGCCCTTTCCATGGGCGGGCGGTAAATACGTTAGGATGGACGTCTGTTCCTGCTGTTTCAAATATGGTTATGATTGGTGGAGGTGACGAGTATGTTTGTAGGAAGGATATGTGGCTCACGCATAACTCTTATCATATCAGAAAGTTTTAAGATGAATCTTGGTGAAATTTGTCAGGAGTAAGATTTAATGATACCGTTCCGGAGATCATCAAGATGTATACTTTTTGGGGAGACTTCACACGAAAGTTCTGTTTCATTTTCCAAATTTTCTGAAAATGGCTGCAATTTTTATAAATTGTTGGATCAAATAGAAGAAAATATACATAAATAAGGTATAGTTCCAATTTCTATTAAAACCTCTGGTTTTGTACACGGCAAAACTCAGTCCTTTTCGAAAAGAAATTATTCATCCCCAATGCTAAAGCTAGATTTATTTCTTAGTGGACTTAATTCCACAACTTAAGTCCTTTAAATGACGCCGACCACTTATTTTTTATGCATAGTTGTTAAGCAAGGGGAAAGAATGTTCGGTATGCCGCGCATTCCCAAAACTTCTTACGAGTCGTTGAGAGTATAAACGGCTAGAAAGCTGTCACGAGTGCAAGAGTGGCTTAACTGAGACCTGTCGCGAGTGCAAAAGAGATCAACTGTCACTATCATTGGAGTTAGACCGTTGTTGTTCTTGCGACAGGTTGTGGATGGGCTACTAAGCTCTCAATGTCTTGGGTGGCAATTCAGCTCCATTTAGGCCTTGATCTGGGAAATTTCCAGTGCTGTCGATTACTTTCAAAGATGAGATTTCTTTGATAAACGGGCATGGGCGAAGAATCAGTTTCTCCGTCTCGATGGAAGTGAGCGCAGAACAGGAAAGTACGCTTGGTGTCTGTGAACTGATGTATAAAACACTGCCTTGTGCACTTGTAATTGATGGCAGAAACTCGGTAACGCTTGTAATGGATCGGATTCGACAGGATAACCGGCTGGGTAATGGAAAATAAACATCTAGGTTGGGGCCAGTTTCAAGGCAACCATTTATTTTACGTCGAAAATTCGCCGTTGTAGACTCTCGCACCTCGCTGACCGAGTTCACACGTTTCGCAACTACATATGCTTGCATGCACAAGTACATATGTTAAGGCACTTGACAGCGATTTACCGACAGAAAAAGTCGCGTACATCGGTATTTATGTATTGTTTGTGTGAACAAGCCGACATTTAGATACCGGAATGCAAGGAAATGGCTGTATTTATGGAAACGTGACTATTGAATGGTGGGCGTACCCGGGGTTGGCCAAGAAGCCCATGAGCTGCGACTGGTAGGCGACGTTGACGGTGAGCGAGGCGAAGACCCAGGCGAGGAAGAGCAGCGCGAAGGCGGCGCCCGGCGGCTTGCGCTCCGCCGCCGACGCGCCCAGCAGCACGGCCAGCGCGGCCAGCGCGGCGCGCGCCGCCACGCGGTAGTCGTTGCGGCGGGCGGGCGCGGCCCGCGCCACGCCCCACAGCGCGCCCGCCGCCGCCGCCAGCGACGCCAGCACCGCCGCCCACAGCGCCGGCTCGAAGATGCGGAACAGCGCCTTCCACAGCGGCGACGGGCGGTCGCGCGGCACCACCTGGATGCCGGGCGCGTCAACCACTATCGTCATCAGCCCAGAACGTGTAGTGGGTGTGTTTGCTCGGGAGGTGACAGTGGTCTTCTCTGCCTGAATGGCGAGAACCGGCGACGACGTACCATCGGCTAGCGGTGTATTCCCCAATCAGGTACCTCCCTCTAGAGGGAGCACCGCCCCAGCCGGGACAAGCTCTAAGTCCCCGACCGGTCTCCCGGCATGTGTGGTAGTGTAGTGTATGTTACTGTAAGTGGGTGTAAGGGGTGAAGATATGACAAGGAAGATGAAGAAAAGATCGCGCGTGGTCCGTGGCCCCTTTGTTAGGATACTGCACCGGCATTCGCCTGGTGGTGATCGAAGAAACCACGGAAAACTACCGATCAGAGCAGCCGGCCGCTAGAATTCTCCTCCAGACACCGACTGAAATCGACCTACCTGACAAGCCAGAGTCTAAAAACCTGCCACCGTCGGGACTCGAACCTAGGACCTCCCGGTCAGAGGCGCTGCAGTGACTCATGTCTTCCGGTTGTCCCGAAATTAATTATAAAAAATAGTGCAGTTATTTACGATATTACAGAAGTATTTTTTTTTAAATGAGCATAAAGGCTAATCGATACCTCTTAACCCACCGCAAATAGACGCACGTAATGTTTAATTTGTTTGTTTGGTTGTGCACGCACCCAGACGGAGGCCTCGAAGGTGTAGCAGGGCGTGAAGTCGAAGTCGAGCAGCTGCGGCTGGTGCAGCGGGCGGCCGGCGAAGGCCAGGTCGGCGCCGCCGGGGCCCGCGCGCAGGTGGCCCAGGATGCCGGACCAGCGGCCGGTGGCCGGCGCGCGGTCGCCCCAGCGGTTGAAGCTGACAGGCGGCGGCAGGAAGCGCAGGCGCCGCCCCACGCGCCGCCCCGCCTCGCGCACCAGCCGCGCCTCCACGCCCCGCGCGCGCCCCGCGCCAGCAATGTCGCTCTCCAGCACGAACGGCGGGAACGAGAACGAGGAAACCTGGCGAAACAATTTGCATCAGCATTGTGGATGTACGAGCAGCAAACATTCAAAAGGGGACACGCCCGTTTGGCAAAAATTGAGTTCTTCTGTTGTTTTTACCTAGAATTTTATTTCTAGGAAAAAACGTGCGATGCCTTACGATACGTTAAGTAGTACTCTATTCGTTGAGTTGAAGCCGGTGATGAAAAGGGTAAAATTTGTGCTCTATTTTTCTTTTTTATTGGAAAAGAATGAAGTGGACATGTCACGTTTTGAATGTTTGCTCCTCAACGGGGCTTGATTTTTGGCGGAACGCGACATAACAGCGTTCTGATACCTCGGGAATAATTATTAAATTATATTACAAGTACATAATAATTTCTATTAATTAATAATTAATTTGGGGCCCGTTCTGGGACCTACAATTTTCAAGCGCTGTGAATATACATCAATTTATTTAATGTACAATATGTATATTTACGTTATAATGATTACAGTCATTAGCAACGTTTGTATTTTACGTGCACTTCATGAAAGTAATTCAATACACAGAATAATCTTTTCGGTAAAACCTAAACTAAACGTGGCATACTCTTAGTAAAATTGTGGCGGAGTCTCCCAGCTTCATTGCTCGCACATGGGTCTTGACAGGTTTAGAAACGGCGCGTCGCAGACTTGCAAAGCCTGACTTGGCCGTGAATGGGATGCTTCGTGATGGCCCAGGCGGGTTTCCATACGCAGCAGCTCTCTGACGGCTTCGCTCGCGCGCGCCTCTTTCGCCACGTCGTTTTTCTGAACAAGCGGTCGGAAGGGAAACGTCGACCCCCACCAAGGAACAGTGCAACTATGTTGAAGGCTCTGTACACGCTCAAGCCAGGCTTGAACCTACGGCACGCTGTGAACTGTTGCAGTTTCAACCGGCTTCATTGCTCGTCAATCGGCAGACTCGTCAAGCCTAATTTGCCGCGAATGGACCGGTTTGTCTTGGTCGTGTCGAGACGACTGCTCTCCATCTGCGCCTCCACGATCATGGCGTCTCTCGTGCCAGCCTCCATCTCTATACAACTCTCCGGGGCGCTCGGCAGGAAAGGGAAGGAATTTGCCTGCCAAAATCAATAGAATATATGCTACTGTACCCCTTTTGTTGACAGCTCCTTTACACGGTCAAGCTTCGATACGTCGGTAGTAAAACTGTCGCAGGGGCTATATGCTTCATTGTTTGCCCACTGGATCGAGAGTTTGCCAACCAGCGCATCACAGACTCCTCAAGCCTGACTTGACCGTGAATGGACCGCTTATAGACAATGGACCGTGATGGAGGTGCCGGCGCAGCAGCCCGTCCCCATGCCCCGCGCCGCTGCCCGCCGATGGCCTTCCTCGCGCCGCTCTCCGCCACGACCGGAGGGAAGAGAATGTGTACGCATATTGGATGGATTAGGAAAACGCGGCGGTGAAATTCCGTTGAAGGCCGGCCATCGGCTTGAGGCGGGTGGAAGGAGCGTCTCGTATGCTGGCGCCTCGACTCCGCCACCATAAAGAGGAACACTCGCAGTCAAGTCAGGATTCACATGCCTGCCCCACGATGGCGGTGAAACTGTCTCCGCTGCACCCTGCGTCGTTTATAAAAATTTTTTTTTTTAATTTTATTATTCAGACACAGAGGAATTTGTAAGAACTGAGTTCACCCCTTAATCTAAAATTCGTCTTCAGTGTGGTGATATCTGGAAACGCATTTAGAGTCGACGTTTTCAATGTACTAATATTGTGCTTTTGAAACGTTGAACAAATCACTCTTATTCATAAATTTAATTTCATGCGCGTCTTGTACGTACCGTAAGGAAGTTTTCCTCTGCTTCCTCCCGGAGCTCCGGCATGGCGTGGTGGTCCCAGCAGGGAGTGGACGGCAGCGCTCGTTGAGAGTAGACGGCGAACGGCGGGGGCGACTCCAACGCCACCGCTGCGGCCCCGCGCAACCCCAGCGCCTGCAGCTCCGCTCCCACGCTGCCCACACATCACGGCCCGAAATGGCGCACGGAGGGAGGGGTCAGAATAAAAGGAACAAGCCGAGCTGGAGCTGAAGATAGCTCTTGGCTGATGAACATGTGGTGGGGCATTTCGTACAACGAAATTCCACATCACGTATAAGTTTGAATTCTTTTGAGCATATCTGATAGCTAGAGAACTCGTTCTGCACTGGGATTGGCACGTACACGTTCTGAAGCAGTCTCACAAATTTTCTTTACTACCTACGTAGGTCAGTCAGAAAATAAGAAATGCCTCTTATTTTTTCTGATAAAATATTTGAACTTTTCCCTATTCCTCTAATCTTCTTTTAAAACCCACCGCAGTAGTAACTTTCTGCGTCTACATTTAGCAGCACAGCAGTCGTTTGAAAAATGGCCGATATCGATGTTCGTAAGGGACCGCGTTTTGCGACTGATTCGCAAATGTAGAAGGTGAAATGACCATTCGCATTCAGGAAAGACCAAAAAATAAGTACGGCGATGTAACTGTGGATGTCTGCCCTATTAGACGGTGGGTTTGTCGCTGTAACGAAGCTGGGGGGCAAGCGCCGTTGGCTGAGGAAAAGCGGAGCGGTATGTCTGTGATTTCCGCGGTCGGTGGCGTTCGCGCCAGGTCGGTGAGTCCACTCATTCGTGGTGACTGCAGATGACGTAAGGGAGATTTTGGGACAGAATTAATTGTCACATTTCACCTTCTACGTTCAAGAATTCAAAAACACGACGCTGAATCTTACAAACATTGAAGTCGGGTAATTTTGAAAATACTAATTTACTCACACATCTTGACGCAAGTTACTACTGCGGTAGATCGTAGAAGAAGGTTTGAGGAATAGTGCAAAATTTTAATTGTTCTCTTTATTAATTTTATTTAAGTACAAAAATAGGAGCCGTTACTTTTTGACTCCCGTACGTATCTAGTTATGACGGAATTCTATTTTGTGAAAGGTGGGCTACAAATTAAAAGGCTTCCAAAATAGGCTCTGAGAAGAAAAAGGGCGTACCATCACACACAGAACAAACATGTAACAATAATGCCCATTTTCCATCCAAATGATTCCTGCAGGCTTCAACTTCATTGAGCTTCAATTACTTATTACCATTGCCTACGTTCAAGGACAATGGTTGGTATCAAACTGACTTTCCGAAGGATGTGCACGTATATTCAAATAAATCAGTTGTCCCATAACAGAGTTTACAATGAGCAGAGTAGGAATCATATTTATCAGGTCCCAGTATCAACAGATGACATTAAGCAATTAAAATCGACACAAAAGTCCTAATGTCAGATAAAGCATTTCTTCTATATAACTTCCTTATTCAATCGTAAAATAATTATACGAGTTCAGGAAGGGTTCAGTCAGGAACTACTGTGTACGAAAGGAACATTTACTTTGTAGTGGTACTGATTATTAGTTCATGTTTATGTGTATAATTGCAGAAGGTTTAATGTACCTGTATCAACTGATGCAAAATTCTTCAGGGTAATCACCCCCCCCCTTGATTCATTCAGGAAATTCCGTGTTCCTAAAGAAATTCTAAATGTTCTGCTTCCCGCAGTCACAAACAATTTGTACCATTATTGACAAATAAAAGATGAATTGCGGCTACCTGCGCGCGCGGCCGCGAGAGGCGGGCGGGAGCAGCGCGAAGAGGACGGCGGCGGAGGAGGCCCACTCCGGCAGCGCCTCGCCCACCAGCGGCCCCTGCGCACGCGCGCACCGCTCAACACTCTTTGCAACACTCTTTGCACAGGAAGCATTACATAACGTTTTTCAACACACTAATGCAGGCGCGGCTCGTCATTAAAGGCTGTAAGGTGGAGCCTCTCCTAAAGAAATCGCCGCCCAAAAGAAATTTAAAAATATATTTATAAATGTATTCATTTATTAATAATGGATTTCCAAGTTATATTATGTGACAATCGTATCAAAATTTTTCTTAGTCGAACTGACTAAAGGTTAACGGCCGTTCATAACGCATTTGATGCTGTTGACAGGGAAGAGAAAAGCGTTGGGCTCACACTTCATTCCGCCATAAGGCCTGTGTAAAACGAGCAGGCGTGACGTCATGCATTCACTGCACAGGCTTATTACCGGCGGACGAAGGCTGCAGCCAGGCAGCCTTCAAGGGTGGGGCGTAGGGTCTGAAGAAGGGCGTGCTTACCAGATAGCATTACTGTGCAGCTCAGCGAGAAGCTTTGAGCACAAACTAGTTTTCCTAATATGCGGTAGGAGCGCTATTCCCTTAAGCCTGTAGAGATGACATAGAAATACAATGCAGGCAATGCGATACAATGTAATGCAATGCATTTGCAGCCTTTCCCATGTCGAAAGGCACGAGCCGCCACTGCACTAATGCCTTTATAAATTAGTGTCATATACAATATAATAGGGAATGACAACCCTATGAATGTAAAATGCTCCCATAACCCTTTACCCTTAAAAAAAGGTTTTCGATTTTCCTAAAGTTAGTTAATTTCCTGAAATTATAAATAATTAGTTTCTAAATATAGCAGTAGTTAATGTTAATGACTGCATCTGAAAGAGGTATTCAATCATTACGCACCTTTTTGAAAAAAAGTTCCACTCGTAAAGTACTTCTTGAGATTTGCCTCAGTTTATTGGTATAAAATATTTATTAATATAAAATTTATTTAATTGTTCAGAATGACTTGTTTGATTAAAATGTTTATCAATTTATGACATAAAATGGTTATTAAAGATCATTTTTAAACTTCGACAAAAATAAAGTACGTAATTTCATGTAAACATGGAGTAGGTAGGGACTTACTAGTTATTAGACTTTCGTTGTCACTAAAAGGGCAGTCATTTTACTTTTTTCTTCCGTAATCTATCCGTGGATTATGTGCAAGATCCATTGTCTAAATAGCTAACTTAGTATGTTTTAGCTCTGTGAAAAGCTGTTAAAATGCCTCGAAGTCTTTAAGTACGAATGGTATACTTACGTACTTAATCGAACCGTCGGGACAACGACAGGGGCGTTGGTCTTCTAAAAGATTAACTCGTTTAATTAGTGACTTCATGTCAGCCGAAAAAAAGTTAAAGGACAAAGTTCAGCATAAGTATTGAAAGTTCATCGCAAGAATGAGTTGTATTAAAAGCACGTAGCAATGATTCGTACTTTACTTTTCGAATTTTTATTCGACACCTTCTCTTTGCAAATTACCATAATAATTAAAATAATATATAATACAAGCCTTGGTAACGATTTTAGCTACATTCAAATAATGCAATAATAATTCGTATTTTTCCCTTAAGTTGATTTAGACTTGATGTCTAACTTTTGTTCAGAGGTGAAATAGTTCACTGAAAATACTTCTAATTACTTCACTTCCGGAACTCCACACAGTCTTTTCAAATGTTGATAACCTCGCTCTACTTTTAAATTTAATTTATTTTTATTCTTCTTCTTCTTCTTCTTATTATTATTATTATTATTATTATTATTATTTATTATTATTTATTATTATTATTGACTTGTATTCAATTTTCAACCATTTATAGTTAGAATGTTGGGAAGAAATTCTGGAACTCAAGGAAACATGCACATACTTTGCATACAGTTTTACTGCTCTTTGATTCAGCAAATCAAATCAAATCAAATCTAATTTGTTTTCCGACGACTGTTTGTTAAATTCCGACAAATAAGGGACGACACATAACGCTGCATCACCTTACAGAGCACGAAATATCAATTCTAACTTACAGTATTTTATCACTACTAAATACAAACAAATTATGCATGAAGTGTAATTTTTTGTTTAGGAATAATTTTCAAATGCATTACAGCTTTCCGTGATATTTCATGAGAAAGAACGGGAGAGCTTGGATATGAAGGTGAAACGTCAATTTATAGAATGAAAAAGTTATCTTAGCCATCTAGTAATCGCGTCTCTATCTGTGACTGTGCAAGTCGACTAGCAGCTCTTGAAAGACACTGACAATTAGCTCAGTCTGGAAATAGTCTAAAACGTTCGAATTACGAAGTATCAGAAGTGACTACAAAAGAAAATTTTCGTATTTCTCATTATTCTTGGGTTACATTTCTAAAATTCGATATTTGCAATTCAATGAGCGATTAGCGTACGTATCTTTTTCTCAATTAATCCTTTGCCTAAAACTCGCCAATTTATAATTTGATTAAATTTTAATCAATTTATTTCCAAATCCCCATTTTGTTTCAATATTGACCACTTGAAGATTGCAAAATGTTGGTCGTGGTCATATACTTGACTCGGAAACGGCCGATACCTCTGAACGCGACCAAAAATCCCAAAAAGGTACAGGTTCATGATATGCAACGTCAATATTAGTAAAAAAGTTTTCAGGTCTTTCTTCAAATATAAAATTATAAACATAAAATAATCTTCATTCTACTGCTCACCACTGGAAGGCAGTGCAAAGCGTCGCATTCATATATATCCATACTCACGCAGTGGCCACTGCTGTTGCCGTCGCCCCCACCTGGAGCCAAGGTGTGGCCCCGCACCTGATGAGGAACGAGCACGAGAAACGCCTCTCGCGCGGAGGGCGGGGCGCGGGCGAAGGCGAGGGCGTGGGCAGGGGCGTGGGCGGAGGCGCGCAGGGCGAAGCGCGCGGACGCGTGCACCGAGCGCAGCAGCGCCGCCTGGGCGTCGCCGCCGCCCGCGCCTCGCGCTCTGAGAGCGGGCGCCGCGGCGCCGGACGCGTCGGCTGCAGCCACGTGCACGTGCAGGAGCTCACGCCCCGCGCCCACGTGCACGCGCAGCAGCTCCGCCACGCACTCGCTGGCGCCCGCGTCCGCCCCCGCAAGCGCCACCGCCAGCCCCAGCGCCACCGCCAGCCCCGGGCACAACCCGCGTCCCATGATGGAATCAAGCCCTACGGCGAATTGACAAATGTATTAACCCACAGCAATGCAAACCACTATGCCTGTGGTTACGAAATATTTTTTATATCACCTCACTAACAGGATATCAAAATCGACATAATTGTTTTTATTTCTTGTCTTCCTCTTAATCGGGGTTTAACTCGGAAGGCTAAACCCATTTGGATGGGTGCTTCACTCCAAGGTGAATCGTTTTGTCGAGCACAATTTAAGGTGCTTTTTCAGTTTTATCTTCTATTGTATAAAGAATACTAGTTATATTGTACAAATCTACATTTTACAAATAATTTTTGTTCGCTTGGCTTCCAAAAGAAGTTTCTCTGTACTTGAGATTAAATAACCTACCTGGAATTAACTTTTCTTCCCTCAAGACAGGATCTAAGCGCGCACTCCGTTAGTTTTTTCTTGAAACCTAAAACCCGACGAGGAAATCAGTTCAGTGCTGCACATGTGGGCAGGGCAGGGCAGGACGGGGGGGGGGTGAACACGCAGGAGCAGAAAAAAAAATGGTTGGGTGGGGCGAGGTAATTGGGGCGGAGCCGGGGGTATGACAGTTATTTACAAAGAAAGTCTCGTAAAACATCACAATAAGAAATTGGAGAATTATCAAACGCTGCATCAAGACTTCGTTTAGTAAAAATCAAATATTGTAACAATTAGGGATTGGATTTTGATGTCCTTAGACATCACTAAAAATTATCAATAAAATGCTCTTACAATATTTTTAAATTTCCCTACAAGCAAAGAAAAATAACGTTAAATAGTTTATCAAAATCAGTTCAGGTGTACACCTCAAGCTGTTGGATATATTACTAATGTATTCTGGGCTTCTTCCTTTAGTTCAAGTGAACTCAGCTAGCAAACGTTTGTTTTAGACTGTCCCTAACCAGAAATGATGTCTTTCGTTATCCCGAAATAGGCCGAATCGAATGGCTCCGATAGGCGACACAGGAACCTTAGATTACATCTCCTTCTGGCTGACATTCCAATTGTTGAGCGAAGAAATCAAAAAACTCCGAACTCCGGAATTCTGTGGAGAGAATTTGTTGCATCTCGTAAATATTATTTGAAGCAAGCACCATTAAAATCGATGAAATCTGCGAAAATGCTTTAAAAATGACAAAAGGTAAAAAATGACTTATTATTCGATATCGACGAAAATTGGGGGAAAATGTCATATAAAAATGAGCCTTTTCTTTTTGTCATAGCATAATATTAATGTCTATACTAAAAATCATTTTTCTAAAATGAGAAGATGGTCTGTACCGACAATTTTTTTCGACTGACTTTTTTTACTGTATGGACAAACGAAAATTTTTGGTGGGCAAACCTGGGGAGACGATGTACCAAGTTTGGTTAAAATCGTAGATTTTTTTCGGGCAGCGTGAAGTTGGTCTGAAAATTTGTTTCGCGTCTTAATTTTTTTGTGTAGGTGGGCAAACGAAAAGTTTTGGTGGGTAAACGTAAGCAAACGATGTACCAAATTTGATTAAAGTCCCAGATTTTTTCGGCCAGAATGAAGTTGGCCCGAACATTTGTTTCGCGTCTTCTTTTGTGTGCGCGTGCGCGTGCGCGGGCGCGGGCGCGGGCGCGGGCGCGCGGGCGCGGGGGCGTGTGCGTGTGCGTGTGCGTGTGTGTGTGTGTGCAAACGAAAACTTTTGGTGGACAAACCTGGGCAAACGATGTGCCAAGTTTGGTTAAAAAACCATATTTTTCGGACCAACTTCAGAGATATTTTCGCAAGCTACCCAACAGGCCAGGTACGGCGGGTAGCTAACTTATACTTTTCTATAACATACTCTGGCCGCGGAAGCCTACGATATCATCTTATACTTTTCTACTGACCGTCTGTATAAATTTAATGGAATTTTGTATCTTAATTATATACAGTCAACCTCTTGAACATATGGCATTAATATGTATTATTTGTATAAAATATGTTCTCCCCTTATTTATTATTTTTTATTTATTTTTATTTTTTTATTTATTTTACGTCAAAAAACAGTTAAAACTGCGTATGACGTGCTATGGGGAAAAGTGAATTGTGTATGTTCAAGAGGAGGTGTCAGGGTCCCAAGAGTACAAAAGTCAGATTTTAGGTCTTTTACATTTTTTAATGGTGTATGTCTACTTTATATCGATCAGATTCTCGAGCTGAAAGACTTAAAAGGGTTAAATGGCCGTTTAAAGGTCTGGGTTCCCTAGTGCCACCCCCACGTCTAATGTCATGTTGCTTCCGTTTCGTAATTTTTCAATTTGCCTCTTTCTATTTGAGATCAAAAGCTTGTTACCATGTTATAAGTTGGCAGTTCTGTAGTCACTATGTCTTGGTATGATTTGAGCCATGCTTGTAGTTTCGAATGCTTTTTGCGGTGTAGTGCTTATTAGTTATTCTAGTTGGCAATGATGTGCAAATCAATTTTCAAGAAGAGAAAAGGAATTGATGGAAGAATAATGAAGAAAGTACCGAAATGAATGTTGGTTTCTGTTGGCGAAGATGGTGTTAGTTTAGAGGAGACACCAGATGAGACCAAAATAAATACGTCTCCTGCAAGTGCTTTCAGAAGAAAACCGTTTAATAATGTCAGTCTTTATGACGACATTGAGGCAAATAATAATAGCAGTAATGTTATTTTATCTTTAGAGGTATTGCAGTGAAATCAGACAGTTTGCAAAGTGTAAAAAATGTAACACTGCAGACAGCACTGATTGTTAATGAGAACATCTCTATATGGAATGGCCTTTAACTTTAAATCCAGTTTCCCGAAATTTTATATGTTTTTGAGAAAAGCGCACTTTTCTTAGAAACTATTAACTGAATATATCTGAAATTTTTACCATATTCAAATATTATAATGACTTATTTGCTGATTTTTTTAATCTAAGTTGAAAGACATTAGTTAATAAGATAGTATATCTTAGAAAACGCAGATAAACTGTGAATATTAAAAAAAACTACATAAGAATGTTTTTGAAGTATAAACTTGAAAATAATTCAGTAAATGTAAAATACTACTAAATATATTTATAAAAAAATTATTTGCTGTAATGCTAATAGTTTATGAGAAAAATGTACTTCAAGTAGCTGAATTTAACGTGGCGGGGATATGATTTAACACCTCCTAAGAAGTTGAATGTCTATAATTAAGATACAAAATTCCACTAAATTATACTTATTTCACGTACTAAGGAGCTGAGTAGATTCTTAAATATTTTACGTTTGTTCAAGGAATAAACCTCTGTCTTCATGACGGACAATATTTGCCAAAAACCCAATCAATAGGATGTGGTTTTGTGCTGCATTCAGACATTTCATTGATTTTTTTTCCCCGTTTCCGGAGCGGATAAAATGTCGGGGTCCATCTTTGGTGAACTCTAGGTTGCGAATGGGGCGAGCGCGGGGCCACCCCACGGAGACTTCGACCATCTCCACTGGAGAAGCCTTGATTTACTCCTTTTCTAAGTGCTTTAATTACGATTTCCACACTTTTAAACAGGCAGATCAAGGAATAGAAATCAAGAAAATTGAGATACAATTACAACATAAATTCCTTCGCTGTGTAATGAATGTTCCATGGTTTACACCAAATGAGCAAATTCGAAAGGAACCACAAATAGAACCACTGTTTCAATGGATAAAAAGAATATCAACCCGTTTTCAAGCTAATCTTCAAACCCGTTCTAACATAATCTATTTCAATACTGGAAACTCTGCTAATGCCAAGCAATCCGCTCCCGACATTCACAAGCCTTGCTACACTCGTCCTATCCTATCATTATAAACAATTATCAATGTTAATTACGTGGAACAGTTTCTGTTTCTTTATGCGAGAAGTGTTAAAGTGAAAAGCAATTCATACATCTTGGATGCAGTTGGGACAATATTAAGGGGTTCTTTCCTGGGGTAATCTCAAAAGCTCTCTAAATCATGTAATTTATGTGAACAATGTACGATTCAAGAACTTGAAAAGCCAAAATTTCAAACAAAGATATGACCTTTTTCCAAAAAAATTGAAAATGAGATTTCTTGGAAATTGAAAAGGGGAGATTTCTTTTTGTTTAGGCTTCTCTCTCCATCATTGAATCCTTCACCCTAGAAAAATTGTCAGCACCCTGGATAAGTTTGCTGTGCATGAGAGAAAATGCTCCAGAACTACAGATCATATACACGAGAAAATGTATCGAATGAAAAGATTGCATATTACAATAGCAATGTAACACTGCGACAGATAAGCCAAAAAATGATTGGTCAAGTGAATATAGAAAAATATAGTGTTCAAACTAAACTATTTATTTGCGTCTAGATTTATCTGCTAGGTTTTTTTATTACTACAAAATATATCTTATCATTGGGGCTGTGATTTATATGTATTTGCTTTTTTTCTGTTAACTAAAACATCCCGTTTCAACAAATTGTATATGTTTTGAGGCATTTAGAATCATTTTAAGCTATTTTTATTTCGCATATTTTTGTATATATCACCATAATGGCATATTTTAGCATATTTGGGGCATATATGCATATTTTTGTTGCATATTCATCACTAATTCGTTAAAAGAGCATATTCACCCCTCATTGCAAGGTATTTCAATGAATCAATGAGTGTTCTTTGGCCGAGTGAAGTTCATCATGAAAAGGCTCTAAGGCTATTTCTGCCGGATGGTGCTCCTTATATGTTAAAAGTAGGGGTTGCGATAAAAGTTTTTTATCCTAAAATTTTTCACACTTTTCATCGTGTAGCCGAAACTGTGAGATTTCAATTCCCAGATATTGATCAGTATCAACTGTCAAGATAGTATTCGTGTAGGCTCCTAGTCATGTGGATATTTTTAAGACAAATTACCCTGACCTACCTCTACCTTTCCAAACAGTCATCACTAGATGGGGTACTTGGCTGAAGGCAGCTGAGTATTATTCCAACAACTTTGATCAAACAATAGTTGTTCTACGTTACGTGTTGATTGTTGATGTGGAGCGATCGTTCAACCGGTTTAAAGCGATTTTGAGGCCAAATAGACGTTCGAGTTTGAGTACTTGAAAAAGGTGGTTGTTTGCAATTGCAACAATTTTGCAAGTGATCAATAGACTTTGTTCAAGGCATGTCTTATTTTTTCAATTTACTAACGTTTCTTTTTTAACCAAATATCGTATGCCTACAAATGAAACGCATTAACTCAAGATTTTCAAGTTTGAAGTTATTTGATTAGTGTGTTCTAGATTTTATTATAACTGAGAGAAAAAAAATGATATTTTTGTTGCAATACCAATATTTTTTATTTCGTGAAATGTACATTAACTGTATCTCCCATTATTTTCCTAAGAAATGAGTATTATTCAAAATTAAGCTCTTGACTTAATGTTTGTCGGGTGTAACAATTTATAAGATTTCTGTTTCATTTTTTGCTGTAAAATTGTATTTTGCACATTACACTTTTTATTTATTTTTACACTAACACATTACATTACATTATTTTGCATATTTTCATTTTTAATTGCATATATTAACAAATATATTTTCATATATGTGCATATTTCGCTGTTTTTATTGCATATAAATCACAGCCCTACTTATCATTCTCAAAACATTAAAACAAATGTAAATGTAATGATTAAAATAAATAATGAGATTTAATTGAATTAAAATGACATATCATTCAGACAGCAATTTGTGGAAAGTATACATTATGAAGTGTTTTAGAACGAACTGTTAAGATAGGTCATGGAAATTAATATTCAAATACCTGGAACAATGAAGTGTTGTCCAGTTGCTGGAATCTTGTTTCTTTTTGAAGTGCCGCATCTAAGCTACCATCACAGTTATACTCCACTGAATTAGTCGATGCTCATTTGAAAAGCACGCCGAAGTCAGTAAGAATGATGGTCTTACTTCACAAGTTAAAGTTAAAGAAAGCTTCAATCAATATACATTTGACGTCAATGGTTAAACAACGGAGCCTAGGAACATTAAGAGAAGACATTACAACCTGAGATTTACAGTTTATCAGAACCTACCTCCTCATGTAGGTTAATGGTAAAAGCATTCCGTAGGTTTGAAAACACTCGTAATAATAATGGGTTCATTGAAACAAAGTTTCGATTATACTCGAGAATTATACTCGAGTGGTTCTTCTACCACAGTTCTTACTGAATGGCAATGAGAGTAATGGTTGTATCCTGTAGTAACGAAAATGTTGTTAAAGAAAATCATAAAAATTGTTTTCCAAAGATTAGCACGTATACTGCTCAAAAACAGCAAATATAACACTGGTATAAATTAGATATTTTAAGAAAAACAATCATCACGAATGCTGCAATAATGTAATGTGCTATGTAGAGATTCTTCGCACGCCTTCCTTCGGAGGGAAAGTAAATCCGGTTGTCCCATGTTGTAGATTTACAACATGATAAAATAAATACATAAATAAATAAAAAATAAATAAATGAGTGAATAAATGAATGAATGAGTGAATAAATGAATGAATGAGTGAATAAATGAATGAATGAGTGAATAAATGAATGAATGAGTGAATAAATGAATGAATGAGTGAATAAATGAATAAATGAATGAATGAATGAAAAAAGGAACGAACGAAGAAACGAACGAACGAAGAAAAACGAACGAAGAAACGAACGAACGAAGAAACGAACGAACGAAGAAACGAACGAACGAAGAAACGAACGAACGAAGAAACGAACGAACGAAGAAACGAACGAACGAAGAAACGAACGAACGAAGAAACGAACGAACGAAGAAACGAACGAACGAAGAAACGAACGAACGAAGAAACGAACGAACGAAGAAACGAACGAACGAACGAAAAAACGAACGAACGAAGAAACGAACGAACGAAGAAACGAACGAACGAAGAAACAAACGAACGAAGAAACGAACGAACGAAGAAACGAACGAACGAAGAAACGAACGAACGAAGAAACGAACGAACGAAGAAACGAACGAACGAAGAAACGAACGAACGAAGAAACGAACGAACGAAGAAACGAACGAACGAAGAAACGAACGAACGAAGAAACGAACGAACGAAGAAACGAACGAACGAAGAAACGAACGAACGAAGAAACGAACGAACGAAGAAACGAACGAACGAAGAAACGAACGACGATACAAACGACGATACAAACGACGATACAAACGACGATACAAACGACGATACAAACGACGATACAAACGACGATACAAACGACGATACAAACGCGGATACAAACACGGATACAAAGAAACAAATGTACAAACAAATGTACAAACAAATGTACAAACAAATGTACAAACAAATGTACAAACAAATGTACAAACAAATGTACAAACAAATGTACAAACAAATGTACAAACAAATGTACAAACAAATGTACAAACAAATGTACACAATGTACAAGTGTACAAACAATGTACAAACAAATGTACAAACAAATGTACAAACAAATGTACAAACAAATGTACAAACAAATGTACAAACAAATGTACAAACAAATGTACAAACAAATGTACAAACAAACAAGTGTACAAACAAGTGTACAAACAAGTGTACAAACAAGTGTACAAACAAGTGTACAAACAAATGTACAAACAAATGTACAAACAAATGTACAAACAAATGTACAAACAAATGTACAAACAAATGTACAAACAAATGTACAAACAAATGTACAAACAAATGTACAAACAAATAAAATAACATTTTTAAGAATTAAAAAAGGATACTCAAGCGTAAAAGTAGGCACTGAGCTAAATTCAAATGGCCTGTTTCGACGCCCGAGATGACAGCTTCTTTCTCCGCTTTGCGTGGGCAGACGGAAGAGCGGGCCAGATGACCTGAGTCTCGCCATGTAAAATAAGGCATTAACTGAATATATAGTCATAATACTATCTTTTTGCCGTTTTCGTGAAGACTGTTTTTGTTAAAATATTTATTTCTTTGCTGTGTTGTACGAGAGTATTTACTTCGTCTCCTTGAGCAGTGTGCGTGCTACTTTTTGTGAAAACAATTTGGAAGATGTTTGTTCAGCTGTATTTTTGCTGCTTAAGTCTACTAGTTGCTCCAGCACTTGACTAGCCACTTCCTGCTTGAGGTCAGTAGTTGCTGGAAATAGGTTTCGACTTACCGGCAGCAGTCAAAAAGTCAACTTTCGGAAAAATTGCTTTAAACTAATCAAACACTTAAAACTCTTCTTCTTTTTCTTCTTCTTTGGCATTTTCCCCTTAGGAGCTTGCCGTTTTCACCCTCCACAACTCTCGATCCTCCCTATGTCGGGGTTTCATGCCTCTATCCTTCATAGTTTCGTGGATGTATTTTTCCCGTTCTAAAACTGGTCTTTCTCTTCTTCTCCTCTCAGGTGGTTGTCACATTAAGATTTTGTGTGGCCATCTGTTTTTCGACATTCTCTGAATATGTCCGTGCCACTGTATTGCTCTATTTTCCAGGGTCTTCTTAATAGAATAAATTATATTCATCCTTCATATTTCTTCATTTCACATTCTGTCCCTGTGAGTAAGTTGTAGGAATCGTTTCATGTAGTCCATTTCTGCTGTCCTAATCTTCTCTTATTTTTTGTGTTTGTGGCCACATTTACTCTCCATATAGTACTATATTTTCTACTTCACAATGGAATATCCTTCTTTTGACATCTGGGCGGATATTGTTATTCCATAATACGCCGTGTAAAGCTTTGGTTGCTTTCTTCCCCATAATTATTCTCGAGTTTACATCTGTGGCATATGTACTCAAGTAGTTTATTAAAGATCCGCGATATTTGAAGATGTTACAGCTTTTGATTTTCTCACCGTTCACGTCTATATCTGTTATTGTTTTTCCAATGCACATACATTCGGTTTTATTAAAATTTATTTCCAACCCCTATTTATTATATTCTTCTATTAGATTTCTTAGTATGTACACCATATCCTCTTCATCTGGGGCAAAGATAACCTGGTCGTCAGCAAATAGAAGAGAGTGAAAGGTGTCTCCAATTTTTATTTCCATGCCTGAACATTTCCTGAAACAGTTATGGAGGGCTTGTTCTAGGTAGATATTGAACAAAATGGGAGATAAACCACATCCTTGTTTTAGACCCTTATTTATCAGAAAGCTTTCCCATTCTCTCCACGTATCTCCAATTTTAATTTGCGCTTCGGTGTTTTTGTATTTTTTTTAACCACGTTGATCCATTTTTCTTTTATATCAACCCTTCTTATTGCTTCCCATCTTTTTTCTTGGGACACTATCGTATGCTTTCTGGAGGTCTATAAAGGTTATATAAATATTCATAATTCTGCTTTTATGCTTCTCTATAACTTGTCTGATACAGTGGATGTTATCTAGGCATGATCGTCCTAGTCTAAAACCACTCTACTCTTCATTCAATACAAGTACATCTTCTTCAATTCTTTTACTCAAAATACTATAAAACAATCTTGCTGTTGACGGTATGACACTTATTCCCCTATAATTCGCAAATTATCGTTTGTCTCCCTTCTTAAATATTGAAGAGATGTGGGATATGTTCCATTCAACAGGTGGATCCTCCCCTATTTCTATCATATTGAACATTTTCTTAAAGTATTTCACAACCACATCTCCGCTATATTTCAGGAGCTCTATTCTTATATTTCCCGGTCCTGGGGCTTTAATGGTTTTTGCTTTGCATAGTGCCTTCTTAATATCATCCTCAGTTTTTTCACAATTGCTTTCCTCCACATCTCTTATTTCTTCTTCTTCTTCTTCTTCTTCTTCTTCCTCTTCACATTCTGGTCTGTTTTCTTGTAGAAGCATTGAGAAGTGGTGCATCGATTTTTGTGAGGGGATTCTTTGTACTATGCTTTAACACTCCTCATTTCTTCTAATTTTATTTATAATTTTCAGGCTTCAGATGATTTACTGTATCCTACAGTGCCATGTAGACACTGAAAACCTTGTCATATTGTTATTATTCTATGTCCATATCCTCCCTTCCATTTCTTCCTCTAAAGTATTTCCCATTTCTAGAATTTTTGACCTGGCATTATTTTTTTATTCCACATCTTTTCACGATCTCGAGTTCCTTGACTCCAATCCAATGATTCATAAATATCGAAATCTGAACAAAACATAAGATCGTAGAAACACGTGTTTCACAGTAATATAGAACACACTTCAGTGGTTGACTCTCAGTTAAAAACAGGAAATGAATTTTCAACGGTTGGTCGTTATCTTTTGCAGTATAATATATTGACACATAGATATGTTCAAAAACAATGTGTAAATAACAACTATTCATAAATTTCGTAACACAAATTTCTAAAAAAATCATATGAAATATTTCAATTCAGTTGCAATTTTATGCCATCTTTCACAGTTTAATACAATTTCAAAATTTGTATTTGAGAATTTCCACCATAACTATTAAATTGAAATGAGTTACATACCTTTTATTCGAAACATGTCTGACGTGGGCTCTGCCGTATGTTAACCCCATGACAGACTTCGCTTCCAAAGAAAGCTCATTGACCCGCCTTGTCATTGCGTGGAAAGCGAAACCACACTGAGAAGACGATAGCATTCAGTTGCAGTTTAATGAGGTGCGATATTGATTCTTTGGACGCGGTCCTTATTCTCATTTGTAAACAAATCTACTTCAGTGCAACGCATGATAGATGTTGACATTGGCCACTGTTGCATACAATGTTATACGTTCAAATGAACTTTATCGACCGCAGCAGAGAACAACAGGTGCCTCAGCTTTCAGTGCCTACAAGCTGTCTCACATTCAAAGAGACAGAATTTATGCTCTTTAACTTTTAGTATTTATTACTGCAGTCTTTCATAACAGTATGAATTGAAAAAAATCATTTTCAACAACGACCGTTGCAGAGGTATGGATTGTGAAGTTCTCACAATGCAATAAAAGTTCTTGTTTTTTTTTCAAAAGTTTAAACGTATTCGAGGAGACAACTAAAAATGTCAGGAAGCTTTTATTTTTGATAAAACATAAGAAAATGTTTTTTTCTTTAATTAAAACATTTTATCCTTTCGGGTAAACCCAAGATTTTATAAAAGTACTAAACGGAATAAATAATTTTTATGACAGCTAATGCCACAGTGATGTTTGTAAGAGTAGCATAGCCATGAAAAATGTGATTTAAGTGATGAACTCAAAACCATAAATTTGACACATGACAAAACATTAATTATTAAAATCATGAACCATTACCTTTGATCTTAAATAATTCAGTATAGTGTGAAGTCCCCACGTACTGCCTTCAGACTTGTCCTGGGCAAGTATTCATGGGTAGTTTGCCATTGGTACACGTGCCCATGACAAATCTCACGGGAAGGCGCTAGGGGGTTTTGCAGACTAACCTACGCGCAAATAAGTGAATGGTAGTAAAAGAAGAAGAAAAATCTTTATATTTAAACACTAAGGTTTTGCGTTTAGTTGGAAGTTTGAGCTTTGTACTCGACCATATTTCGTGTGTTTTTTTTTTTACTTTAAATGAAAGGTAGTGTGTCCCAAATGTTTTATTCCCTTCACCCACGTATAACATCAGAAAGAATAAATCAAGTAATTAAAGCCTTCATGTCAATAATAAATAATCAAATTCAAATTACCCTAACGTCCTATCCATATTTATTTCAATTTAATATCACTCAATATAATAAATATTACCTATCTCACCTTCGTAAACTGGAATGGTAACGGAATAATCCAGAAAAACAATTATTTAAAGCATCTATTAATGACCTATTGCATAAATGTAGCTTTCATAACGGAAACCCATCTAACTTCCAAAGGCCAAATTAAATTCCCTGGATTCACAGTTCACAGAGCGGATAGGCCCTCCCTGACAGCTGCAGGTGGAGTAGCTATAATAATAAAATAATCTCTACGTCATGACTTACCCCCTCCACAGATTACGCCAGGTTTCGAAAATATAGCAATTGCCCTTCATCTATCAGCAGGTCCCCATTTGTACTAATAACAGTTTATTAACCCCCCAACACACCCCTCCACCAAGCTCATCTTCGCGCAAAATTCTCCTCTCCAACTCCCACATTAGCATTCGGTGACTTCAATTCCAAACACGAGAGCTAAGGCTGTAGAACCACTTCACATAACGGAAACATTCTATTTAACTACATCATAAACCAAAACCTAACTGTCTTTGCACCTACCGACCCTACCCATTACCCATATAATCATAGAATTCTACTTTACATTCTAGATATTCTAGTGGCCAAAGATTTTAATAAATCTATGCCACAATTTGTTCTAACAGATTCCAGCTCAGATCGTGGTCCTATACTAATATCTACAAATGCACACACAATAATACCATTGTGGCGTCATGGAGAAAAACACAGAGACATTTACAAGTATGTACAAGTTTATTTACATGTATGTACAATAATCAACTTCTGCTCCAAACTTACACACTTGTAAGTATTTCCCTGTGGATACCCCACATAGCTAGGGAGGCCCCGCCTCCTCTGACGCTACTCCCGCGCCACTACCGTGACCTCGTCACCCGTGCACTAGGCACGACACGCTCTAGCCTGGGCGTAAAGTTTTGCGCATCGCGCGAGGTTTCCAGAATAAAACCCCCGTCTGAGCTCGTCGGCTCGATTTTATACCAGAGTGTAGCCGTCACGTGACCGTCCTAGGTGTAGGAGGGAGGCTCGCGTCTACCACGTGACCTTCCCGGTCAAGCTGGCGTCCCCTTTGTCTAAAGGTATCCCAAAGCTGGGGCGCCAGCTATTCATGCCCGCAGGTATGCGATACTTCCGCTCCTCCTCCCACCCACGGCCGCCAACGTGACGCTACACCATCGTCTTCGTTGAATCCTTTCCATGAAAAATTAACTTGGCAAGTATTTGTAGATAAACTAAATAATTTAATTCCTCTGTCTCCTTTCCCAAAGTCTACCAATGAAATACGAATAACAAGCAATATCATTTCTTACAATGGCCATACTTGGGGCAGCCAAAGAAGCATCTCCGAAACCCAAAAATCCAATTCGTCACTTCACGAATCCCATCCCTCATGATATACTGGTTGACTCATGGAAAACTGGTTGACGCCATCTTACGAGACGGACGCATCTGGTTGTGCTCTTCATATTTTGTGAATAGCTACTACTTTTAGCGATTTGACTGTGCCTAGTGTGTTTTAAGTGCTTTTATTACATGTTGCAGGTTATCTGAGAATATAATTTCAACTGATTTTTTTTGCTATAACCAAGACAAACAGATTACGAATTTTAAACGGACATTCAAACCTCAACGAACTTTACGATGTGGTGATAAGTGTCTAAATCTACTCACAGTTCAATTTATTTCGAATATTAAATCACCGTGCTAATTAATTTTCTGAACGATTTATTCTATTTCTGTGACAAGTGACGATTCCGTTTTTTGAACGTTACGAGGACGGTGTATCAAAGTGAATTTGTTTCAAATATTATTCTATATATTGAAGACAAACTTTCAGATATTATATTTTATCTAATTACGGTAAAGTATAATCTACTGATTGTATTAAACAGTTGCAGCTTAAGTTGACGAAATTCTACGTAGTCACATTGCCAAATTTCGTAAGTACTAGCTCCATTAGAATTGTGTGTAGCATACCTTCTAGTTTTTGTATTGAATCTTGATTTTTAATTTATTTAATACACATCAATTTAACACTTTTAAAATACAAAGCTAGGTTTTTGTTGCTCTTATCTGGGTTTTCTTGTATTTATTTCAATTTTTATCACGTACATTAAAACGCATTCGTGACATGGCTACTGTTCGTTCTACTCTCTTTACTCTCTACACTCTCAAAGCCGACCTTCTGAAAGCCTTCACACACGTAAACAATAATTTAGATCAACATATCCGAAGGTTGGAAGAGGTCGTTCTCTACACAGACGGTTGGGTACAAGTCGGCAACACTGCGAATAATACCAACCGTACACCCGTGACTGTACAAAAGACACAGACACCGCATCCAGTCACAACTCAAAACAAATTTAGTGTTTTAGATTATGAAACAGATTTTCCTCGCCTTCCTGATCCTCACCACCCTTCTCTACCATCGACAAATACATGCACAAACCAACGCAAACAGGCTAGGAAGCGCGTCAAAACCAAAACACGTAAAGCTGCGCATCCTAGCTCACTTGAAAACAAAGACATTCCTACTGAGCCTAAAAAACAGGTACTTATTTTAGCTGACAGTCATGGCCGCCATCTTTCCTTCATTCTCAGTAGGAAGTTACCCTCCAATTTCTCAGTCTCATCTATTTTTAAACCTAACGGGAGGTTTGCAGATGTGACTGCAGAATTGGACACCCACACGAAAACAATGACCAATCAGGACACAGTCATTATCATAGGAGGGCAGAATGACATTAACTTGGGCGGTAACTTTACACCTGAGCAACATGTAAACAAATTACAATGTGCCGCCCAAAATACTAACATTGTAGTCTCGACTCTGCCCTTCTGGTACAACAGACCAACACTATGCAGCGAGATTAAGCACGCAAACCAACAATTGAAACTGCAGCTGAGAGAAACAAATGTCACACTTTTTGAAATTAATTTCCTCTCAGCAAAACACTTCACCCGGCATGGTCTTCACATGAACCTTGCTGGAAAACATGCAGTCGGTAACAAGCTTGCACAATACATCATCAACTCCAGTCCTACGCAGTCTCCTGCCAAAAATCCATCCCTTTCACCTTCCTTACGTTCTCCACCCCCCACCCTTATTTCGAACCCTGTTGCCTCTTCCTCTGAACCTACTCCCGTTTCTCCCATTCCCACTACCAATTCGTCTACATCTGATGCCCCATCTTCCTCACAACCTGTCACTGCCGGGACACACTACAACCTTCGACCACGCACTCGAGGTAAAAATGGAGTAAATATATAGCAACTACAGTCAGATGCAGCAGAAAAACATTCGTGTAGGTATTTGCAAAAAATAAACATTCTTCACCATAATGTTCAATCCTTTTCAAATAAAACTGAGTTTATCGAGGCAGCTCTACAGAGCGATCTAAATCAAACGGACGTTCTTTGCTTTACAGAACATTGGTTATCTCCTAATGAACTTAGCATTTTCCAAATTCCAAACTTTTACCTCGCAGGCTTTTATTGCAGAGAGAGAGAATCCCTTAAAGGTCCTACGTATGGGGGTTCCTGTATTTACGTTAGAAATAATATTGATTCTATCCCCTTGGCGGAATTAAATGTGTATTATTGGAAATTTTAACACATCACTAAAAGTGATAATACTTTGCATTTACAGACCTCCAACAAAGAGAACTGCAGATTATATTTTGTTCTTAGAAAACCTGGAGATAACACTTAACAAAGTCAGCAATCGCTCTTTTGAATCCATTGTTGTATGCGGAGATTTTAACATTGATTTTCTGGTCGAATCTAGCGAGAAAGAAAAGTTTCTCAATTTAATTAATTCCTTCAATTTAGACATTACAATTAATATACCTACTAATCGCGCACTTTTTCTTGATACTCCACAGCGGGGGGTGCGGGGAGAGGCGGGTTCTGTCTACGTCACGGCAGTGCAGGGCTGTGAACGTTATTGACAGAAAACTCGGCGTAATAACTCGTCTTAAACTAGATAGCTGTGAGAAATAACGGATGATTTTTTTTAATTCTGAAGAAATAATTAATAGTCTTAGAAATAATTGAGTAACAAGAAAGAACATGGTATGCACAAGTCGATAGAAAGAGACGGAAAAATAGGAAGTCGGCATTGGAAAGGAAGAAGGTGGGCAGCACTGCAAACTGAGCCGTGACGTTCCGAGTGGAGCTCATATTTTCTACCGGGCCGTGCTATGCCGGACTGAGCGAGGACTAGGGAGCTCGAGGATCAAGAAAAAGTGCGAGTATAGTACACGGATCACACAACATTCGATGAAGGCAATTGATCAAATTATAATTAACAAAACTACTACTCGATATGAAGTTGAAACCAAAGATTTAGGATACAGTGACCACGATGCACAAATTCTTACCATTATAAGAAATGCGATCACTGACACAATAAATAATACACGTATGACTAGATTGTTTACTAAAAGTAAAATTAAATTATTCATTGATTACTTGATGCAGGAGTCATGGGAAGCGGTTTATAATAATGTTGATACAAACGACAAATATAATTCTTTTTTTTCAACTCTTTCAATTCATTTTAACACTTGCTTTCCTCTTCAAAAACGAAAATTAAATATTTCACGGAAAAGCAATTCTTGGATAACACAAGGGATTATGACATCTTGTAAAAACAAGCGAATTCTTTCTTTCATTTCTAAACGTCATGACGTATCTCAAGATTTCCTTATCTACTTTAAAAAATATAAAACATTGTTACGAAAAGTCATAAGGCAGGCTAAAATCATCAAGATTTCCTTATCTACTTTAAAAAATATAAAACATTGTTACGAAAAGTCATAAGGCAGGCTAAAATCATGAAAAACGATCAGGATATTTTGAACTCAAATAATAAAACAAAAGCAATGTGGAATACAATAAAAAATACTACCAAATCCACTAGAAAACCCGTAGAGAATGTTGTTTTAAAATATAACGATATAAATGTAAACGATCCGGCAACTGTGGCTAGTCTCTTTAACCAATACTTTTCGAGAATTGCTGCCGATCTCACTAAGAGTCTTCAGCCACAAAATTCAAAAACAGACAGTTCACCCAAAATTTTAGACACAATGTTCGTTTCCGAAACTTCTTCCTATGAAATTCTAAAAATAATCGGTAAACTAAAAAATAAATATTCGTCCGGTTTAGATGAATTCCCAGATTCTTTGTTAAAGACTTGTGCGTATGCCATT